>JBAIAA010000673.1:0-591781 GCA_037893245.1 Crossaster papposus | reverse complement strand
TATCCAATCCAGGGGGCAGGAGCAGAAACTTGTACAGCCTGGAAACTATAGATAATTGCCTTTGATGATCCCCAGGGTACGAGGCTACACGTACAATGTATACGGTACCTCCCTTCTCTCCCCCCCCCCCCCCCCCCCCCCCCCCCCCCCCCCTCTACTGCAGTGCGAGACAAAAAGATGCATTTGTCGGGGTATTTTCTTCTAGGTTTTTAATACAAAATAATAATATAAAATAAGAATCGTGATCAATTGATAATCCAGGGAAGTTATTTAAAGGTAAGGTAGTATTTGTAACAACATTTGCAAACATACAAAAATTAAAATACGAATACAAAAACTCCTAAAATATTATGAAATACCTTACATTGTACAGGTACCTGTACATGCACTTGACTAACTTAAATGAACAGTCTCCAGCATCCTGTGAAATCACAGCACCTGGCGTACGTACTGTGGTTTTCAAGTAAAGTGAAATTTTGTGTCAATTTCCAATGATTGCCGGCTAGAAAGGGAAGGGGGGGGGGGGGGGGGGGGGGAGGCGGGCGTAAAGTCCAAGAACCATTCCTGTAAAAACTAATGCATGCTGCACTGTACATACATAGAACTGACTACTATACTACAGTGGAACGCCGCTATAACAAACATCTTGGGATCCACAGATTTGGTTCTGTATCGATAGTTCGGTATATCAATCGTTCGGTATTATTCCTCCATGGTATAGCCAATCCACTGGTACCGGTAGTTTGTGGTTCGGGAATTAAAAACAGCCTAAAATAGCATTTGATATCCCCAATGAATTTCTAAAAATCTGTTGACATATTTTCAACAACAATGTTTGCTATGTTTGGACACAAAAAATTGGGAGCAAAGGACTACGTATTTTGTTAAATCTGTTGATTTTTTTTCAACAACAATGTTGGGTGTTTTGTACAGTACACAAATCTGGAGCCAATGATCATGTTTGGTACATGTATGGGGTGTTTCACTGTATATCCGGTTGTACAAAAGAAGAAAAAAAAACATACGAAAAAAAAAAACATACGGTAGGTACCCAGCTGGGAGACTTCTAATAATAACAACCAAGTATGCATGTACTATACAGTACAAACCCATGTACCGGTACATGGGTAAAATGCACATGTCACTGCTGTACAGTGCATGTCATGTGACATTCATCCCCTGTCATCTTCACAGACCATCAAGCCCTTGCAATTCCTCATCTCCCAGAAGGAACCGAGCACTTCTTTAAGGAGGAGCGGCCAGCCTGGGATGTTGTTTTTAATTTCTGCCCATTGAAGGACGGGAAGACAACTGCTTTCCTTCCGTCAAACTATGTACATCTTCTACCAAATCATCCCCCCACTTTTTTTATTTTGATTGGAGGAGAAATCTGATAAGATGGTCCATACTGCGCACAGAGGAGAAGTGGGTCTTGGAATTTTGATAATTCCTACTCGTGGTACACGTTGGTGATCATTATGTTAGAACATTCTTAAATACCATGCATAATATAATCCACTTCCCCCTGCCTGGCCTAGTTCTAGGATGAATGTAGTTCTAGGGCTGATTTTTTGTTTAATTAAGTGTTGACAATTTTGGTTTATGAGAATCCTGAGAAATATATGTACCGGTATGTTTAGTTGTTTGCAATCTATAAAATTGTAAGAAGATTTATTTTAAATGGGTTTTAGATGGTTCAGTTGATGAGTTTCTGCATTCCAGAGCTGTCAGGTTCAAATCCAGCTCCAGTCTAATTTTATTTAAGACATCATTTTTATAATTAATATCTAATAAAAAAATGCTACTTTTACTATATTTTTTGTATTTATTTATTTATTAATAAAATATAGGCCCTATTTTCTTCTTTTTGTGTATTACTTTAATTGGTTTTTTTATTATTTTTCTTTTTTTTTGAGGGGGGGGGGTGGAAATTTTTTTTAAATAAGAAAGCAAGATTTATCTGTAACTGTACCGTACATTGTACCGGTATGTACACGTACGTGTACACATCATAACACATGGTTGTATCACCTAATATTGTACCGGTACATCTACATGTACATGTAGGCTGTATTCGAAAGAAAAAAGTATATTAGGGCAATGAAGGTGTTGGGGAAAATCAAATTTCTGTTTCTAATTTGTCAAAGTGCAGCGGCAAATAGAATGATGATGGGAGACACCAGGTGCTCTTTATCAATTACTTAGAGTGGACTGAGGAGGAATATGTATACGAGCGAGGATAATTATGAACATCAGCTATTGGTATGTGTACTGTAAATCATTAGTGAAGAAGCTCACAAAGCTAAGCAGCCCAGACGAACATACGGATTATGTCGGACTCGGAGCTCAACAACAGAACTAACAGTGAATTTCATTTCCTTAAAAAAATTATGAGATCACAATTAATTTGTAACTTCTAAGAAATAAGCAAAATTGGTTCATTTACATACGTGCATGTCCGGTACATAATAATGTGAGCCTTTGTTGACTGTTGATTATTCTTATTCTTATTATTAATTATTCTTATTCAAATATACAACTTTATTTTATTTTATTGAATTAATTAATTTTTATATTTTTTTATTTGTTAAAAAAAATAAAAATTGATCCATGTTGTCACATTTGTAGTGCTACAAAATTCAAACTGTCAACATTTGGCAAAGTAAATTTACTCCACAAAATGATCGTTAGCAAACCATCAAGGATTCTGAAGTCACAGAAACATCTCAAATCAGGCCTACCGGTATTTCAGCCCATGAGAAAATTGCTCCACCTTAATTGTTGACACTTAAAAAATCATCTGGCACAGCATCAAACTCAACTGACCTAAAACTGTCCAGTACGATATTTGAAAAAAGTAATGAAAATTAAATGAAAAAAAAAATAAGTTGTGAGATACCAATTTCCAACTGCTTCATAGAATTTCAAAAAGGCATAAGAATTTTTTTAAGAAACGTATTAGCACTACAAGAGATATCAACATTTTGGTGCTCACTGTTTACAATGCATTTTGTTCCGTATTAATGTTTTCTGATGGCATACATTCCATTCACCCTGAAACTAACGATAACCTACTTATCTCATAACTGGCCAATTTGAAACAATTTGTACAACTGTTGGACACAGCTGGAATGTTGGGTCATGACATTCAGTACTTGTACCTGTACATGTACCAAGTATATGATGCACTGAAAGATTTGTGACAAAATTTGCACAACACTGATATATATACTGGTAGTTACTGCACAGTTACCTGGATTTCTTTCTTCTTTTCCCTTTTTTTGTTGTTGGACTTGCAGCTCGTTTACAAGTTAATTTTATATTGATGTGATTGATAACTACCCAAATGAACACTGTCTGTATGAACTTGCAAAATCAGCCATGCACAGAATTTATTTTGACAGTTTTCTTTTCGCTCGAGTGCAGCTATAATATTGCCACTTGGTCACTTTTCTGCAACACTGGATTCATTCACCAAACGAATTTTACCGTAAAATATTAAATTCCTTTCTACATTTCAATGTACATGTACCTGTACATATATGCCAGGAGAAAATTGTGTACTTTGTCATTTCCAAGAATGTACAAGGATGTACAAGTGTACAAAGTGAGTAACTAAACTCTAACCACAAATTGATTAAAAGAACCACTAAGTAACCATTTCCATTTGATTGGTAGAAATAACGTACCATCAATGATACCAATAACCCAAGTACCGGTACCATGGTGGTAATTTTTTACCAATGATATTGGTCATTTTGACCAATATTTTGGTCAAAAATGATTACTCACAATGGTTAGACACATACAGTGTATATAAATGTACCAATGAAATGGATATTTTCAATCAATCTGTTTTTAGAATGTACTAAACAAAGAATTTACTCTATTTTAAGCAGATGGGTTCATTTTCAAACTAACTCTACTGTCACCCACCCACAGAAAACCAGTGAACAACCAGCCCCACTTATAACTCTGCACCCCCAGTTCCCTGTCAGACTCAAACGTGTTCATCCGATAGTTCTGACATTAATGTACCGTGGCTGTAAATCACAACCCCCTTAACAACTGCTGCTGCTGCATTGTTTGTGTCTCAATTGCGGACGTAAACAACACAGCCCGGGCTTATAGCAGCGCGCACTACCAATAAAGGGCACAAAATACGATCCAGGCTGCCCCGACCTGTCGAGCAGCAGGATTGGCGACTCGATGAGTTTGGTATTGACGGCAATCAGAGGTCTGGTGGGTAATTTAATTTCACCCCCACTAGGTTGGGAATAGCAGACCCATTAGTGACCCGAGTCGTCACGCTGATGGCATGCACTGACTGGAGAACATACATGGCTCTGGATGATATGACTTTAAGGAAGACTTGGCTGGGCTTGTTAACTTTGTTTATCCAACAAATTATCAAAACGGGAAATTAATTATTGTATTCCCAAAACTGATTGAATGATATAACAACGTATGACAATTCTAATAGTGTACTGATACAACAAAAATACTCGTACAAACTTCAACATTATCAGCTTTAAATTTCTGTTTTCTTTGGTGAGACCAAAAACTAATCTAGGGTGTAAAGTTTGATAATGTATTTAAAACTAAAGTGAACATACCAGTATGTCCAGGTATTTTTGTGCTTCGCATGTAAACTTTGAAAAGTTCTTTGTCCTTATAACATAGATTTGATTTTCATATTGGAAAAATTGTTGGAATTAACAGAAACAAAACAGTACATGTAGAATCTGTATAAGGGTCTTCATGTGATACATGTTGAACTTGAAGAGAAATTATATGTGTAACAAGTATGTTGCAAATACTGTTGCTTGTACACTACACATAAGTGTACCGTTGTACACGAAGGCAGACAATGCAACTTTGTTAATTTCTATATCATTAATTTAAAGAGAGTTTGGCTCCTAAATTGTATTGAAGTACATGTACATAACTGTGTATACATTGTAAACTTTAACAATGTAGCCACAGCACTTAACTCTATGAAAGAATTTAGCGATTTATACATGATGCCATCTTACTTTGTGTCCCATCAAACTGGAAGATTGTCCGTTAAACTGGACTTGGCCTCAAAGCGGGTCTCGTTTGCTGGATAGTGTGTGGGCCGACTGTTTACATATCAGGCAGAATGGATAAACACAGAGGCCCTGGAATTTATCCTGTATCTCCTTGTCACCTTCTGCCAGATGGGTTATGCATAAATAATCAGGGTAATTCAACTGTGATCCCTATGGCTTATCACAATAACAAGATGGGCACATCAATTCATTTTCTTCAGAGAGGATGGGTCAAAGATGTTTGGATTATTTCTTTAAAGCAGGAATCTCCGATCTGAACAAAAGAAATTGGATTTTCTTACAGAAGGCTGAATGAATTATTTAATATTGGTGTTTTTTGGTTTGTCATTTTGTCAATTAACTGTTATGCACACAATTTGTCAACAATTTTTAGCTGAATCTATTTTACAAAATACAAGACGAATTTATGATTTACCTGAAAGTCAAATTTCCAAGTTAACCCCCTTAAGGTGAATTCAAAATCTGAAGAAATATATATATTTTTTTAATCAGCCGATTTGCTTATTAGAAAACCTAAAATCAGTGAATACCCGTACATGTACTTGGCCCGAAAGCGATTGCGAATTTGTGACATCACAGCAGGTTTTCGCACTGCGATTTTGCAAAAAGTTTAACACATTTCAACTCCGGCGAATTTTAAGCAAACGCTTCGTGATGTAAAATTGGCATTGCATTGCACTCGCTTTCGCGTAAAGTATGAAAAAGCCTCTAGGAGGTGCTCAAACCCGTACTGTGGTCTAATTTTGTATGTTCATTTTATGTTTACATTCTATCTAATTTGTGCAATAGCTTGAACGCTACCAAACCATGGGCCTCACAGAAAACGATTCTCACATTCACAGCCTCAAGTGACGCGACACAGTATATGATCATCTCCACTATCTATACACATACCGGTACTTCATTGTTCCTAACATCCAATTTACATCCAGGGAAAAACAAACCAAAGGGCAGCATTGGATGCTAACGAGAAGACGAGGCAAAAGAACTGCGCCAGTAATCAGCTGCCAAAACAAAACTACACAGGCATGGGAACACTTGAAGTCTCGACTGTGAGATGAGGCCTGGGGGCTATGTGGTCAACTTAAGTCTTGGTTTTGCTTGTGGGTAGCCTATGAGGGTATTGTGTATCAGTACTTCATTTCTTGAAGAATAAATAAACTGACTGGGATCGATCAGGCCATGATATTCCCACAGATATACTTTTGCAGTACAATGTACCGGTATGTACATGTATACGTGTATATGCGAGACTGTTATACATTTTTGGAGTGAGAGGGATTTTATAAGTCTGCACATAACCATGACATTTTGCCACCATTATCTTACATTCTAACATGATACCGGTACATTGTATTGGATGAAATGGAGGGAATTTTGCAGAAATTCTGACTCGTCTTTTCTAGACAGCAATTTCAACACAAAGCGCAGAGTTGAATGAAGTTAAAATAGAAATTGGTAGATAGAATACATGTAGTTTGGCGGAGCAAGGAGTCTTCTTCAAGACAAGGAACCGATGTACATTTGTACGTACATGCACCCACCAAACCCAACTGTGCAACCACTAACAGAAAACCACCACAAAAATCCTTCAGGTAAACTGCCCAAACCACACAAAGCAATACAAATAAAAGGCCTGGATCCAGTTGAGTGCGAAACCCTATAATTCATCACATTTGCCCCCTGGTCCCGGCTCACAAGATCTACGCCCACAAAGGGCAGCAAGGACCCCCAACTTCTTTCTAGGTCTTGTTTACTGAGAAAACATACCTTCCTTTAACAGTACACCCAAAATCTGAACTCAATTGTTTCTTTTGTCCAGTCAAGGAAGGGCAGAATCAGGGTAATTTACAGGACGGGACAATTCTTGCCCCTATTTGACACTTGTCTTGTGGAAACAACCACACTATTTCCCCCCTTGGTCACCCTGTTTTGTATGGGGGAGGTGAACAGTGTAGGAGAGGATCAACTGGATTACAAAGGGGTACAATGGGGTCATTAAAAGTAGAATACCCCATTGGTAATTGCTTGAATTATCAGGAATGGATGGATTTGGGGAGTTGTATTTTATAGAAAATATCGTTAAACTGACCTGTCCGAAGTTTTACAATCATGGATGCCCCCCCAAAAAAACAAGAAAAACAGCGTTAGTTTTTAACCGGCGTCGGGCAGTTGTTCTGTCCGGCATTCAAAATTGTATATATTTGTTATCAAATTCAATTTTTCGGAACACTTACAGGATATCTAGCGCAATCATTTTGCTTGATGCCTAGAATCAATCTTTACTTTCAAATAAGTATGGTATTTCTAAATAATTCGGTAGTAAAAATTGTCGATATCCAAATGATAAAATCTTACCTTTAAGATTTTTGAGAGTTGTCATTTCAGAGCAAATGTTACACGGATTATTTGTGATGGGAAAAATATTTAACCTGGAGGTGGTATAAATTTATAAACATTTCTTCAAACTCCGCTTGCCCTTGGTTTAGGTTTTGGAGTTGGACAATTCAATAGAGTTAAATCTTTCAGATCTTTCCGAAATTTTGGAGTTTGTGTCGGCGAGTGAAAAGAGATTTAATCGTGCATTACACCTAGATACGAAAATTTCACTGATAATTATGACTCGTTTTATAGTCAGAGAAAAAGCATTAATTTTTAACTTTTAGGCTACACAGCACCCAAGATCTTTACTGCACATACCATAATACTTGTACTAATTAAAGCCATGTTTATTCGGTGATTCACATCATTTACTCTGCAACAGCTTGCTTTACCAAACATAATTTGTTACAGAGCCATTCACGCAGAACGTAACTGCAGCAAAAACGTCCCTAATTACCTATTAGTGCTGAATGGTGCGATTCCAGGAGGCCAACGACCAACATGAAATGCAACCCACAGAGAGAGAGAGAGAGATAGAGAGGAAGACAGATAATAGCCGGATTGACAAAGGCCAGTGAAAATTCCTCGATCAAGCCGCAAAAAAAAAGCTCTCACCCATTGATACTTCTTTGATAGCATTGATCCTTTAGGATACGGATTTGGTCTAGACGGGATTGTGATTAGAAGCTATTGATTCGACGACTGCGTGTCGCCTGTAAATACATGTAACTGTCCTTAAAAATGTGTGAGATGTATTGGAGAAAAATTGAACCGCTGATTTGAAATGGCTCCAGACTTTGAGAAAAAAAAATTAACCACTCGCTTTGATAAGAGATTTGTTAGTAAGATTTTGCTTTTGTTTTTAGTTTTTTTGACAAAGGCGTAAACCATAGAATACTCTTTTTGGAAAGAATATTGCAACCTGACACTGTTTAATTGGTTTTTTTCATATATTATCTCAATGAATGTCAAATGAAAAACAAAGTTGTCTTCAGTTTTCAAAGTGGCAGGAGCGGGATTTGAAGCTGCGACTTTCGCGTTGATTTTGCGAGTGGGACCAATTTTGTTTTTTCATTCAAAAGTTTGTACTTTAATCTTTTAGTTTTGAGAAATTCAGATTGATCATCCTTTCAGAAAATTGTGAAAACCACGTTTATGGGGGAAGAGGACAATCAGTTTAGAAATCAATACAAATCTGACGAAACTCGCGTGAAAATCGCACAAGTTGAGCTGCTTGTATCGAGTACACTGACCCTGTGAACCAATGCAAGTCTGCCATCAATTTAAAGCTGATGACATACATGTAAGGCTTTCCAAAATTTCTGATTTTGATATCTGGAAATTTCGACTTTACTTAATTATTAAAATGCCAGGACTAACTACATGTACCGTATACATAGACATGTGTACAACGTATGTAAAAAAGCAAACTGCGAGTCCCCATCAAATGTTGCCAACTCACTCACCTTAAACTTCCTAGTAAGCTTCACAAAATGCTCAGAACACCTCCTCACAGATCACCAGCTGACAAGAACCCTCAGCAATGAACCAGAAATAAATTAGACAATCCTCAGATAATCTGTCTCTGAAAGAAACTGTCTTCCAGTCCACAACTTCGACTTCGATCACATTAAAAAAAATGGAAGAGACTCCAGGTAAGAAAATATCCCAGTGCAGCCGAGCCGGTCCACTGACTAAGTCACACTTCTAACTGACGACAGATGCGTGCGGATTATCCTCCGCAGCTCGCCTCAAATGATGTGATGTGATGTGATGCGAGTTTGCATGCAGCAGTCAGTGAGCACATAAAGGGTGGTACTGTACCAGTACCAATACATGTATTGGTATGGTACAGCATACAATGCTAGTGTTGTACATGTACTGGTTTACATGCAACAGTTCATCTATTGAGTTCTGTGGTGAAACTGTTTGTGTGGGTACTACCTGTACAATGTGTATTATGGGTCTATTGTGGGGATTATTGATTGGGCATGCAGCTAGCTCTGTTGTGGGTCTATTGAATTTGGGGCCAGTCATCTTGTTGGCATCTTGGGAGTTTGATGAATGGTGTGTGATCAGACCATCAAGATTGACTGGTGTAGAATTTACAAGTTTCAATTGGGATTTCACAGAACAATATTGGTTGTTGCTGTGGTTAACAAATTTGATTGAATGCAAACAAGTGTACTGACTGTTGGCAGAAACTGAATAATCAAATGAAATTAAAGCCTCGATCACCACGAAAATGTATGTAATTGGCCAAAGAAAGAATAGAATATAACTTTTACAGAATTCCTATAGATAACAATGGCTCTGTTTGGTCAACATTTTTCATGAATCGTTTATAATATTTTACAATTCTGAGAAAGCAAGACTTTTTAATGAAATATTGTAAAGGAAACTTGGAAACAGGAATCAAATATAAACCCATTTAAAAAGTAGGACAAAAAAGTAAAATGGTTTTAAAAGTAAAGAAGAAAACGTTCGAATTTAATTTCAGAGAGGGCACGTACATGATGTACTGCCCGGGATATTTAGCCTGTACCATTGTACTATGCCTACAGGTAACCAGACTTGTGCAGCTAATATACAATGTACAATTTACATTGTAGTACGCAAGTAAATTCAATCTCTGATCGGACAATGATATCATCAATCAAATCATTTAGGTTGGAAATTCATACAAATTAAACAACAAACATTTCTTACCCAACTTCACTTGACAGAACAACGGTATTCCAATACTCCAATAGTAGTACTCAAATATTCTTTCACAAAAGCTGAGAAAGGTGTCTGCACAGGAAGTCACCAACCCCTGTATCAAAACCCCAACCCAGCAGTACAAACTGCAACTAAACCAACTCCTACTGTGATCCGGTGTGTCATCAAGTTGCCATAAAACCACCAAAGAAACCACCAATATATTATGCTACAGAGATTTCTCCCAATAAAATTCCACCAGTTTCATGGGGGAATGCACACACATACACAGGTGGTCTTTATGTTTACCCATGTGTTGTAATAGAATGTCTTGTGAAGTTGTGGTTTCAAGCAGGCTTGGGTTCATACCACTTTACAAAACAGGGGTGATTCCTACAACAAGAGAAAGTACATGCTCTAACTTATTGTTTAATGTATATTTTTTACCTGTAACCAAATAAATCAAGTTAATTCAAATGAAAGGAATTTTCAACGATGACTAGGCTTACTGAACTTTATTTTGACAGAACTGTGTTACTTTTGTTGTTGTTGACATTAATACATTTTTAGTCACCCACTGACTAAAATGGATTTTTCCAAATCCAAAAGAACAACAGAAGATGGTGTAATTTTTGCTCAACACTATATCAACAAAAGCTGTGTCATAAGAACCTTATTATGTATTTGTGTTAAAGGTAGGATACGCCATTGGTAATTACTATGAATTATCATGAATGGGTGGATTTGGGGGGTTGTATTTTATAGTAAATATCGTTTAACTGACCTGTCAGAAGTTTTACAATTATGGATGCATAAAAAAAACACGAAAAAACAGCGTTTGTTTTTAACCGGCTTCGAGCAGTTATTCTTATGTTATCTTTGTTAAAATTTATTTTTCTTTATAAAGTTTATTTTTTTGGAATAATTACAGGATATCTAGCGCAATCATTTTACTGGATGCTTAGAATCATTATTTACTTTCAAATGAGTAAGATATTTCTTAATAATTCGGTAGTAAATATTTTCAATATCTGCAAATGGTGTATCCTATTTTTGCACAATTTATGTGAAAATGTAATGAAACAAAGGTGTGAGAATAAAACTTAGCAACGATAAATTTCTTTTAATCAGTGAGTTTCTTATTATACTTTAGCTAAGGAATATTTAGCCAGTATATGAACATATTGTTTTAATCTTACACAAATTTACCTAAAACTTTAATTCGATCATACATGTACATACATAAATACGGGGTCATACAGAATTTAGGACTGGTACGGAAAGTGTCCCCTAAAACTTAGTTTAGCCAACACAATAATTATCAATTAGCTCTAATCACCACGAAAGACCATGAAAAGACTAATAAATCCCCAAAATCAGCAAGTCAAATACCGGTACCATATCTCCTTTTAAGGGAAATCAAAGTTTTTTTTCACCAATTTCTAACTATGGTCAGCAGCTGAAGGCAATTTGGACAGTCCTGGTTTCCCGCTGAGCGATAAGCCATGGGCTTGGCTTTCCCAATTAAACTCTCAACCCCATCGCCCTTTCATCACAGCGGTGGTAAGTACTGCCAGGACTTTAAAATGAATGAATCATGATTTTTGCAAGCAGTCTGTTGCAAAATATTCTCTTTTAAAAAATTTAATTTAATGCATTCACAATTTGACACTGATCCTTTACTTTTGATAAAAACATTCTTGTAGCTATTAGGATGGAAATACCATGTACCTGTATACTTTGTTAATGTTTTAAGTTTTACATTCTGTTTGTTGGCAATTATATTATACATGTATATTTTTGTTTTAATAATTAAGGTGTAATAACAAGTTTGTATTAATTGATTAGATTTTTTATTATTTTTTATCTTATATACATTTCTTCTGTTTTATCAATTACAGTGTAATATAACAAGTTTATAATTCATTTTTGTATTTTATTTTTATTTATTTATTTATTGATAAAATTATGAATTATTTTTCATAATTATTTTGCTAAATGTAACCTTAGAAAGACAGTTTGGTACTGAGGGGAAATTGGTGTCTCCCTAAGGCTTTAACTCCATCAAGGAGAAATATTTTTAAAAATATTAACAATCTAGATCGATATTACTGAGTAAAGTCCCAAATGCATAATTTACCAAATTTTGTGGGAAAACAATTAGGGAAAAACGGGTTAGGTTACAGTAAAGATTTAAAATGGTTGTACACGCGTCTATGAAGATTTTTTCAAATGTGCCATTAAGTGTTATCATTATTATTATAAAAATATTTTTAATTTTATTTATTATTATTATTTTTTTAAAGTTTTTTTTTGGGGGAGGTGGGGGGGGGGGGGGGGGGAGTGTTTCGATACAGGAACCTTGGTTTGGTTAGTTTGCAAATGTACCTTGACTGGTGACAAAGTGATCAGACTTGGGGACTAAGTGTCTACAGCCTTAGCAAATGCGTAAATATGGTTCCAATTAAACTGCCAGCTCGGATCTGCAGGATGAATCATGGGGCTGCTGCACCACAGCAAGGGAAGTTCTACATCATGAACGGTACAATGTAGAACGCATTGAAGATCACTATATTAAGAGACTTAAATAATAATCCCATTTATAGCGAAAGTTAAAAGCCAATGTGTTCACTTTATAGTACCGGTACTTTTTAAAAACTTTTCAAAGGGGCAGTTATCTGAAATAAGCATTTGAACTTTTGGGGGTAAAACATGTTTCTATATTTTGTACAGTTGTGTACAGCCTCTGAAGTTTAATATTGTTTAAGTCTAAATTGGTTCAAATTAATTAAGGGCCAAGATTGGGAAAATACAAAATCTATGAAGATATTTTGCAGAGTCCCAGCTCCCAGGCACTCAAAGAAAAAATGCCTATTGCACTTTCATTTATTAACCTTTGTCAGAAAAAAAGAAAAACAAAATAGCAATTAAAAAGTCTCACTTTAGCTTTTTTTTGTAATCCCAGATTTTAAAAAAATCCGGAGAAAAAATCCCACTGGATTCAATATCACGGCCCTGGCTGTTGCAGGCCCAGCAGTTGTCCTATTATAGATGTATTCACAGTCAATGATCTTAAACAGCGCCCTCTTGTGACCATAAGATGTTATGTTAGAAAAAATGATTGGTTAAAAGTTCTCCATAAAAGTATCACAGAACATTTCCTGCACAAACAGCTGTCACCTTCAATAATAAAACAATAAATCATGACAATAATTCAGGCAAAACTATTATTTCCCCGCTCAAATGTCAAAGACTGCCTGAGGAGTTCCATAAATAGGTGTGGTTCTTTATAATACCAAGGAAGGAAGGGATACTAAGGATCGAGGTCTCAGTGCAGGTCACTATTTCAATTTCAATCAGTCCAAAAATTGCACTACTACAAATGTTTCCTTGAATTTTAGTTTTAAAAAAACCCTAAAAACTTAGAAGCAATTTCAAACTGAGGTTGTCAAGTTTGTCACCTTTTTACAAGCTGGGATATTTTTCTGGGATGTTTTTTTCTAGACTCAAATATTTTCAAACTGGAATTGTTAGAACAAATGCTCAATGGATTTCAAAGAGTACAATTTGTTATCAGCAGAAATGTTCTTGCTTAAATCTGGGAAGGGGATTCCATAATACATGTATACACTTTGAATAATAGCAACTACGTACATGTACGGTGCGTGTACATTGTACATCGTGTTGATGCAACCTACCGGTACTACTAACAAGTGTTTTTATTTAAGGACAAATCTTGGAAATAAAGTTATGTTATTGTTTTTTTCAAAATGAATGCATACCGGGTGTTTGGTATACCGGGGGGTAATTAATTAACCCTAACCCTGCTAAATGCAACGGAATGCACCAAACCAGGCAACGCATTCTCCTTGTATTATGTGTTTTGTTACATCTAGTTAGCAGGCTTGCTACAATGCTAGTCGGTAGACCAGCATAATCCTACACAATGCAACAGAATCCACTTGTGCATGTTGTTGCATTTTAGCAGGGTTCTATTTTAGCTGTGTTACATACAGCAAATGTTGCATTTGGCAGGGTGCTCACTGTAAAACAACTCAGCTTTTCAACAATAATTTAGTTGGCTTAATTGCTACTTCTTGGATAACTGCAAATATTATAGGCTACCTTTAAGACCGACACCCCATAAACGTTTTGCACAGAAAAAGTTGTGCACACTAAAAATATACTTTAAGTTTTTTAGGCTTCTACACCTGTTCACTTGTGGAATAATTTTCACTGACATTGGGGATATTTTGTCCACAATAAACCAATTACCCAAAGGTCAAGGAGTGATCAACATTTACACAGTTTGATGGGATACGACAGTGGCTTGAAGGATTAGAAGTGTAAAGGAAAGGTCTAAATCCTGAACAAGGTCTACAGGGGAAGAGATAAAATAAGACAGGATACAGACAGGCATTATACTTGGGCCTATAATTTATGACCTGGACACTCGCTGGGAACAATGAACACACACATGGGTGGACAAAGCATTATTATTCATATGTCAGCAAGTTAAATTATGCTCATAAAATGTCAGTATCTTTGACATTAATCATTGTTGCTGCACATGCTCAGCATATACCAGTATGTGTTTCCCTACTGGTACTCTTGTTCTACTGTGTTGTTCTGAAAACCATTGTACTACATGTATACTATATGCAAATGAGCACAAACTTTTGACCAATTACATTGCCCTAGTGTTCTTTGTGTCTGCTTTACTGGTCAGGCACGAACATCATTATACATTGAATAACTGCTTCCAATTCCAATTTGGAAAGCATCTGGACCCCTTTGCCAAGTCCCATTCTGTGTTTAACCTAGATTACATTTGTTCAACTTGACAAAAGGTCTGGAAGATGAATAAACTGTGTATTTTCAAGGATTCTGTGGATCCACATGGTCTAAAACAACACACAGGGAAAAGTTACGGGCAGGATAGTTTGGAGTGGTACCAGGAGTTATTGGCAGTCAATTTAAGGCAGTATACCTTTTTATGTATGGTCCCTTGGGTGGGACACTTGGTAAGGACAATTTAAAGCAGGGGTCACTTGGGCTGGACACTTATTACACCCAGGAAAAACAAACAATTCAGTACTGTGCCATATGCTGGTCCATTAAACCCTAGTGGGGAACACAGTGCTTGTTTTCTTGGGCAGAGCATCTAAGCTTATTGTACCCAGGAGCATACTAAATGGGTATTTTTTTATTTTATTTATTAACCACTTCCAACAATAACAGGAATGGGATAAACATACAAACTATATCTCTTTATATATAAAACAAGTACCTGTGAAGGTCATTAAAAGTGCTTCACATTTATTAACCCCTGTTCATCGAGGCCTAAGACCAGGGGCCAATTTCATAGAGCTGCTAAGCACAAAAATTTGCTTAGCGTGAACATTCTTCCTTGGCAAAAACAGGGTTACGAACCAAATTTTCAGGTGATGTATATTGTTTGTGACTGGTATTCAGCTGGATTTTGCTTAGCATGAAAAGCACATGGAGTTTTTGCTGGTAACCTGCTTTTACTGAGCAAGACTTTTTTGTGCTAAGCAAATTGTTGTGCTTAGCAGCTCTATGAAATTGGCTCCTGGTCTTAGGCCTCAATGAACAGGGGTTGATAAATGTGAAGCACTTTTAATGACACGTGTATAAAGCACAATAACTTAAAGCACCCATTATTTATTAATGGATTACAAAGGTTTAGATCTGGCTTACCCAAAGCTGGTTCTGAACTTGTCGCAGACAGCAACAGGCCCGATGCTCTACCCTTCCTGTTGTTGAAGCTGGTGTACAGCCTGCTGCCCATGATGAGCGCCGTGTGGCGGCGTTCATTTCGCGAGTCCGACCGGGTCCTCCTGTAAATCTTTCGGCTAGCCATGACTCCTTTAACGTCCCCACGGTTTTAGACTTCACGTGGTATATCCATAATGGTAAATCTGTGCGAAGAAACAGAAACAGAAACATGTATTTTCTCGTACGACACACGTCACCTAAAACCCTAAAAAGAAGATGACGTTTTGACTATACAACAGCTTATAGTCCACATTTCGGAACAAAATTACATCACAGCTTGTTAAGCCAACTCCGAATGGCTGGCGTTCAGGGCCGCATCACATGCTTATATCCCATTATGTGGGACTATGCACCCATGAATGTCTGATATTCAGTCTAGCCTTTACCACCTTAGTATTAATTGAACTGCTACTAACTGAAGTTGCTGACAAATTTACTATGAAGTTACCATGATGCTCAAGAACATTGCATACACTTTGCCAGGAGGGTAGGGAGAGTCAAGTAGACCAGTCCACACTCTATGTTTAAGAACAAGCACTGGTACCTAAGCTCAGACTCTTGCTAGTATCTTGAATGCATGAATATGATACTCGATAGTCCACAAGCTCCCGGTACGTGATCCTCATCAATGTTGTTGGGACGTCAAGAAACATAACAAGAAGTTCACATCGTCAGATTTCTCAGACTGAGGAACTCCCAACGCGTATTGAGCTCCGATCCACTGGCTGTACCGGTACGTGCCAGCTGGAAGTGTGTACAACCAAGCCAAGTGTTGCGGCAGATTTAATAAAAATCTTGCCCTGGAATCAGCTACGAGTACAACCAACTTGAACTAACGCTAAGTGATCGGGTCCTCCCACATGTCACAAGAAGTTATGATGTCACTTAGAAGTGAAGACCATCAGCCCGACTCTAGAGAATTCTCTTAAGCAACTGAAGTTCAGGATCAAGGAATTTGGTTCGGCGTTTCCGTTGTTCAGTTTCTGAACTGAGTTCTGGGTAGCTGTGTCGGGTAATAGGGTGCAATCTTACTTTTCTGCCTGATTCTGAGTTCATCCTAGCCCCGGAAGCGCAGTTGTATATGAATCAGGAGTTTTTTATTCCCTGAGCTGACTCACAGCTGGTTGCTATCGGCAACAGCAGACTGCTGGGGCTTGTCAGAACTTAGATCTCACTAAAAGAGACTAAAGTCTAAGCATGCAAAGGTACTGAAATTCAAACCAAAATTAGCTCTGGCCATTCTAGAGTTTCAGTTGACTCTGTCACAAGTCAAATTTTAGGTCAAATAAATCAGGAATCGAATGCAAAGTTAAAGGTAGGATATTGGTAATTGTTTGAATTATCAGGAATGGGTGAATTTGGGTGGTTGTATTTATATCGTTTAACTGACCTGTTTAAAGTTTTACAATTATGGATGCCCCCAAAAAGCAAGAAAAACGGCGTTCGGTTTTCAACTGGCGTCAGGCAGTTGTTCTCGGGCAATCGCGATTTTCAAAATAAAATTTAATTCTGTATATTCTGAGAAAATATATTTCAATTTTGACCCAAAATCTTTTCAAAAGTGCGTCTCTGAGACGTAATTTGTTTACTCAGTCTTTTATTATTTTCTTCAAAATTACAGCATGCCAGAAGAAAAACTTTCACAGGGAGTTTAGAGCCATTAATATCTTTACATCAAGAAAGCTTATGAACAATAATTTTGTTAGTCACATTTTGGATGGTTGCAAAAGGTACAGCTGTCCCTTCAACCAGGGTAGTCCTATCAGTTGTCTCTGAGAGACAATCCTAGTCCGAACATTTGTGATTCTGAAACAACTGCACCGGATGCTTTCTCCTCACATTAACAACAATTTGACTCCCAGAAAGCATTCCCTGCCCAGACAAAATTGACTGTGACACACACTAAGAGAAATATCCCCTTCCTTCATGTTAAATTCTCTTGAATTACACTGGTCCGGGAGCCCCCTTTTCCCTCAAAAAAAGTTCAGTAGGGTGATTTGTGGTGGCACCTTGACCTTTGAGATGCATACTATAGGGCTGTTGATACATGTATCAATTTCTGTTTCTGGTACAACTTGAAAGCTTGCGCGGAATGATCTTCTTTGAACTCATGGCTTAATTTTGTTAACCCTCCCTGTCTCAGTGCTAACACGTAATGGAGCCAGTTACCATTAACAAAACCTATCAAAACTCATTCAATGTTAAAGAGGATTTTTATTTGTAATATACATAGGAAGGTTTTAATTAATTCTTATTTTGCCTAGTAAGACATGGTATCAGGAACAATCCGTTAATTAGTTCCTCCCTCACCCTCCCTCTCGTGTCTGAATTACTTGGATATGGCTTGACATTTGCATATAATTCTATGTGAAGTGGCTGCAGCCACTACCCTAGACTTGTGTGTAATTTAAAGCGGCAGCCAAGTAATTTGGATAAGCCCTTATAGTTAAAACATACCGGGTAGTTGAAAGCTGGAGGTCTACACGAACAAATGGTTGTTACTTTTTCTTCTTCTAACATGTACTGACTTTAACAGTGTGACCCAGTTTAATTGACCTCTCTTGTCTGTCATTCATACAAGTGCACTGACCAATGAGATCATGACTTTTTGTCAGGTTACTAGTGGGCGGGGTTACGGCCATTATTTGGCAAAGTTCATTACAGTTGATGAGACATTCAATCCTGCCTAAGAAAACATATAACTTCCTTTGTTAAACTTTTATTCATAAAATCCTACCGATACTTAGATTACCCATTCCTATTGGTTGAGAGCCCAACACATTGATAGTTTTTAATAAAACACCAACTACTATTTGTACCAGTAGCATTTATACACTTTTTCTGGTGTCAAATAAAATGTTGACTCCCATGAAATCTGTGCTTTTTGCCCTTTTGTAGGTTGAAACTGCAAACAGCTTGTGCAATATTAACGCGTCTGTATACTGGTATTTCATACCGGTTCACAGAGTTGTAACGAGTCACTGATTTTTGTGACTCGAGTCGAGTCGAGTCATTTTAAAGAAGTTACTAGAGTCGAGTCGAGTCACAGTGTGTAGTCAAGTCGAGTCGAGTCGAGTCATGTTTTTAGCTCGAGTTAATTCGAGTAATAACAATATTTGAATATTACACAATAAATAAATAAATACGTTACAGAAACACAAGGTGGAAGTCCACAACACAGTGTATGTTAAAAAAAAAAAAAGTCATTGACTCGAGTCATTACAACTCGGTAGTTCTAAACTTGCACTACACAAGTGCCACTGGAGGGCTTAGTCATAGATTATTATACGTTTCAAGGCCCTGAGCTGATATGAGACATCTACTAATTCCCTAAATTAATAATATCCAGCAATATGAACATCGATGTACCAACTTGTGCCACGTCACGTGTTGATCAATTTTATTGTAATATCCTGTGCAGTGGGTGGGAAAGTTGTCATGTGGATCAACAGCTTATACTTCCCCATAATAAAAACATTAAAAAGCATGCACTCATTAATTTGATTATTGATGCATCGTGCACACTTATTTATATGCACCTGTTTACAACACTATGTAAACTAATGTCACGAGTGAAATAAACATTTTAAAATATTTGATGTTCTTAAATTGTCAATCAATTTGATACAGCGGATGTGTTTCACTGCCAAGGGTAAATAATTCCACTTCAAGTATGTACTGGTAGAACAAATAAGTTATTCAACACTTAAAGGTACGGTAGGATACACCATTTGCAGATATCGAAAAAAATTATTAAGAAATATCTTACTTACCGGTATCTGAAAGTAAATAATGATTCTAGGCATCCAGCAAAATGATTGCGCTAGATATCCTGTAATTATTCTGAAAAATGGAATTCTATTTAAAAAAAAATTCGCGATCGCCGGGCGGCGATCGCGAAAAAACACAAATTACATAATAATAACTGCTCGACGCCGGTTGAAAACCAACGCTGTTTTTCATGCTTTTCTCAGCATTTATGATTGTAAAACTTCGAACAGGTCAGTTAAACGATAGTTATTATAAAATACCACCCCAAAATCATCCATTCATGATAATTCAAGTAATTACCGATGGTGTATTCTACCTTTAAAATAGGAATCATCTCCATACACCTGTTTCTTGTCACTTTTAGGATGATAGCTTTTTTCCTCCTTACATCCGAAAAATGTATAAAGTTTGTGTTTGAGTATTTAATTTCCTTTTTTAAGTGACATAGGCACAGCAGGGATTTACTTTTCACCTTAAGCCCAATGAAAACAGTAACCCAAACTCAAAAGGAATCCAATATTCCAACTTCTGCTCCTAATGAGCTGAAGGAACATTTTTCCCTGGAGCATCACTTGAACGATGAGTGAAAACATTCCATTAAACCGCCTTCCATTGTCCTAAACTTAAAGTAGACTTTTATTAAATTGGTGAAGTGGCATTTATTTTTCTTTGAAATAAAGGGAGGTTAATAAATTATTCATTTATCAGTTTCTCAGTAGTATGAGAACCTAAGGGCCAATTTTATAAAGCTGCTTAAGCACAACAAAAACTCTTCCTTGGTAAATCATGTTAGGAGCTAAAATTCCATGTGATCGAAATGCTAAGCTAACAACAGCTAAATACCAATCACAAATAATATACATCACATAGAGTTGTTGCTGGTAAGCTGGTTTTACTATGCAAATATTGTTGTGCTTAAGCATTTCTTTTGCTTAAGCAGCTCTATGAAATTGGACCCTTGTCTGTTCGCCTGTCTGATAAAACTATTCGGCTCAATCACCAATTGAGGCCATAGTAATGAAGTTGAAGCCGGGTGGACTTTTGTGTAAATATTGTTGTATTTCTGTAGTTGTCCGCTTCACAAGTTTTATTTGTGACTTACCCATTTAATATTTGCCTAATTGTAATTAATTAATGTATGCAGGATTCCAATGGAAACAAGTTTTAGAAAATTTAGAAAATGCTCTTTTAATACTAGAAATACAAAAGGTTCACTTTGAATGAGACATTGACCAAAACAATTCTCACCCAAGTTATGGAATATTTACTACACAAATAGCTTAAAAATTAAGCAACCAAAGAATATATAATGTGTGCGTTTTTGTGTGTTATATCTTTTTGTGCAAAATAAAAACTATTATTAAAGCATATTTATAAACATGTATTTCATAGCACTGAATGGTCTAAAAAACAAAAACAAAAAACACATTTGCAACCCAAATGCATTTTGAGAAAAAAAAGAACAGGGGTAGATTAGAGCAACTTCAATGTAGGTTTTACATTTAAACTTAGCATTTTAGTAAATTTTATCAGTTTAATCTAAAAAATGCAAGCTGCAAATTAACTTTGAAAATTACCTTATGACTTGGTCTTGATATAGCAGGAACTGTCACCGTACTAGTTTTAGTAGACACTTTTTTTCCGGAGATGGCCAAAAATATCCTAGGGGATTAACTTTGTATTTTGGCGAAGTCTAATAATAAGTGTGGTCACAATTCCAAGTCCATGACTCAGACTTGGTGGACAATGCTCGTGATTGTGTGTAAATTTGTGGCGGTGAAACGGTGGGGTCGCACCAATGTGACCTCTGCAACCATGATCACTATAACCTATAAATAAACTCTAACAAGGTATGGTACAGCATTTTTATGAAGGCAAAGGTAACTATGGAAACTGATGGGCAAGTTTTACAACCTTGAATTAACTTTACTTGACAAGCAACAGTGAATTAACAGAAATTACTATAAATTGGCAATATCATTGAATAATTTCGAGTTATCACTTTCAAAACTTGTTTACACAGGCAAAATAAAATCTATTCTACAGAATGCTGTTTTTGTTTCGTAAATAATCTTTTGTAATTTAAATAATGTTTTTTGAAAACATTTTCATGATATTAATCACAAGTTAAAGAAGTACGTTCAAAGGTTCACTTTTGGCATTGTGCAAATCAAATTGTCAACTTCAACTTTCAATTGTGGATTTCAATTATGTATAACGTTATGTGCAAAAGGCTTAATTTTGGAGATTGGTACAGTTCCAAACTCCTGCCATTTCATAGCAACTGCAGTGGTGTTTCACAGGAAGTGCCCTTAAAAATAGGCATGACTCAGTACATGAACCCTGCAGCTAAAAAGCAGGCAACATCACTGAACGGAACTCCCTTTGTATGTTGAAAGCATGTGCATGTGCATTATATTTATGTTAACGTTTAATATATTTTTAAAGTATAGAGATTGAGGGCAAATTTTTCCCAACAGACCATGTGACCTATAAATTTTCAGTATTAATTCCATGAGGAGTGATCAGTTATTCCAAAGATACACACTAGTACAGTGTACATTACCAATCTGAATGTCACATAGACTGAGATATTTAAAGGATTAAAACTGATAACAACATAGCAAATTAGGCCACTTGGGTAGGGGTTTAAAAAACTCGGCCTTGAAGTGGCAATGGTGTAAATAAAATAATAGATAATAAACTAGTTGAAAATAAGTAAATTGTACCAGTTTTTTTTTTTTTTTTCTGTTTTGGAATAGTGTATTTTCTTTTACCCTGCTTTGGTGATACTATAATTATGCAACCGGCTCTACAAAAAAAGGGTATTAAGTCACGCTGTGCATTATTGTGTAATGGCCCACTCAGCGATGAATGGATAAACATTTCATCAAAATGTGATTTTTTAATTTTGTCATGAATGACATCTTTAACAGTTTCAGGTTTTATTGAAAGAAATGTTGATTTTGATGAATGAAGTGGGAAAAAACGACCATTCTTGTGTGTGCATCGTTCTATTTCAAAGCCTGTTTTCTCAGTTATGTAATTTAAACTTCAAGGAAGTAATCAATAGGTAAACACGTCATATCTTCAAGATTGAAGGGGATATACCAAATAAAAGCTTACGTTTTGGGCTTTCCAACCATGTATCCACAAATTGCAGTGGGTCATTCAGATGAAAACACTTTAATACCGGAAACTCCCCCAAAACGCACTAAATAACAGAAAACACCCCCCAAAATCAATTATTACCGGAAAACACTAAATATAGAAAAACACTGTCCCCCCAAAAAAAATAAAAAAATAAAAAAAGAAGAAGAAAACAAACAAAACAACTCACATAAAACCCCCTAAATACCGAGAAACACCCATAAAACCACTGCCAGCAAAAAAACGAGCCGATTCTAATGGACGAATACCGGTAATTATTATTACATGTACCAGTAACAGCCCTTACAATGCACGTAGTAGAAAAAAAGGTAATTTAATGAAGCTAAGAAAACTTAAATTGAATTGAATTTGAGTGAACTTTACCTTTTTTTCTAAACTAGTCGAGTGTGAGCGCATCATCAGAGCTCTCCACGCGCCCGTCACGTCAGTTTAACTTCCAACCCAAGACAAGTCAGCAGCAAAAGTTACTAGTTTTGTACCGCTACGTTTCCTCAAAAATTGTGGTATCAAATTTCTGACATTTATACGTAACATACACAAGAATAAACTACTACTTACATTTAAGTCCAAGAATAAGGGGCTCAGCTGGACGGACTTTTCGTGTTTCAAAGCAAATTTGCGAGCTTGGAGTTATAATGCCTCGCGCCTGTCGTCTGCTTTTTGGTGGAATTTAGTGCATTTGCGCATGACTGAAACGTGCAAATACATCATGAATAATTCATATGAAACTTTTTGACCTCTCGATTGGGTAATGACTTGTTGGAAAAGGAGTATTAAATAAACCATAATTCATCAAATGTATTCGATGTTTGGTTTAATTAATATATTGTAGAATTTAATTAATATACATGTATGTAGAACTGAACGCCAACATATTTTTTAAATTTTATAACCGATGATATTGTGATTGTGTATTAAAGCTAGGTCATAATTTATGCCACCCCGATAAATGGGCGGGGCTTGAAAATGGAAGCGCGCAAAAGACAAAGAGGTAGGGTGATAGTGCACTTAAAAGTAGAATACGTAATAAATCAAACAATAAGCTGTTTCAATCTATCAGCTCCCACTAAAATATTTACATAATTAAGCGCAAAAATGCAAGTGTAAACATCGGCAGGCCTTTTCACGAAAAATATATATGAAATTGCTTGAAAATATCACCCCTTTCAGGCATGGAATGGCCTTTAGCGCTAGAGGGCGCGCTAATGCTAAGCGCGCTAATGTTTACGATTGTTTACGTTTTTTAGCATGTAGAGAGAGCTAAATTTAAATCTTTTGGGTTGAGGTACGTATGCATATATATAGCAGACCGTTCGTAATCAGTTTCTGAGCCTGTCAGAGGGTATTTTTTAGCTTGTACTAGACAAGTTGTAGTAACCTGGTATGGGCCGCTAAACATTTTGCACACTGAATTCACCTATTTCATGAAAGTTAAACTTCACCTATTTCGTGAAATTTTCGAGATTTACTTAACATTCACTCAGATTTTAAAGGGAAATGAGTAGGTTTTAAGCCTCCATTTCCATCATGCTGACCGTGAGAATCAGTCGTCATTAAACCTTTTTAAAAATCCCTGAAAGTGATAATATCGGCCTTCTCCTGATTTTTGTTGTCGTAGCTATTACTCAAATTGAGCAAACTTGTTTGCCGCGAATGGCAACAAAATGCACTTTTTGAAGCGTAGTTACTTTTCATTCTATAGCGGTACTGGTGCATGTGATGTATCATTTTAAAGCTTAAAACGCTAGCAATCCAATGGTATAAAAATCTCTCATATGAAAAATTTCGACTTTAGCCTGGTTTTGGGGTGTTGGGTCACATATGAAAAATATTCAGTACGTTCCTAGGCTGGTAATTGTATAACCTTTTTTGGGTCACATTTAGTTTCAGATCTAGATGAGTAGTGCTCTCGCGTGCTGTTTTGCATTTGTCGCCATAAGAGCAGCACGTATCTCAGAGAATCCATGCGCCGCACTTCGTAAATGCACCTCGACCTCTCTTCGTTCAGCGTTATTGGTCCACAATACTAGATTTTATTCCCCCTTTTGGGAAGAAGACGACGACGACGAAATGTCCGGGATCGTCAGCAGTTTAAACGGGATCGATGTCGCCGGGATGCGCAAGCCATACAAGCAAGGTCACGAAGCCTTCAGGGAAGGCGATCTGACTGCCAAGGAACCCATGGCGCAGTTTGCGGAATGGTTCAAAGATGCCACGGAGCTAAACAGCATCGGCGAGCCGAATGCTATGACAGTGGCTACGGCTACCAAGTAAGCAGACTTGGGAAGGAATGTAGTATCATGACACTACTTCAGTGGTTGTGTACAAAGTCTATGCAGAGTTGGGAAAATTTCCTTAAGTATTTGCTAACAAAATTGGAAATGTTACTTAGTCCCAGATTCATGTCTTCATTATGTACTGGTTGAACTTTATTGAGATGATGTATGAAGTTACAAGCTACCCGGGGACTACCCGGGGACTACCCGGGGACTACCCGGGGACTACCCGGGGACTACCCGGGGACTACCCGGGGACTACCCGGGGACTACCCGGGGACTACCCGGGGACTACCCGGGGACTACCCGGGGACTACCCGGGGACTACCCGGGGACTACCCGGGGACTACCCGGGGACTACCCGGGGACTACCCGGGGACTACCCGGGGACTACCCGGGGACTACCCGGGGACTACCCGGGGACTACCCGGGGACTACCCGGGGACTACCCGGGGACTACCCGGGGACTACCCGGGGACTACCCGGGGACTACCCGGGGACTACCCGGGGACTACCCGGGGACTACCCGGGGACTACCCGGGGACTACCCGGGGACTACCCGGGGACTACCCGGGGACTACCCGGGGACTACCCGGGGACTACCCGGGGACTACCCGGGGACTACCCGGGGACTACCCGGGGACTACCCGGGGACTACCCGGGGACTACCCGGGGACTACCCGGGGACTACCCGGGGACTACCCGGGGACTACCCGGGGACTACCCGACAAGACTGTATGTCAAAATTGTACTCCGTGAAACCTGCCATTGTGGCCACCTTACAGCAGCGGCCACCTGGCTAAACTGGCCACCTTTGCTCGGTCCCAGTTTGATTCTTGCATAAACATACAGCCTTGCTATAGTGGCCACTTGCTCATAGTGGCCACGTACAACCGGTACCGTGGCTGGCCACTATATCAAGGTTCGACTGTATCAAGGTACTTGGAGAATAGCTCTTAGCCAGAGGGCCTTGAGTGTTAGGGTTTAAAAGCTAACCAAAAAACATTGTCAAAATGTTCACAAGGTTAATATCGAAGTCTAGAGTGTTCCATCCCACAATTAATTGTTGAGGTGCGATTTTCAAATTCTACCAAAACAAAATTTAAACGAACCGTGTTTGATTTCTCATCTTGCAGGGAAGGGAGGCCCTCCGCTCGCATGCTGCTCATGAAAGGCTACGACGAAAAAGGATTCAAGTTTTTCACAAATCATGTAAGCCGGAAAGGGCAAGAACTGGTAAGCAGAAAGAGTAATGCGCGGTTAATACTTCACGTGGATGCAAATGCTAAGCAAATTTGACGTCATGAAATATTTGCTAACCTTGAAAAGTCATGAAATGCCATGCATGTTATTAATAAACCGATACATGATCTTTTCCAAATGATTTTATGTAAAAACTAAATTGAAAGGGTTTTTAGAGGAAGGGTTAACAAATTTGCTTCGTAATGATGTCCTAAAATTCTTTGTGTTTTTAGAGTGAGAATCCGTACGTAGCACTGTGTTGGTACTGGGAGCCATTGAGTAGATCGGTAAGTCGATGGTAAAATTTTGGAATGCACCTTCAAATTTTAACCCTAACTCTCTACCTCATTTTACTTACACATAACCTGAATCCTGCAACCCGTCTCGAATAGAGGTTCGTGAAAAACAATCCACCGCCTGGGCCCAGTCAATGTCACAATTAGGCTGTGTTCGAAACGAGTGTCTAGAGCTACGGTCTACGTCTACAGCTACAGCTACGTCTACGTAGGCGCTAAGGCAAATGGAATTCGGACGCGGCTACGGTAGAGCCTACGGCTAGTTATTGCGCCCCCAAGCGATGCTTGAATTAGTGTTTGCAAAATTACGATGTAAGAATTTACAACAATTATCGTCTGCTGGATGTTACGCAATGTTTGTTTACAGCCGGTCGGAATACCTGATGATATTGACGTATTAGTCGATCTGTTAGTTTCAATTCAATGCACTATCAATGAAAAATAAACGAAAATTTGCTCCAAAATTAACAGTAGTGCTGCCGCCATTTTGTTTTGCCGGAGCTAGACAACTTCTTTTATGGCTAGATTTTTGTGACGTTGTAGCCGTAGCTGTAGCTCTAGACGGCATTTCGGACAGCGCTACAAAATGGCCGACACAGACAATAGCCGTAGCTGTAGCTCTAGATACCCGTTTCGGACATGGCCTAAGTTTAAATATACCCATGTGTCTTTTAGGAATGGCTAAACTTTAGGAATGGCTAAACTATGAATTGAGCTTTTAAGTCACGTTGCCGTTCAGGTGCGGGTGGAGGGTCGTGTTGAGCGACTGTCGGAAGAGGAGTCGACGGAGTACTTCCACTCGCGACCGCCAGCAAGTCAGATCGGAGCCATGGTCAGCGACCAGAGCAAAGTCATCGAAAACAGAGCGGTAAAGTAGAATCTGTAGAATCTGGCCGTCGGCCTCCGTCCAAACATTGAGCCAACGGTATCAAAATAATCGAGAGAAGTAATGCTTGTTGCAATTTTTGGCAAGGTATTCACACCTAGAGTTGGAAAAATGTGTGATAGCATTGCATCGTGAGCGGTGGCAGCTTTTGGGGCGTTATCACTTTGTTCAATTTTTTTCCCCAAAATGGCTGCCAATTTGGCCCGTTATCTGATTAACCAGTTCGCGTCGGAGGACGTATATACACGCAAAGTTTGCCCAGATTCAAAACGGATGACGCGTAAACAGGGCACGAGCAAGGCCGGAAATGTCTGTCAGCAGCGAGCAAGGCCGGAATTGCGTGGGTGTGCTTCCCGGGACCATCGGCCTGAACCGGCCTCGGATCGAGTTTCGTTAAAAATAATCCCCCGCCTCGGCTCAGTGATGTTAAAATAATCCCGTAATATGTATTATGGCATTCTCTGAGTTGCAAATGGTAAATCCTTTTTCTTTTGCTGTGTGTAAATCAGGTTTTGACATCTAAAGACCAGACGCTAAAAGAGAAATACCTCAATACAGGCGTGACAATCCCCAAGCCCAACTACTGGTAAGGTATTTACCTTCTCTTAACCTTGCGGGACCCATTTAGACAGGGTGCCGTGTGTCTGGGGGATCCCCCGTGGCCCACCTTCCACGGGATTCTCCTGGAAAACTGCCTAGAATCAGTCTATCTTTATACTTCTATACAATAGTTCTTTCTTTCTTTTGAACTGTTCTCATTCTTTTCGTATGTGATACTTGTTCCTTCCGACTCCAAGTTTTTATATTCTCCACAGTTCACTTGATTGTTTTTTATAACTACCTATTGTCTTATATTTGTACACCGCCGTGAATATGGCCACTGATGCCGGCACGGCGTTAAACCTAAAACTCACTCACTCACCTTCTCTTAAAATGTTTTCTCTTGTAAAGTTTACCAGGGTTTTGTAGATGATGAACTTGCAACTTAATAACCGGTTACTGAAGACTTTGTCTCAAACTCGAAACCAATAAACCGATCTCGAAGGCTGGATACTATTGTAACCTTCATATGATGGTCATGTCGAAGGTCAAATACTGAGGTCAAGTTGTAAAAGAGGCCAAGTTGTAAAAGAGGCTAGAATTGGTCTCCTTTGAAAACTTGAAGTTCAATTGCAATCGATCTTGGGTCAAAGATGCAATATGGAAACTCCAATGTGATGGTGATATTAAAGGTCACATATTGAGGTTAAAGGTCATTCGAGGTCAAGTTGTAAAATAGGGTAATTGCAAAAGTAGGTGGAGACTGGGTGTTTCGAGAATCATCCTGGTCTGTTTTTTCTAGGGGTGGTTACAGGGTCATACCGGACGTTGTGGAGTTCTGGCAGGGGCAGAGCAACCGACTCCACGACCGCATCGTCTTCCATCGGCCTAAGCCAGATGAGGTCATCGACAACAAACTAGTCCACCAAGGCGAAGACGGATGGGTGTACGAGAGATTGTCCCCATAACGACAGAGCCAATCCGCGCCCAAAACCCTATCTCTGCCTGAGCTTGACATGAGTAATGCAACCATCAAAACGAGTCTCAAAGTTGCCAATTTTAAGCAGTTCGCATCGGATAAACACGTCACAAGCAAATATCAGGGTGTGCTACCCACAGATGCCAGCCTGAACCCATCTCTGATCATGAAAAACAATCCTGAGCCTGTTTAATGTACAAATAAACCTGGCGCGAACTGCTTAACGAACGAGACATTAACAGGGTGTGTAAATTCCTTATTGAGATAAAATATCCTGCTCAGGGACAACAGTGCCATGGTTCTTCGTGATTGGATGAGCCACTACATTGGAATCGCTAACTTATATCGTGTGCTTGGATACAGAAATTTCATGCCATCATCAAAGGCACTATTCTATCACCTTTCTGCGGTACTATTAACTATAGATCGACTAGAGTTTATGTAACAAATCTAAGAAGTATTTCAAGATAAATAGTACTTGGCTATTTATTTAGAATAAAAACTTGTAATGTATTGGATGTAACTTTTCCCGAGGAAGCTGATAAAATGATTTTACACGCTAACCGTTTGATTTGGATATTTCAGTTTTATTATATTTACAGTTCTAAAAACTATCATGTCGGTGAAAAATAAAGTAATCCAAGTTGAGTGCTATGCAAAAACTCCTGTTTGAAGTTGTCTGTTGAGAGGAAAAGTGGCAAAAAAAACAAACTTTGACAATCTGATTTTGTTAGGCACCACGGAGAAATAAACAGAAAATGTATAGTGTTGACTGTAATTTTCTCTTATGCAAGATATCTTTTGTGTTTACAACCCGTCACCAGAGCTTTCCGAGAGAAATAAATCGAAGACACAATTTCTTAGTAGCGGAAAGAAGACTATAAAGACGATTTGCTTCAAGGCTTCAACAATCTAGTCAGTGTCGTTGTCAAAGACGTCGCACCTATCAAGTAGCCTGCACAAACGTCATCTTCAAAATCTCTCGTTTCACTCCTGCAAAAAAAAATTATGAGCCAATATTAGAAGTTACTTCAAAATGTGTTATTGAAAGAACTATAATGTATACTCGCCAATAGCATAGTTGGTAGAGAGCAGAGCTATAGATCGAAAGGTCTGTGGTTTGAATCCGACTATTGTTACCGTTTGTCTTTTCTTTGACAAATTTTCTTATGGCTTATCTTAACCATAGAACAAGGTTGAAGGGGAAAACCGGGTTAGAATACATACGTTTCTTGAAAAATACAACAAGAACCGCTACACTGGTTAGTTTTAGTGACTTCCTATATTCACAGATTCCCTCATCAATGGCAGAAGCATTGTGTCTACTATTGTACAAAAGCAACAGTCTGTGTGTATCAACATTTCATACGTAGTGTTGGCCTGCGAACACGTTCACAGTCGTTTCGCCCTCCAAAAACAGAAAAAGTTTCAAGGCCGATATTATGGAACGTGACTGTTCCGCCCTGCAAGAGTTCAAATGTGCTCTGAAGACCCACCTCTTTCAAGTTGCATTCCAGTAGCTTATTCGTTCATTTGATTGTCAGGTTGTTTAATGTCCACGTTTTAGATCATTTGTCTCTTTGTTCTCTTTGTTTTTTTTCTCTGTTCCTTGAGCATCTCATTAACCAGTTCGCGCCGGATGGCGTATATACACGCAAAGTTTTCCCTAGATTAAAAACAGATGACGCATAAACACGCCACGAGCAAGGCTGGAAATGCGTGGGTGTGCTTTCCGGTACTGGCGGCCTGAACCTGCTTCGGATCGAGTTTGGTTAAAAATAATCCCGAGCGGCGGCTCGGTGAAGTTAAAATAACCCGGCGCGAACTGGTTAAGATAACTTACCCTCTGTTAATGTCTTGCAGACCTCGATGTCAAATTCTTTGTGCCTCCGCACCAAGTCTTCAAAAATTCTTGTCCCACCGCCAACACCAAAGTAGTGTGTCTTGGCTGCAATATATCTGGTTATTTACGTTTGATGAAGGTCACTTAATGAAATTACAAGAAAAAAATGATCTAACTTGTAACTTGGACCCGAATTCATAAACGGTGATGATCACCCGATTATTTTAGTCACGTACAACTATTGGATGGTGGCTTAAATTGAAAAGTGTGCGTGTGGATAAACTCTAATGATGATCGCAATTCAGTAAGAAAATAATTGGCCAAGTCCACAGAAGTTTTCAAGTTTGTGTAAAGTGTGGACATCTTTTGTTTGTACAAAGTCCACACTAAGATAGCAAGATTCGTACACTCAAACACAGTCATCACAGCCCTGATGCTGAACACTAAACAATGCATCTAGACCCATCTGTACCAACTCAATCAAACTTCAATAGTTGGAGTTTGGCAGGTTTAGTACTGTTAGGTTCAGTACCAATAATTAACATGTGTGCAGTTGTTGAAGTTTGCTAGGTTTGGTGTGCTTTCTAGTGAGTGAGAGAGCCTAGGGGGTTAAGGGTTAAACAAGCAAAATTCACAGTTGGAAGGATACATCGCACCATTTGGTTTCAGCAATGTTCGTAGAATCTGATACAGCTTTTCATGCGACTCTATGCTGTAAATAGTTTCCGAAGTCAGGATGACGTCATACCTATACATTCAATGAAATGACAACAAACGATTAGCAATAATTTGAACTAATCAACAAATTTTGATGGTTTGTGAAATTTATTATGGTCAGAGTGTATAGCATCTTGTATAGCCACTTCTTTGGTTGTGTACAAAGTCAATATTTTCAAAATATTTTTTTAAACAAAATTGCTAATGTTTCTCGGTCCCAGAATCACTTATTTTCCACTTTTTAAAAATATTACTACCCTTCTTTGAGATAATATAGGGAGGTCCAAAAAACCCAGAAAAGCCTTTGACTAGAAAAACTATTTAAATGAATTATTAATACAGATATGCTTTAATTGCATTGCAGAAGACTTGCGACTCACTCTACAACAAACGTTTAACCAGTTTGCGCCGCGATTATTTTAACATCACCGAGCCGACGGGCGGGATTATTTTTAACGAAACTCGATCCGAGGCGGGTTCAGGCCGATGGTACCGGGAAGCACACCCACGCATTTCCGGCCTTGCTAGCTGCTGACAGACATTTCCGGCCTTGCCCGTGGCGTGTTTATGCCTCATCCGTTTTGAATCTGGGGAAAACTTTGCGTTTATATACGTCATCCAGCGTGAACTGGTTAAAGCTTATTCTGATAAATTATGCCGATTAGAAAAGATTAACATTCTCACTTTATGTCTGGATTAGAAGAGATTAACATTTGTTGCACTGAGCTCCAGTCCCCAGCAAAGAATCGAAGGTCGTGATTGGTCGGTCCGTCCTGAGATTGGTTCAACACGACGCAGGGGATTGTCATGTGCATAATCACTTCCTTGTTCTAGGAAGGAATTAAAGGGACAGTATACCTATTGCAACTGTATCTAAAACGCAATTTTGAATAATGACCTCTGATGACCTTTACATGACTTTTGACCTCAGTAAGTCAGTAACCAATGAAGATATGCGTCTTCCCACCAAAGGTCACTGCATCAAAGTTTCATTAAAATCCATAAAAGCATGTAGAAGTTGTACATTTTCCCCAAAATATTTACCTAAATTTAAGACCAACTGAATACAGAATTTAGGACTTGTAAGGGTCCGCTAAAGGTTTGTTAAGGTGGCTCAAAAAATGGTTCTGGTGTATGTAGTACTACTCTACGGACTCCCTCAGAATCAAATACACCGTCTTCAACGTCTTCAAAATACTGCTGCCCGCATCATCACCTTATCTAGGAGGAACTGTCACATAACCCCCATTTTGAAGGAACTACACTGGCTTCCTGTCTCCCAAAGGATTGTTTTCAAACTCATGCTTCTGGTCCACAAAGCTCTCAACAACAAGGCTCCCTACTACATTAAGGAACTACTACATGAATATTCTCCAGCAAGAACTCTTAGATCAAGTAACCAGCAACTTCTCAAGGAACCAATTGCTAAACGAACATGGGGCGCCATATCTTTTTCTGTTGCAGCTCCTCGACTTTGGAATTCATTGCCACTTGAACTCAGATCATGCCATTGTACAACTAGGTTCAAATCGCTTCTTAAAACTTACTTGATGTCGCAAATTTTTAAGGATTAATTACTTGTTGTTGTCTACAGCGCCTTGAGCACCCTGCAGGGTGGATATGTGCGCTTTACAAATCTCATTATTATTATTATTATTATTATTATTATTATTATTATTATTATTACCAATAACACCGCATTTTGCACCATAACCTAAATAATGCTAGTGAATGGCCTGGGCCAATTTCCTGAAGCTGCTAAGCACAGAATAATTTGCTTAGCACAAAACAAGTCTTGCTCAGTAAAAACAGGTTACGTAAAACCAGCTGAATATCAATCGCAAACAATATATTTACCTGAAAATTTGGTCTGTAACCCTGTTTTTGCCAAGGAAGAATTTTCATGCTAAGCAAATTGTTGTGCTTTCTAACGTTTTCTAGCGCTTTTCACCGTACCAACTACCTCAAAGCGCTTTACAATTATTACCCCGTTCGTCAGGCCCTGGACCACGCGGCAGCCGTTTATAGGCGCTCAATCGGCCTTGACCCTGACAGGTACCCGTTTATACTTCTGCGTGGAGAGAGGCAATTGTAGTTAAGTGTCTTGCCTAAGGGCACAAATACTATGTTTCTGGCAGGTTTGAATCCATGTCCTATCGGACACGGGTTCGAGTCGACACCGTAACCACTAGGCCATGGCATTCTTAGCAGCTCCACAAAACTGCCCCAGAGCAAAAGTACAACAAAAAAGCTACGGACTTACATAATCTTGGAAATGTACCGCAGTGGCCCCTCTTTTAACGGCATAGATACCCGGCAAGCCCGCCCCACAGCCAAGCTCTAAGACCTGCTTGTTCTCCAACGATACCTCTGCTTCGTGGAGGTAGTGAACAAGATCGGTAGAACACTCCCACACTTTCATGCCACCTCAAGAAAAAGTAAAAACTAGAAAAACTACAGAAATTGCAAATTATGAAAATATGTTAGTGAATGGCAAAAACTAAGAAAAAGTATGAAAAGTTTTATGAAAAATCATCAGACTTTGGTGAAAGTAAGGGGGGGGTGGAAGTAGGGGGTGTAAGCAGGGGGGGGGTGGAAGTAGGGGGTGTAAGCAGGGGGGGAGGAGAGTTTAGGATGGAGGGTTGGAGGCGATTGTAGGTGGGGGAGAAGGTTGTAGATGAAGTGGGGAAACTTGCCCAAGGGAGGGTTGGACACTGCCCTACCTTCATAGACATTTGGTATGAGGTCGGAGTGACTTTCCGTTGCCTTGGAAACGTCGCTGTCCTCTTCTATTAAGCTTTCCAGGAGTCTGTCAAATTCTGCATCCTCCGGATTCAGGAAAAGCAACTCAAGATCACCGACGCTCAATGTCTCCACTGCCCTGGGCTAGAATGTGACCAATTATTTAGAGATGAGCTGTACGGATCAACTTTGAACATATAAATAAAAAAGAGTTTCAGCTACTTTTGCGATTACGTATTTTACAACTTGACCTCAAATGACCTTTGACCCCATATGTGACATTTAATATCACCATCACATGAAAGTTTCTACATTGCATCTATGGCCCAATTTTGCTTGGCATTAAACTTCAAGTTTTTTACTTTTACAATTCCAGCCTCTTTTACAAGGTGACCTCAAATGACCTTTGACCTCAGTACTTGACCTTTGAGATGACCATCATATAAAGGTTACAATATTACATGCTTGACCCAAGTTTGATTGCAATTGAACTTTGCGTGTAATGCCAATTTTTCAAAACGTTAACCAAAATGACACATATAGTATACGGACTACGTACGCACAGACGGTCGGATCGACGGACCGACGGACGGCCCGACGGACGGACGGAATACGTACAGAAATAGTAATTGCATAGTCTCTGAACTTCGTTAAGGCGTGACCAAAATATGGGTGTGTCTTACAGAATGATATCACCAAAGATTACCGGATTTTCTCTCCGTGATTCAGGACGGTATATTTCCTGGGCGGGTCTTAAAATGTCGCAGGGCTTTCTGGAATCGCTGGTAGGTTCGTCAGACTTGGCGGCACCTTAAAAAAGGAAATATGGAAATATTATTTGTACAAATATGTGACGTAGATAAAGTTTCTTAAATATTTGACCCTGTTTTTTTAGTTTTTTTAGGGGGGGGGGGGGTGCATTTTCTTCATCAAATTAAGGGTAAATAAATCACAGAAAGTATGACATCATATTTATATGAAATTGAACAAATTAAAGAGGTAAAAAGTATAGGGAAGTAATTAGACCCATAATTATAATTGCCTAAACATTTATTAAAAATGTGATACTACACGTAGGCCATGTGATGTATGTATCACGATAATCATAAATCGCAAAAATTCATTAATCCCCCCCCCCCCCCACTTGTACTCCCTCTTTCAAGACCTGCCCACAATCAGTTCTTAGTACATGTAGTAACCATGGTAACCATTCATCCCAGACAGCTTGCATGATGATTGATCAGCATTCAGCCAATGAGAATTAGGTCTTAAAATAATGAAAATGACCTGAATTTGAACTTGAAGTTGAATCATCATCTTGATCTTGTCCAACATCGAAGTTGAATTGAAAGGACATTTTTGTCATGAACTCATCAAGTGATGATTGATCCCGGCCGCATGGGCCTGATTCGTCTGCTTTGCTGCATGCACTAGCTTCTCGCGATAGTCGCACGTGTTTGTACGTACGTGTTTATGTTTGTAAATTCCACACGTACTCATTATATGAAAGGGGAGATTGTTTTGGGTATTTTTTTGCTAACGTCAGATCAACGTTCATACAGCAGAATATTTAACCAAATATTTACCTATTTGTTGTATATTTATAAAAACTTGTGTTAAATGGGGACCTATTTTAATTTACTGGGTACGTTTTACTAAGTTGATATTTAAAAGTTGCCTTAATTTTACTTATGTGTCCCTTTTCTTAATAATGGATCGGTCTAAAACAAAGATGGCTGCGCCCATTAATCTCGTGAACCTGCCGGTTAGTTGTGATGCGATTTCGTGGTCGGAGGACAACAGAATTGCCATTGCTACTCCAAAATGTGTCACGATTTTCGTGAGTTTGTGTGGATTCAGTTAGTTTAGGAAAATTCTTTGTTTTGGGGTCGGTGATGAGAGTTTACCGCGATTTGAATTGGCGCGTGGGCACAATGCACTGCCACTGCCACTGCAACTGGGCATTGCTGGGTCACCAGTGCAGTGGCAGGGTATCATTACAAATCTTATAAAATGTCAATATTACCATGTAAATATCTCAAAAAGTCAATTTCCGACTTGCTGCTGATTTTGATGTGATGGGTCACATAATTATATTAGATTTTTTGCATTGGCAGGTCTTTAAACATTGTTAAAACTAAAAGTTGTTTTTTTATTGCGCTATTTGCGCGCTCTACTCTAGGACTAGGTTCAGTTCAGTTGTGCACACTGAGCCACAAACCACACAACTACACAGTGGCAGTGAATTAACGTGACCAATTAATATTCATTATCATAACATTGACAAATTGTTTTTTATTGTTTTGGGGTAATAGTCTCTGCAGTGTGATCCATCTAAACAGAACGGCAACTTTGTCTTCAACAAGTCCATCATCAAATCACATGCTGAAATATTAGAGTTTGATGTCGGCATTGATTTTGAGACATTGGACGATGAAGAGCAACAAAACCGTAAGTCTGTTGAGACTCGTATACATGTTACATTTGTCACAATTGTCGAATTTCACAGTTGTCACATGTCACATCATAACTGTCATGTCACAATTGTCACATGTCAAAATTGTCACATTTGTGACGTGTCACATTTGTCACATTTGTCACAATTGTCATATGTCACATAATGTCGTAATTGTCATATGTCCCATTTGTCACAATTGTCACATGTCACATTATTGTGATATTGTCATACGTCCTTGTCATAATCGTGCAACAGTCATATGTCACATAACATTGTCATAGTCATATGTCGTAGTAATATACCATTGCTATAGTCATACATTCATTGTCATAGTCATGTGCCATAGTTGTATGTCACATAATATATTATATGTCATTGTCACATTTTATTGTCACATTTCATTGTCACATAAACATGTATTATTGTCACATTAAATTGTCACATTATTGTCATTAAATTGTGTACGTGAAGTCACCAATCTGTGACAGCTTTGAATCACCTTCTGGCACAGGTCTGATGAGATCCATTTTGACAGACCAGACCCTCTCCCCGCCAACCAGCGACAGTTGTGAAGACATTAATTTTGCCCGAGCTATCAGTAGCAGGAATGGTCTCAAGCTGGTCCGATGGTCGCTGGCTGGTACCCGGCAGTTTGACAGGTACCTCTTATGATTACACACTAGGACGAGCGTCTATGATGTGCGAGCAGATTAGGTGATTAATTGTGCAAACAAGACCACGGCTTAACTATAGAATGCAGGGCCCAGCAGGGCCCACTCACAACTCTCGACTTTATTTACCCTATGACATAGAATGGAGTGGCCCTGTATTCTATGGGTATTGGGGTATACAGGGTTAGGGTTAGGGTTAGGGTCAGTCCATTCAATGTCCTAGGGTAAATAAAGTTGAGAGTTGTGAGTGGGAGCTGCATTCTATAATTGCTCCCAAGACCACATCTTGGCATCAAGATTATGTCCATTCAGCAGGCAATTTTCAGCGTAATATTGCGTCTTCCGTTACCCATTGCTATGTTACAAAAACACGGCAGCCAAATTGGCCAATCGGCAGCTTTGTCCAGATTTCTGCACCAAATGACATCACGGTGGACTCTGATTGGCTGGGGCCCAGGGTCGCATAAATCTGCACAATACTCAGATTACCACCCATATACTGGGTGCTGGGAAACACTTTGAAAATTATGTAATAGGGGCTCTTAACATTTTTGATTTTTGATTTTTTTTCTTCTCTTCAATTAGTGTGATTTTAGCATGTCTCGCATTGGACCACCGACTCAACGTTTACAAAAGGACGTCGAAGAAAGGCAACATGACCATGGCAAGTATACTATAGGGGCGAAAAAATGATTACGGTAATACGTCTTGCTCGAGGACACACTTGTGAAACCGACCAGTACGTCAATTGAATGGTGTGTACTGTGGCATCCTGTATAAGCTCTTAGAATACGGTTTGACATTGCCTGGCCCTGTTCAGTGGGTCGCTGTTCCAGACTAACTAAAATGTGTTCCTAGGCAAGACAGTTTACCCCAAGAGGAACCTGTTATACTAACCCCCTAGGCTCTCGCACTAGGAAGCATACCAAACCTAACAAACTTCAACAGCTCACACATGTTCAGTAATTTTTGGTACACTGTACTGAACCTAACAGTACTAAACCTGCCAAACTCCAACAGTTGAAGTTTTATTGACTTGGAACAGTGATAACTGGCCAGTGGTATTATGTGTTTTAGTGGGGACACACATACAAGGTGTAAGTGTACATACACTTAAAGTTGACCAGGAACTGTGCCATGACAATGTGGGTCACTCACGTATAAATGCCTGTGCATTCTCAAAATTTCTAACATTTTGACAAGTCTCATGCCTTTCTGTCCTGAACCTCACATAATTCAACAGGGTCTCCCTGGGCCTTTGGTACTGAGTCAAACAAAGTCTAACAACAAGTTGTTACGGTTTGGTACCAAACCTGCCAAAACCTAGCAAAAGCTGCAGTTGGAGTTTGATGGGTTTGGGGTAGTTAGGGTTAATCGTGGATGGAATTGCAGCAAATTAAGACGGGGCTTTTATCGAACCTAAATATTTTTTGTTGACTTTATGGTTTACCCAGTAGAATGCCATGGCCCAGTGGTTACGGTGTTCAACTCATATGAACCCTGCCAGAAACAGGGTGGTTTGTGCCCTTGGGCAAGACACTTAACTACAATTGCCTCTCTCTACCCAGGGTCTTTGTGAGTGTCGAGGTCAAGCATGGCCGCATGGCCAAGGGCCTGATGAACAGGGTAATAATTGTGTCGTGCCTTGAGCATCGATATCCGTGGACATATGTGACCCGCTCCATCGTAATCAGGAATAAGTCGCTGAGGCCGTTTTACGCAATTGGCCCTTGAAGTGAACGCATGGGTGAAAATCGTGACCAAGTCGATTTTCGGAACATTGTATTTTTATGAAGTATAGTTATCACTGATTATTGTCATTAATGTATTGTATGTAAAAACGATCAATAAAGATAAAAATAAAGAGGATTTGTGTGCGCTGTCCGTATGATTTTGGTAAATTTTGTTTATTTCAAAGCTGTTTTTCTCGGAATGTGGATTCGGCAACTAAATATACACCTGTCATCTTCATCAGACCATAACTTGTTAACCTAAACAGTTACACACTTGTGATGGGTATCATTAGAAAGCTTATGAAATTCCCTTTCTCACCATGTGCATATCTCCAAATGTCTTTTTGCGACTTAATCCTGATTTCGATGGAGCGGGTCACATATGCACTTTATAAATACTCATCTTATAATTATAAATACTCATCACATGATTTTGTTACAGATTGTAGACCTCTCCCTCCTCCTCAGTAAGCTCCTCTCCCAAAGAAGATATGCTCACGTCAATGAGGAGCCACGCCCAGATCTTCCGGCCGAACCCTCGCTGGAGGCTCGGTGTGTGGAATTCAAGCATCGTGTCTACATGCTAGCTGCCGTCAGTGAGTGTAAAGTCCGTGCAGGAGTTTTCCCCCAAGTGTCAATTTGCATAGACGCACGGTAACGGAAAGTGGTTATGTGGAAGCCTTGACGCGAAGCACATCCGTGCGTCGATTTAGGGTGTGACAGCGCTCGCAATTTAAAATTCTTCATTGGCAAGCCCGCAAGCCTGAGGAAACCTGTAGAGAGAAGAAATTACAGTCTTAGAGGTGGGAGAAAAACCCCTGAGGGATTTTCCAGGGAAAAACCCACGTAATCAGGCAGGGACTGAAAATCCAATCTACATGTGGACCAGGCCGGGAATCGAACCCGGGCCACAGCGGTGGAAGGTGAGGAAAGTAAGAGCTGTGCTAACTTTAGTTAAGTCAGGATGAGTCAGGTTGAGTCAGGTCGGGAGTCAGGTTGGCGAAGTGGTTCTTTCCTCGCCTTCCACTGCTGTGACCCGGGTTTGAATCTGGCCTGGGCCAATATGTGAATTGGGTTTTCAGTCCCTGCTTGACTCGATGGGTTTTCTCCAGGAAATTCTTCTGGGGTTTTCCGCCCACCTCTAAAACTGTACCTTCTTCTCATTGTCTTCTCTCTACAGGTTTTTTCAGGCTTACGAGCTACAGTGCCTAGAGCGCTTTTGAGGGATCCTTGGTTTCATTAGCAGAAATAAAAATTAATAATAATAATAATGAACGACAAATAGTCTACTTTACTTTTTAACTTTCAATTTTGTTTCTCTTTTAATAGCTCTGGATTGGTCAGGTACTTTCAGACCTGCACCAGCCTTATTAAACCAGGCGGATGGTGTTTCACACGATGAAGCTTGGGAACTTGACAAGGAATCGTACAGATTGTTGGCTGTCGCGATGAAAAGCGGACACGTTGTGATATGGAAGCTGCCATTACACCTGGAGAGTGAGTGAGTACCTGAATATTTTAAGACGGTTGATTTGAGGGCAAGCCTTTTTTTTACAATGTCTTCGCTGTTATAGTCAAGCAGATTGGTGAAAAATTGTTCAAATAAATGATAAAAGCATGGAATTTTAACCTATAATTCTGCCAGATGTAGCACAGCACATCAGGAACAAAAAACGTCTGGTGCACTTTGATGCATTCAGCTGTTAACACCACAGTCTAAGACTATTGAGAGCTAGTTCCTCATTGAACAATGCCAGAGATGGATTCTGCTGCGTTGGGTGACCACAGACTCTGAAGCAGTTGGATGTTATTCTAAATCTAGATTTGTTCAAATGACAAATTTGCAATCGCCCTACAGCCAAATATCTTTCTCATGACATACTCTGACTGTGTTCCAAATGTCATGCCTTTATCATAAAGTGAACAGTTCTATCATATTGTGCCACCAATATGCCTGACTATAAGCTATTATATTTGTTTAACCAGATCGCGCCGGAGGACGTATATAAAGGTTTCCCTAGATTCGAAACGGATGACGCATAAACACGTCACGAGCAAAGACGGAAATGTCTGTCAGCAGCGCAAGCAAGGCCGGAAATGTGGCGGTGTGCATCCCGGTACCATCGGCCTGAACCCGCCTCGGATCGAGTTTCGTTAAAAATAATCCCGCGCCTCGGCTGATATTGAAATAATTCTGGCGCGAACTGTTTAAGGGGAACACATTCTTAAATTTTGAGATAGACAAGTCTTTCTACTGACCAAAAAAAATACTATTTTTTTCTTTATTTCAATTTGTTTTTCACCGATTTATCGATATAATATTAACAGGAACCATTTGTAAGGCTAGAAAATGGTTGAGCAACATAAGTTAAATGTGTAATTTAATGCTGTATTTTTGGCTTGGGTTCAGGGATGACCTCAGTATCTACAGTGTATTTGATAGTGGGTACCAGTGGCCAGTGTCTCTTGCATGGTACAGGGAACCACCTCTGCAGACTACCGGCCAATCCACAAAAGGTAAAGGTTTAATCATTAAAGGAAAATCCAGTTTGGCATTCAAATTCGATCCAAAATGGTATTTGGAGGCTACAGTCTTTTGCGACTTTATTTAACTGTTATTCTAGTCTGAAGTTGTTTATTACTTGTTTGTGTTTAATGGAAATACAGTAAATTTGATGGTAAGCCTCAGACCGAAAAGGGCGTTTTGTCAATGGCTACGGCCGCGGCTACGAACATCCCGTGAAGATTGTAATGGCATGCGTTTGAGCGTTCGTTTGGCATAACTCTCGTGGCTAATAAACCGACCGTCTTTAACTGAGTTGAGTCAAGGTGATCTGAGCTACTCGAATGCACCCATAGTAATCAAGAGAAGTTCCGGCCAGTGGGGTTGTAGTGCTTGTGTCCTTGGGCAAGGCACATTATCACAAGTTACTTCCTCTTGAAAAGTAGTGTTCCATGGGTTAATTATTGTTTCCTTAATTAACCCTAACCCTGCCAGACCCAGGACAGTGCATCTGTGGTGACTGCTTGACCTTGCTGCACTCTGCACACAAGTCAATGTGACAAAGTATGCAATCTGATGCGTCTGGCAAGGTTTCTAGCCAAAATACCCTGGAGGGTTAGGGTTAACACACTTCAATATTCATCCAAAAACAATGTCTGTGTTCAATCCTCTATTGCAGTAAATCTGAAGTGCATTGGCATGTACCACTAACATGCAGTAAACAGCTCTCCTAGAGGAAGGGTTAAAGTGTTTTTGAGTATTTTGGTGTGAAATACCTTGTTTGGTCTATCTTTAAAAATTGTGACCCCAATTTTGTTTTTCAATTTTACAGTTGGTCAGAAAGAGCAGGAAATAAGCTTTCATTTGATATATGGCACGACTCTGTAGTGTATGCATTGGTCTTTTAAGATTGTTTAAAATTTGCTTTTTTTCTCAGTTATTAAAAAAATGTCTTTGAACAGAAATGAAAATTTATATTTTTAGTGCTTCATTAGATGCTATGGTTAGAGGATGACAAAAACCTTGATTAAATCTACTTTAGGGATCAAAACAACCTTTTCCAACAATAGGTGTTGTAGAATTCAAAATTCCTTAAAACTAAACAATGATTTGTTGAAAGAAAATTCTTAGACAATAAACAGCCCTTTACGTGAAAATGTATTATGCGACATCAGACTCATTTTTGCAGAGCGGGTCACAACTATCAAACAACTTTGTGGAAAAGCCAGTTGCATTGTCCAATCTACATTTCTAATTGTCGTTATATCTGGTCGCAGCGTGGCTCGCAGTTGGTGATACGCAGGGCCGTGTATCAATATGGAGCATTCGGGACGACGATCAAACAACGTTACCGACGTTTGCCAAACGTCTGGACGTCTGGGCTGAAAGGGACCTGATTTCAGTTTGTCAGTTGGCGTGGACCCAGGCCGCCCACAAAGAGGTAACTATCGTCTCCAAGATTCAAGATCCATTTTATTCGTCATGTAAAGAAGAAATTACACGAGTAGATATGATCTCCTATGTATAATCAGTCAAAATTACATAGTACATGTATCCATAAAAGCTATAAGAATTTATATTTAGATACACCATTTGCAGATATCGAAAATATTTCCTACCGAATAATTAAGAAATATCTTACTTATTTGAAAGTAAATAATGATTGTAGGCATCCAGCAAAATGATTGCGCTAGATATCCTGTAATTATTCAAGAAAATATAATTTTATAAAACCGGACGACGATCGCGAAAAAAACCCCAATAATAACCTAAGAATAACTGCCCGACGCCAGTTGAAAACAAACGCTGTTTTTTGTGATTTTCTTGGCATCCATGATTGTCAAACTTCGGACAGGTCAGTTAAACGATATTTACTATAAAATACAACCTCTCAAATCCACCCATTCATGATAATTCAAGCAATTACCAATGGTGTTTCTTACCTTTAAAACAGTAAAACAAGATTTGGTTAAATTTCCTGTCAATAAAACATAAGCCCTAAAACATTTAAATTGAATACAAACTACAGAATTAAATTAAAAAGGTGACAAAAATACAACAATATAGACGATGTGCCCTCTGACGTCACGTGTTTACATCTGTATTCAAATGTGCCCGGCAGTGATGCGCACCCATCATGTTTTACATAAAATTTGCTTAAAGACTGACGTCGCAGGTCAGATCGCCTTTGAATTATGTGACCTCTGATGTCATCTCTTAACCAAATTTATGTAAAACATGATTCGTGCGCATATTGACGGGCACATTTGAATACAGATGTAAACAGAGGCACATCATCTATACACCAACAATTATTACATGATGGCAACGAATTTTATGTATTGTCTCATTTTCACTTGGACTGTCCATGCATGAATGCTAATGAAGCATGGTAATGTTTTTGTACTGTAACCTAACCCTAATAATCTAATGCTTACCCGAACGATCAAGGACAAATTTGAAGAAAAAAAATATGCCTTTCGAGGATTCTAAGGAGACCTTTGTTTTCTGTTGTGTTTCGATCCTCTGTCGTAATAATAATAATAATAATAATAATAATGGCATTTATAAAGCGCATTTTTCCAAAGGTTTCAATGCGTTTGAGAACAACTCCACGTAAACAAAAAATGATGAAATTGCAAAATGAAGGATGAGAGCAAACCTAGGATGAAAACAGATATGATTTGAGTTTACGTTTAAACTGGTGAACAGAGTTACAATGACGAATGTTGAGAGGTATTGAGTTCCAGCATCTGGGTCCAGCCACAGAGAAAGCCTTATCACCTGCATGTTTGAATGTGCGTTTAAGTTATGCTCCGAGCGGAGACCACGTCGGTTGGGCATACTGAGGTCAAGTGAATATATTATGTATTGTGGATGCGTGCCTGATGGTGCCTTGTACATATTCACAGCCGTTTTGAAGATGATGCGTTTTCGAACAGGTAGCTAGTGTAATTGTCAAAGAAGTGGTGATGCATAACAATGTTTAGGTTGTGTGAGTGTGATGCGTGCAGCATTGTTTTGAAGCTTTTGTAAGCGACAGATATCCGATTGTTTCATGTAAGAGCATGAGCATTTCGCGTGTTATGAGTTTTTTCAGAACAAATATTTGTTTTCCCGTTCAGGAATTGTCGAGCGTTGCCACGCTTGTCGTGACTAAAGGTCTGTTTCTCATGGTGTTCCTTGTGGACCTTTGCAGCATGACGGTGGTCCGTTCAGCCCACAACTCTGGCAAGAATCCCGTACCACCAGATGGTAAGTGGCCGTTGGGACAAGTTAAGTGGCGGCCGCCAAGTAAGCGATCAATAGACCGATTGCACCCTCTAAGGCTGTGTCCGAAACGGGTGTCTAGAGCTACGGCTAGGTCTATTGTCTACGGCGGCCATTTTGTAGCGCTGTCCGAAATGCTGTCTAGAGCTACAGCTACGGCTACAACATCACAACAATCTAGCCATAAAAGAAGTTGTCTAGCTCAGGCAAAACAAAATGGCGGTAGCACTAACGTTAATTTTGGAGCAAAATTTCGTTTATTTTTCAATGATAGTGCATTGAGTTGAAACTAACAGATCGACAAATACGTCAATATCATCAGGTATTCCGACTGGCTGTAAACAAACATTGCGTAACATCTAGCAGACGATAATTGTTGTAAATTCTTACATCGTAATTTTGCAAACACTAATTCAAGCATCGCTTGGGAGCGCAATAACTAGCCGTAGGCTCTACCGTAGCCCTGTCCGAATTCCATTTGCCTTAGCGCCTACGTAGACGTAGATGTAGACCGTAGCTCTAGACACTCGTTTCGGACATGGCCTTACATGATGATTGTTGCATTTGTTTCTTCGATCGAGGCTTTTCTTTCTCGAAATCTCTAAAGAATATTCCGGAGTTTGTACCCGAGACCTTACCGGAATGGCTGAATAAAGCCAGTAAGGACAGTTCCAGAAAGTCTTGGAGATTCTACAAGGAACGTTATGTTCACGATGAGGTACTGGCATGGAACGTTGGGACCGGCACTCACCAGCACTACCGATTTAGCTTTTTAAAAATTCTTTAGGTTCTCAGCTTAAAAAAATTCACGACTGCCGGACGGCGATTGCGAAAAAAACCCAAAAAAACCATAAGAGTCACTGCCTAACCCTGGGTAAAATGAATGCCGTTTTTCTTGCTTTCCTCGGCATCCATGATTGTAAAACTTTGAACAGGTCAGGTAAACGATATTTACTATAAAATACAACCCCCAAAATCCACCCATTCATGCTAATTAAAGCAATTACCAATGGTGTATACTACCTTTAAGCAGCTCCAGTGATTTAGTTTGGAGTTTAAGCCTAATATTGCTGCATTCATGTTTAGTTGTTTGCCATATTTCATTGCAGGTTCGTGTGTTTCTGGGTGCATGGTTCTGACGACCAGTTCATTCGGCGAAACTCATCGGACCATCGTTGATTGGACAAAGTCAGGTGAGGTCATAGCTCATATTAAGGTCATAGCTCATATTAAGGTCATAGCTCATATTAAGGTCATAGCTCATATTAAGGTCATAGCTCATATTAAGGTCATAGCTCATATTAAGGTCATAGCTCATATTAAGGTCATAGCTCATATTAAGGTCATAGCTCATATTAAGGTCATAGCTCATATTAAGGTCATAGCTCATATTAAGGTAATAGCTCACATAAGGTCATAGCTCACATAAGGTCATATTGACGGAAGACACTTAATACTAACCGGTGTAGCGGTTCGCGTTATTTTTTTTCAGGAGCTAGGTGGTGCGTGAATGTATATTCATGAGAAAGAGCAATGACAACTCATATACGTTAAAGAACTATAAAGAATTATAAAGAACGGCTTCCTCAACCAACTCGCCAATAGCATAGTTGGTAAAGAGAAGAGCTATAGATCGAAAGGTCTGCGGTTCGAATCCGACTTATTAACGTTTGTTTTTTCTTCAACAATGTTCTTATGGATTATTTTAATCATTGAACAAGGCTGAAGGGAAAACCGGGTTAGGCTACATAAGTTTCTTGAAAAATACAACAAGAACCGCTACACTGGTTAGTTTATAGTGACTTCCCATATTGACCTCTAGTCTGTGAGAACAACCAATTTTCTCTCCAATGATGTAAAGGACTTAAATTGAAAAAAAATATATAAATTCTCCTGAAAGACTATTATTTTTTTCAATATGATGAAAACCTAAAAATTAACTGGCCTAAAAAGTTCTCCCAACACAGTGCACACTCTTTGGCTTAAACATGTAAATACTCATAATTTTTTTTTTTAATTTAATGTATAGATGGAGTTATGAAGATGGATGTCGTGGAGCCCTTCAATGCAAATTGCAAGAATTTTGGACTTGCTATATCCCCACACGGTGTCTTCGTGGCTAAACCAATCACGTAAGTTAAACCCTTAACCCTAACCTATAGGCTCTCGCACTAGAAATCATACCAAACCTAACAAACTTCAACAACTGCACACAGGTTCAGTAGTTAACCCTAACCCCCTAGGCTCTCGCACTAGAAAGCAAACCAAACCTAACAATCTTCAACAACTGCACACAGGTTCAGTAATTATTGGTACTGGACCTAGCAGTACTAAACCTGCCAAACTCCAACTTGTTGAAGTTTTGATTGACTTGGTACAGATGGGTCTATGCATTGTTCTGTGTTCAGGATCAGGGCTGTGATCATGATGTCTGGCCATTGGTTGGGTGTGTTGGACTGTTTGAGTGGGGACACACAGGGTGTACATATCACACTTACAGTTAACTAGGAATTGTGCTGTGTCCAGCAGTGAGCTCACCCACGAATAAATGCCTGTGCATTCCCCCAAACTCCAACATTTGTGCAAGTCCCTGCAAGTCCATCACAAGTCCTCCAGTTCCAATTTAAATCACAAGCTATTCAAATCAGCTTTGACAAAGGCATTCCTTTGTCATTGTTCATCCAGTTACTTGTGACTGCCTTTATGAAAGGACTTGTGACTGGCTTCACAAAAGGACTTGTGAACGGACTTGCAGGGACTCGACTACAACCCTGTTAACAGGGTCTCCCTGGGCCTTTGGCACCGAGTCAAACAAAGTCCAACTACAAGTTGCTAATGTTTGGTACCAAACCTGCCAAAACCTAGCAAAACCTGCAGTTGGAGTTTGATAGGCTTGGGGTAGTTTGGGGTTAAAGGTGCAATATAACATCTGCAGCCATCCAAAAAGTAATCAAACAAAATTCTGTTGACAAGTTTACTTTTTGTAAAGATATGAATAATTCTGGTGCATATAGTACGCTTCATAACAAAAAATAATAATAAATAATACAAGTGATTTGCAATGAACTGGTCCATAATTGTTTTATCTTTCCAATTTTTAGGCATCGAGTTTCGAAGAAGGTTCCCCCACGGTTACTCAATTTCTGCACGCTGGGCAAAATGGAAACTGTTGCGGCCGAGTTAATGGACTACCACAGTAAGCGAACTGCAATAAATTCCACAGTTAAATAGGTTTGAGGTGACGCGCTCGAGGAAAAGTTGATATAAGTCTATGTATTTACGTGTAATAGCTTGCTCAACATTTTTTGTCAAAATGTTAATTTTTGTCTTTTAATTTCTAAAGTTTTAGGTTTAACCATCAGTTCGCGCCGGATGACGTATTTAAACGCAAAGTTTTCCCCAGATTCAAAACGGATGACGTATAAACATGCCACGAGCAAGGCCGTAAATGTCTGTCAGCAGCGAGCAAGGCCGGAAATGCGTGGGTGTGCTTCCCGGTACTATGACCTGCCTGAACCCGCTTCGGATTGAGTTTTGTTAAAAATAATCCCGCGCGTCGGCTCGGTGATGTTAAAATAATCCTGGCGCAGACTGGTTAATTAAACGATAAGGTTCATTTCGATAAATAAAGTGAAACCCAAAAAAAAAATTTAAGAGGGACAGATGAAACATTCTATACTAGTTTGTGAACTTTTAATGTTTTTAATTTGCATGGATTTAGTATACTTCCGATTTGAATGAGCTCAGTATTAGTGTATTCTTTCGAAATATTTGCTCTTTCCAGAAGACCTGAGCAAAAAGACCGACATGCTCGAATTCCTCCGCCAGAACTTCCTAAACACCGGCGATCGTCTCCCGCGCGAGTTAGAGTCCGTCGCGGAAGGGGAGTTGGCCGTGGAGGCCGGGCGGAGCCAGGGTGGGGCCCACACCCACACCCTGAGGCTAAGAAGGTTCCTGTTGTTAATGAAGACGAGCAAGGCTGCTGGGGGAGGGGCCGGCAAGGACACAGACGGGGAGAATGGGACAAAGGAACAGATAGTGCAAATGGTACGATGACGGGCAGGGACTTAGTTATACATGACCTGTTACCACAAAATGAGCTTAACATGTTGACTGCCGACTACGAGTATAGTCGTAGTATTAAACAGGTGTACCGGATTCTGCCACTACGAGTATACTCGTAGAAAATGAAAGGTGTTTGTATTGTAAATTGAATACACTGGCATCACCAAAAACGGAACAAATACGCTGCTGGCAGTGGTGAGGACATACATGTTTATGTTCATTTTTTGTTTTGTGGTGTTTTTTAATGTACCTTTTAAGTATGCGCATGCGTACAATGTTTGGCAAATGGGGGTGCCCTGTGAAATTATGCCCGGCAGTCAACATGTTAACTCTTGCTCTTGTTTACATTCCAACACTCTTCAATAGTCCCCCCCCAAAAAAAACACACAAAAAACCAAACAAACAAACAAACAAACAAACAAAAAACTACGTTTTTACATGTCTCTCCAAAAGCACTCCAAAGAATGCCATATGAATCTGCAGGTCAACTGAACCATGCTATGTCCATAGTGCATATTACACTGATAAGCAAAGCCATATGCCCATTTATTAACTACAGAAGTGCCCCTCACTGCACATGCAAAGAATCCTACAATGCACTGCAGCTGGAGTGCATTGGCATGTGCCACTGCCTTCCAGTGAGCAGCTCTCATAGAGGAAGGGTTCACCAGGCTGTCGAGTACTTCTACTTTTGTTTACGCTCGGTTCAGACATGCGTTCCACAGTCGCGCCGAACCAAATTGAAATCAAGTCGCTCCTGAGTCGCTCTAACAACTCCAGCAGTCGATCGTTCGCCGCCTAGCGCGCCTTGTCGCCCTTATTCGTTTCAGAGGTCGGACTCAATTTACTTATTTGGTTCGGCGTGACTGTGGAACACCTGTCTGAATCGAGCGTTAGTTTTCTCACATTATACTCCTACGTTTCCTGCTTTCTTTTCAAAATTTCAATTTTTTCTATTTTTTGTCTCACAACTCCGAAAAATGAAATCTCATTGAATAGATTTACACATGGCAGTGTTACACACTGTCACTGAAGGGCTTAGGTGAGCTTAGTTCAGGATGGAGCACAAGTGTTGTGAGTACAGAACATGTCAAATGAGGATTCATGATGGAGATATGGGTGAGTGTCTACGAAAACTACTCCTGAACGCCCGCAAAAGCCCAACTTTTATCCTAATTTTGTCCTCCCAAGTCCTATTGTCCTTTTTAAAGGGATCGTATACCTTTGGTAATTTGAACCCACTGTTTGTTTCAATCCTATATAGTTATAGATATATACCATAAAACTAACCTGTACAAATTTCATTTCAAAAGGTGGTAGCGATTTTGCCGAAATTCTGGAGCGGTTATGTCCACGCAGGAAGAATAATCTGCATTGGATCAAATACACTATCTGAGAAACGTCACTGCAGTAACGCTTCTCAGATTCAAATTTTGGGGGATAAAAAGTGATATCTTTTTCCATAAACGCAGTACTTCGACATGAACAGTTTCTAAAAATGTATTATACTATCCAAAGCTGCTGTACTTACCAAGTGAGTTTTTATTGCCATTAATTTTTGGAGTAATTACCAAATGTATACGATCCCTTTAAAAAAAAATTATTTTGATCCTACTTCCTTTTTTATTTATTTGAAAGGAGTCCGACATACAAAAGATTGAAAGAGAGTTAAGAGAATCACACTTTTTAGCTTCCCTTCAGTCTTGGCAACATATGCCCGCCAAAAGTGTTGGCGACAACGGTAGGTTCACAATTTTTCTGTCAATATTTTTCTGTCATTATTTAAATTTATTTAACCAGTTCATGCAGGGATTATTTTTGACATTTACCGGGTCCAGTTTCAACACTTTGGGATGTGACAGAATAGTGTTTTTTTTTCAAATAGAAAGATGTTAAAATCTCAAAATTGAATTTTCATTGAAAAATGTCGTTTATACTGGTATAAACTAGGTAATCCATATCGCGACTGTACGCGCATTTTGTGCTGTTATGTTACAAATATATTGCTATCCTTTTTTTGTTGTTTTTTATTTTGCATAGCAATCTCCCACACCACCGCATTGTTGCTGATGGCTGATTGGCTGTCTACCTCAATTGAAAGCAGCGATGAGCCAATCAAAACTCTTGTTACAGGGGTTTATAAATCCAATCCTCATGAGACAGAAGTGGGGAGGAGAGAGACATGTGACCTGTGCGACGAAAATATCCTTTTGGAAACAAAATTGTTCTACGTTGATATTTTCTTCGTAGGCAAATTTGTCCTTTACACAATTTTTTTTTTTTTTTAAAAAGTGTTAGAACTAAATATGTCAATGTAATCCTAATTATATATTTTTATAAAGAAACTGCCAAAAATGGACTACAATTTCATAAAACATGTAAGCACAAAAGCAACCTCTTGCTCAGTAAAAATAGGTTATCAGCCAAAACACCATGTGATTTTAATTGCTAAGCAAAAACCAGCTTCAATACTAAGCACAAACAATAAACACCAACTACAAATTGTGTTTGTTCCCCTGTTTTTGCCAAGGAAGAATTTTCATGCTAAGCACATGTTTGTGCTTAACACGCTTTATAAAATTGGCCTCAGTCTTGGAAAATTTTCATTATTAAAGGGATCGTATACGTTTGGTAATTACTCCAAACATTTATGGCAATAAAAACTTACTTGGTGAGAAGTACAGCAGCTTTGGATAGTATAATGCATTTTTAGAAACTTTTCACTTCGAAGTACTGCGGTTATGGCAAATGATATCACTTTTTATCCTCAAAAATTTGAATTTGAGAAGCGTTACTGCAGTGACGAGTGTGTATTCCAATGCAGATTATGCTTCCTGCGTGGACAAAACCGCTCCAGGATTTCGGCAATATCTCAAAATCTCTACCATATTTTGAAATGAAATTTGTACAGGTTAGTTTTATAGTATATATCTATAACTATATAGGATTGAAACAAACAACTGTTTCCAATTACCAAATGTATACGATCCCTTTAAGTTTATCAAAGTCAAGTAATAGCCAACATTCTCGCACCTTCAATTTCCCACTGAATTTAGAAAATGTCTTCATTATTCATTATTTGTCTAGTTGAACCACCCAGTTACTTTAATATTTAATTCACCGTTAGTAAACTTTGCTGTTTTCAAAAAAAAAATTGCAGTAATCTATTACTTTTAGAAATAAAGAAAATTGTGTTTCCTTAACTGTTATTTCCCCCCGTACTTATTCCTTTTAGCAGTATTGTTTCTGATGCCTGCCCTAACGGACATAGATGGAGTGAGTTTTCTTTTCTATAAGTTTTCCATGTTGACATATTTCGCTGAAGTGCTGTGAGTACTAAACATGCCAAATGAGGATTATGATTATGTAAACACGTTTGTGTATCGCCGAAAAACTACTCCTTAACCTGTTCGAGCCGGGATTATTTTAACATCACCGAGCCGAGACGGGTTCAGGCCGATGGTACCGGGAAGCACATTTCCGGCCTTGCTCGTGGCATGTTTATGCGTCATCCGTTTTGAATCTTGGAAAAAATTTGCATGTATATACGTCCTCCAGCACGAACTGATTAAAGAACTTTTTCGCATAGTTCAACAAAATATATTGGTGTGAGATAATCCCCTCAAGGCGTTATGTATCCCTTGTTACATTGAGGTACTTAAGCACTCCATTGATGAAGACTTTTATCTGTTAATCCTACAGCTCGATGTCAGTTAAGCTTGCAGCTTTGCCAGACGACCGCCAAGACGCGAGAGTGTGTGCAATGCAGCACCATTGCCTTGCCGGCGCAAGATCGATCGGGTAAGATAAGAGCAGAAAACTTCTAGTGCACAATTGTGTTAAGCGCAAAAAAATTGTCTGCAGGATTTTAAGTAATCCTTCATGGGTGCATACCTGTGTTCCCCGATCCCTGTGTTGCCCGATCCCTGTGTTCCCCGATCCCTGCGTTCCCCGATCCCTGCGTTCCCTGCCTTCCCCAATCCCTGTGTTCTTCGATCCTCTACCAGTAATTGCCTAATCCCTGTGTTCCCCAATCGTTGTGGTTTGGCTTTGGGTTTGGGACTGGGAGAGGGGAACATAGGGACGGGGGAACATAGGGATCAGGGGAACATAGGTTCTGGTGTGTACCTATATGTTCCCTGGCCCAAAAATCTAACCCAAGCTCAGTCTAAAGGAGAGATCGAGGAACACAGGAATCACCAGGCTGACCCCTTCCTTCCAGACATTACACTTTTGTTCGTAATGCTGGGATTGCCCTAAGCAAAGTTATGAGCCTTGAATTGGACTGTTTTTCATTTTAACACACTAACTTGCCGTGAATTTTGTTTTAGTACCAAGGTAAAACATTTTGTGTGGTTGTCTTCTAGGTTCTGCTTGGTTGAGGAGAGTTCTGCGGCAGTGCTGTCCCTTATGCTCGTCAATGTTTGTATAGCAAGGAACTACATGTTTAATACTCCTATTTGATCATGAACAAATACACCAAATGCTTTTAATAATTTGCATTGGGTATTATATGACCGTCCACGACGAAAAGGGCTGTTAAGTAGGCATCTTGACGTTATTTAGAGATATTTAGAGAAATAAGCTTTAAAATGATGTATTACAAGACATAGTTGGTATTTATGGTTAGCTACAACAAGTAACACTGAATATGAAAATTCTAATTTTTTTTCATTGTTTTTTACATACATGTATTTTAATGGTCCTTTTCTCAAAATAAGCTCTGGCGACTTTACAGCCCTTTTGTCGTTGATGGTCACTTTATTGAGTCTGAAACGTAGGATACATCATTTGCAGATATCGAACAAATTTACTACCGAATTTATTTAAAAGTAAATAATGATTGTAGGCATCCAGCAAAAGGATTGCGCCAGATATCCTGCAATTGTTCAGAAATTTTAAATTTTATAACAAAAAAAATTGGCTTTCACGTCAAAAACCACTGCCCTTAATTTACAGCCTTCACAGAACTAAACCTTTTTCAGGTTTAGTTGTCAAGCACCATTCTTTCGATTTTTAGAACTTGTGCCATTTTAACCCTAACCACCCTGAGTCCATCAAAATCCATTTCCTGTTTTGGAGGATTTTAGCGGATTCAGGATACCTCCATATTGAACCAACTGGAGGAGTGTGATGGATTGAGGATTTTAAGCCTAGTGTTACTGCAGGAGTGTGATGGACTGTGATGGACTCTATGGAGAAACGCACTGCAATTTTTTTGTATGCCACCTAGGTATCCTGAATCCGTCACAGTCCATCAAACTTCTGGTGGAGAATGATGGACTCTGGATCTCTCCAGAATGTATACTGGTGGAGTCTGATGGACTCAGGACACCAGCAGTTTTTGCAAACCAAAATTGGTGGACTGTGGCAGATTCAGGATACTTTCTAGTAAGAGGGAGTTAGGGTTAAACGATAACAATGCACAACTGACAAATGGTATACTGTAATTTTATTTGACTTTTCAACTGCAATATTCAAGGTTTTTTGTCTCGACCACAATGAATGTTCTATTTAAAACTTCCTACATGCATTGTCTTGATACATCTTGTTTATTTAATTATGGCATAAAACCGGCTAAAAAGACACATATTTGTTGACGACCCAAAGGCGTGTCGTATTACAATGGACTTGCGATGTATTTTTCAATAGTTGTGTTACGCATTATGTACAAATTGTATGTAAATAAATGTAAAATATATTTGTATGGAACCACTAAATCCAAATTCTTTGAGAAAGCTTTGACGCGTGTAAAAACTACTGTCCATCGAATTAAAAACGGAATAATGAAGGTGTGGTATATAGACAAAAGATTCCACTTCAAGAATATAGGGATTTGGTTTGAGGCATTTTACAAGCAAAATATGTCTGATGACGAAATATATTTTGAAATGCTAACCAATGTTACATATTATGTGAAAACAAATACCTTACATACAATTATTGAATTGTTCGCAATTTATTTGAGGTCTAAGTTGAAAAACTAGCTGGTACCACATTTTCACTGGTAAACAACACCCTTATTTCTGATGGTAAATCTGCAGAGATGATCTGGATTTGGGAGAGTTCGAAGCGCCGTGTAATACGACTGAGTTGATACATGATTCTGTCCATGAACTACGTGTTCGTGTCGTCTCATGACAAACCTTTGGGTGATCAACTTGTTCCAGGCGCTGCACATGAACTCGTGATGCTCATAATCCGAGTGAGACATATTTGAACGCGTAGTTGGCGTGGTCGAGTCTTCATTCCAAAAGTTGCTCCGTCTGTTGCGCTGGATGAGCGCCGGTTTGGTCGCCACCAGCACCAGCTGGTATTCACCAATCAGACGCTTGATGACGCCCACCGCTCTCCTCTGATTTACCTCCTGGGCTGAAGCCACGCCCCCATTCAACCTATCTGTCCAATAGAAAGCGGCGATGTTCTCCAACATCAGGACGCTCACGTCTGGCCGGTTGGCGATCAGAGATTCCAGAGAATGCAAAGTGATGACGAGTTGGTCGCTGCTCGCACTGGCTCTAACCAGATAGAACCGGTTCAGGCAGGTTTTGATGAACGCCTCAATCTGGTCCGGCGTGGGCTCCGCAAAAAGGGTCTCATCTTCTCCTACGTTACTACCATCGGTCTGCTCCTTAGTCCTAGATTTATTACACTCGTCACCATTGCACAAAATGATTTCGCCGGTTCTTGTCCTTTTCTTGCCCGTTTGTTTACTCGTTTGATGATCATCACAGATACAGATAGTTTTGCCAGGTTGTGGGTGGCTTTTTCCGTCATTCACGTTGATCCTGACCTTGAACTTCTTGCACATTTCACAAGTATCCGATCTAGCCTGGATGTTTTCAGTTGTCGAGTTGGTATTCAGGCTGGGATTTGAGGCATCCTCTGTTAAATAAGAGAAAAAAAAGCCATACATTTAGACTTTAATAGTTTTTACTTGTTTGTTTCAATTAAAAAGGTTGCAAAGTGAACAAAGAAAGTGGCAAACCGGGACTCGACCCTGTGACCTCCGGAATACCAGACCGGCGCTCTACCAACTGAGCTATGTTGGCGGTTTCAAAAATTGTCAGTATCTTTGTTCGAGACGCTAGTCAGAAGTCATAAACACCAGAATTCCGTGTGGCCAGGGATCACGCCAAATTTTACGATACAACCTGGGAAGCAACATTGTGGGAATCACTCAATAAGGATACGACTTTTTATTTAAAAATTTAAAAGTACCCAAGTTCCCCTAAACAAACGATGATAAATTTAAACCCTTTCAAAAGCGTCAATAAATTTTGTATTGATGCTTAAAATAAGTTGGTAATCAAAACTCACTGACTACTGAATGGTAATTTTTTTTCAAAAATTTGAACATGTCTCAGGGTTCAAGTTTAAATTTAAATATCTTTACATCACTCTCCTCCAGTGCAAGTTATTGAATAAAGTCTCTTTGAACCCTTCCTCTATGAGAGCTGTTTACTGCAAGACAGTTGCACATGCCAATGTACTCCAGCTGCAGTGCATTTGGAGGATTCTTTGCATGCGCAGTGGAATGCACTTAATAAACTGGTTAATAAATGGGCATGTGGCTTTGCTCATCAGTGTATAAGGTTGTTTCACGTTCCAGTTTCGCATGCTCAGTAGAGCACCCTCTGTAGGCCTACTACATGTAGGAAGAGGGGAACACCCATATAAACACGCTATCATCCGGGTAAGTTGGGTACCTCTTTTTGCGCTGAATCCAAGATGGCCGTGGAACGTGAAACAACCTTATTCACAGATTCACGTCTTTTCATCATTTTTTGCACTGATTGGCCTTCATTGAAATGATGTTTAAAGAAAAAAAACAGCATCCGGTGGCGACATTTTTGTCCATGTTGTTATCCTAGAGTCCACGCTGGATTTAAGGCTAACCTCTCTGACTTACTGCATTTAGGCAGCTGTTCTTTCAAACGTTCGCTCTCTTCCTTTCTCCTGTGAACCGCATCCGCTAACCTCGTTTCAAGAACCTGAAACAGCCTCAGCATGGATAACTGAAAGTCCGCGTCCACCAGGATCACGCCCACCCCGAGCCCGCCAAGCTCCGCCCCTCTCCACGCCTTGGGGAGGATGCAGTTGCTGATAAGGTGGAGAAGCATCTCGGTTTTCCCGCAACCGCTGGGGCCGTAGAGCTCGACCGCATTACCAGGGTTGAGAACGTGTTGAGGTGGTGGGAACAGTCGGTGGTCGAGTGCCTCTAAAGAGGGTTTGGCCCCCAGACGAGCAAAAAGCTAAAATAAAAAATGATGAGAAATATTTTTTTTCCCAGTCTGTTTAGATTATAAACCTAACCCTCCTCAGCTCAATCATCCAAATATCCACTTGTTAGTTTTGGAGGAATTTGGAGGAATTTGGAGGATTTTGGAGGATTTCAGATGATTGGCAAAAAGTGCTGGTCGATTTTGGAGGATGCGATGGGTCAAGCTCACGTCTTACCCAGCAAATCCACTGAACAAATGCCAGAATTCTGAAATTAATGGATGATTTTGATGTGTTAAAGATTAACCAAATATTTACGGAGTGGTAATTGGAGGATTTTGCAGAATTGGGGGAATGGGGATGGTTTCTAGCAAAAAGGGCCTTGGGGGTTTCGATGCACATTTCTTTGCACTACCGGTTGAAAATCCATCATCACTCAGTCAGTGCAAAAATGTTGAAAAGACATACATTTTGTTAGAAAATACTTAGTCGACTCTCCATAATTTTGTACACAACCGCTGAAGTGGCATCGGGATTTGTACATTCTTTTTTATTTCCTTTAACATTAAATTCCACTCAGATGCAATTCGTATAACTTTGGTATAATAAAGTAGTCCGAGTTACTGGACTCTAGTTTATCGCTTTTTTAACATTTGGACATCATCTGGCGCTACGCCAGATGATGTCTAAAATGTTAAAAAAAGCGATAACTAGACTAGAGTCGAGTAACTCGGACTAGGTAAATAGTAATTGTTGTCTAGTAGTATAAACTAAATAATTTTCGGCATACCTGAGCACCAGTTTCTGAAAAAACCGCGGCCATCCTGCTAGATTGCTACCCTTCGGGATTTCATGCTTTGATATAAAGTCATTAACGTGAAGACAGGGTACAAGACAGTAATGTCGAAAGTGGAATGAGTCTTGTACAATATGAATATATTTTTCAATTTTTTACATGATTTAAAAAATTCTTTCCAAGCATTTTGTAATATACAATTTCAATTTAATATTTTGTTGTACAAATGAAAATTATATTGGCTTAAATATTATTGAAATTGTGTCATAAACTGGCATTATACATTGATTTAAAAATATGGTTATTAATAAAAATGGCGGCGCCCATCAGTTTGTAACTTCTTTTATTTACTTCGACTTCGATTCGGAGTTCGTTTGTCAATTCATTGCACTGGAAGGTTTCATATTACATTAAAAATATATGGAAACTAGTTTCATAAAATGGAACTAGTTTACGTAACAGAATGGCCAAAAACTGAAGTAAATTTGTGGTAAGTTTCTTTGTCTAACGCCGCCGCCCCGCGAACACGTGTACGTATTTCAAGGCATGTAGTTGGCCCAGTTTCCGGACAGTCCAATTTGAGTTTTTAGTCTGCAAAAGTGTGGTAACTGACTCACACAGTACACTTAAACCTCTATTTAGAAAAAAACCCACTATGTAGTGGATTGGATGGGAATTTACAATTTTGTATTTAAATTAATTTTAATGCCTGACTTGCTTTAAATCTTAAAGGTAGAATACACCATTTGCAGATATCAAACATTTTTACTACCGAATTATTAAGAGATATCTTCTTATTTGAAAGTAAATAATGTGAAAAGAACAACAAGAAGAACTTCTGCCCGATGTCGCTTGAAAACGAATGCTGTTTTTCTTGCTTTTTTTCTTCGAGACTTCGGCATCCATGATTGTAAAACTTTGGACAGGTCTGTTATACAATATTTACTATAACCCCGCCAATTACCAATGTTATATTCTACCTTTGGATTTGTTGTTTAACAATAATATTAATATTTGTGACTATCTAACATTTAGTTGCTGAGTCCATTTTATTGTCAATCACTGCATAAGCCATTCGTACTTCCAGAAGTATTTCATTCATTCAAAGGTCAAATGGTTGACTTCTAATACATTCTTAATAATATCCTTCCAGGCCAACACCAGGCCATTCTCATTTTGGCCCATTTTTTTGTGATATTAGAGTAAGGAACTGTGACCTTTAATATTGCTTTTGCGTGATAAGGTAATTTTTGTGTGAAATATTTGAAATACTAAGATTGTTTAAAAATAATTAACCTTCTAGTTAGTAGCTTCAATAAGGTGTTTCACGGTAATCTGCGCCATCTTATTCACGGGGCAAATTTACACGCGTTGCTGTGTACGCATCGTCGATCGAAAACTTCAGTGCTTCCAAGTCATCATGCGTTCATTCTAAAATGTGCGTGCGTTTAGCAACGCATGTTCTTTTTGCCCCGTGAACAAGATGGCACGTATTACCGTGAAACACCTTATTCATGGATTGTTGAAACAATTTTAACAATTACATTCTTTTGCACCTGGTCATCCAATGCACCTGCCCCAAAACATAATTTTTATTTTTTTTTCTTAAAGCTCCAAGAAGCTGATCGGTGACACGGCCTGTAGCTGGTCCTGCCGGAATATTCTGGCATTCAGTACAGTCAGCAACACAAAGGCCTTGGAGAAAGAGATCTACCGGCCCAAGATACACATTGTGGATCCCGACAGACCATGGGAACTGCACAGGTAACTTTAGCCCAAATCCTGCCAAATCCTCTTTGCAAATTGCAGGATTTTGCAGGATAAAGCCGAGAGTAGTTGAGTACGTGGCCTTGCATTCTATAGTTGTACCAATTTCCTTGCAGCATAACTGGTGTCCACAAGGACTTGATCCAGGTACTGCAGTGGAACGCCAGCGGCACCCAGCTCTTATCCGGTGACAGCTCGGGGACCTCTGCGCTCTGGCAGATGAAGCACCACCTCCTGAACGACTGGGGGAGTGTCGCCGAGAGCCACGTGGCTGGGGAGCCAATCGTGGCTCTGGGATGGCTGCACAATGGTGTCAAGGTTAGTGGGCGTGGCTTAAACAGTAGAGTCGGTGGGTGTGGCTTGTACGGTGGAGTCACTGTCAGTGGGTGTGGCTTGTACAGTGGAGTCACTATCAGTGGGTGTGGCTTGTACAGTGGAGTCACTGTCAGTAGGTGTGGCCTAAACAGTTGGGTCACTGTCAGTAGGTGTGGCTTAAACGGTTAGGTCACTGTCAGTAGGTGTGGCTTATACAGTGGAGTCGGTGGGTGTGGCTTGTACAGTGGAGTCACTGTCGGTAGGTGTGGCTTAAACGGTTGGGTCACTGTCAGTAGGTGTGGCCTAAACAGTTGGGTCACTGTCAGTAGGTGTGGCTTATACAGTGGAGTCGGTGGGTGTGGCTTGTACAGTGGAGTCACTGTCAGTAGGTGTGGCTTGTACAGTGGAGTCACTGTCAGTAGGTGTGGCTTGTACAGTGGAGTCACTGTCAGTAGGTGTGGCTTAAACAGTTTTTCTCGTCTTTTCCTTAGATCTCCTACAACGTTGACAACATTGACTCTCCCAGCATGTTGGACAAATTCACGCGGTCTCGCTTCACCCCTTCCTTGCCCCAGGTGGGGACTAAGCCTGCCAATGGGTGGATCACAGTCACCTCCACAGGCCTGGTGAGGAGTACTGATTTGAAAAAAGGATAGGAAACGTTTGCATTCAAAGGGTCATGTGTGCAGACCCTTTTTGCAGTGTTGTATTCGATTCCCTGCAAGTCCTTTCACAAGTCCTTTCACAAGTCCTTTCACAAGTCCTTTCACAAGTCCAGTCACAAGTCTAGTCACAAGTCCACTCACAAGTCCACTCACAAGTCCACTCACAAGTCCACTCACAAGTCCACTCACAAGTCCACTCACAAGTCCAGTCACAAGTCCAGTCACAAGTCCAGTCACAAGTCCAGTCACAAGTCCAGTCACAAGTCCAGTCACAAGTCCAGTCACAAGTCCAGTAACAAGTCCAGTCACAAGTCCAGTCACAAGTCCAGTCACAAGTCCAGTCACAAGTCCAGTCACAAGTCCAGTCACAAGTCCAGTCACAAGTCCTTTCATAAAGCCAGTCGCAAGTAACTGGTTGAACATTGACAAAGGAATGCTTTTGTTACCAGTTCATCTGAATAGCTAGTGACTTGACTTGAGACTGAAGGACTTGTGATGGACTTGCAGGGACTCGCAGGGACTCGAATACAAATCTGCCTTCTTGTAATAGGGTACTTAGCAGCTGTTTGTTCCATGTTTGGCTGCTTTATAGCTCAAAGACGAACCCACTGCAGGATTTTGCAGGATTCAGGCAGTGGTCACCAGTAATAAATATTGGGTTATATGCAGGATTCAAGTTAAATGAAGTTTTAACACTTTGGAATTGCACGATTTTGCAGGATTCAAGTTATGTGTATAAAGAAGAAAAAAGGGTGGGGAGTTAGGGTTATTTGAGTAAAACCGAGTGATTACAATTTTGAATCGCATAATAATGGTTGCGAATCGTTGCAGGTATCTGTGACGATTCTGAAGAGAGGTGGAGAAACCACTACAGTGACCGAGTGTCTAGGAAACACACGGTGTCACGCCGAGCTGGCCGACATTGCATACTCGAGCTGTAAGTTATGGCTGAAAAATGTGAGCGTTCCGGCAAAATGAGACGGAACTGGGCACAGGGCATAGTGGAGAAAAACGCAAAATAAATGAAAATTTAGTGATTTTTTTTTTTCTTCAGATTTATTGATTTTTGTAATCTTTGGTACGCCTACTAACTATATTTTGTTAAGAAATAGTATGAAAATAGTGTAAAAAGGTGTTTTTAAGAGAAAATGATTGCCATTTTTCATAATCACATGTACAAAACTTGAAACTTCAAAGGCCTTTTTCTTAACAATTTACTTTTGCAACATGTTGATAAATGCAAACTTTAGACAGCCAAAACTTGTTAACGGAATGTCCGATGGAAGTGAAAGAAATGGCATTGTAAGGAGAATTTCATTTTCTTTTCTATTACCTGAGAACCCTCATTTCAACTTCTGCCCAGTTCCGTCTCATTTTGCAAGAACCCCTCACAAATGTGACCGGCTCTACAAAAAGGTGTATTAAGTCGCGTTATGCACTATCATGTAATAGCCCGCTCAACGTTGAGAGGGTAAACTGTTCATCAAAATTTGTTTTTTATTTTTTGTCATGAATGACATCTTCAATACCTACAGTTTAAGGTTTCATTTAAAGCAATGTTGATTTTGATGAATAAAGTGGGAAAAAATACCATTTTGTGTACATCGTTCTGTTGTAGTACAACAGAGCCGGCTATTTCAAAGCCTGTTTTCTCAGTTGTGTAATTTGAACTTTAAGGAAGTAATCAATATGTAAACACGTCATATCTCAAAAATGAGATGGGCTATGGGGCTCTATTATATACTAAATGAAAGCTTACGCTTTGGGCATTCCAACCATGTATATAACTCAATTTCTTTTTTTGCGACATAATACACCTTTTTGTAGAGCCAGTCACAAATAATATAGCATTTTTTCCCTAGTTGTTTTTTCACAAAACTTTAAACACGTCAGTGTCATAATATTTACTGTAAAATATGAATCCGCTAAGCGATCAACTTGTTGAAAATTACAGCAAAAGCGAATGGTGTATACTACCTTTAAAGGTAGGATACACCATTGGGAATCGCTTGAATTATCATGAATGGGTGAATTTGGGGTGGTTGTATTTTATAGTAAATATCGTTTAACTGACCTGTCCGAAGTTTTACAAAAAGCAAGAAAAACAGCATTCGATTTCAACCGGCGTCGAGCAGTTGTTCTTGTTGTTATTGTAACGCCCGGCCTATTACTCCCTGCAATGCCTGCATCTATCCAAGCTGTCTGTGTTTTTCTTGTTTAGCTGGCGACATCCTGATTGCTACATCAGACGGGAGTTGTCGGAGCCCCGTCCAAGTCTACAAAGTCATTCTCAGCTGGAAAGAGGGTATCCTTTTTTGTTGATGATCGAATATTCGGTTGATGATCGAATATTCGGTTGATGATCGAATATTCGGTTGATGATCGAATATTCGGTTGATGATCGAATATTCGGTTGATGATCGAATATTCGGTTGATGATCCAATATTCGGTTGATGATCCAATATTCGGTTGATGATCCAGTATTCGGTTGATGATCCAATATTCGGTTGATGATCCAATATTCGGTTGATGATCGAATATTCGGTTGATGATCGAATATTCGGTTGATGATCGAATATTCGGTTGATGATCGAATATTCGGTTGATGATCGAATATTCGGTTGATGATCGAATATTCGGTTGATGATAATAATAATAATAATAAATGTTTCTTATATAGCGCATTTCAAAACCGGAGGAATTCTCAATGCGCTTTACATGACAAAGGCTTATAATTTACATTTTACATTTAAACTTATATATCTACATACTACAAATAACATAATTTTGCTGAGTACAAATCAAAGTGCATCTTAAATTACAAAATAGGTCAATAGTTAACATAACAAAAATGTAGCTGCAATCTCAACAACCAACTAAAGTATAAGTATAACAATGGCACGTTATACATGTACCATTCATACTTACAAATATGCCTCTTTGAATAGGTAGGTTTTAAGCTGTTTTTTAAAGCTATTGGGGTTGGATTGGGAGCGAATTTCGTACGGTAGCAAGTTCCAGAAAGTTGGGCCGATAAAAGAAAATGAGCGTTCACCGTAATTTTTTTTTTTTTGTGGGGGTACACGAAGGAACTGCTGGTTTGATGATCGGAGGGATCTTGCTGGGGTGTAGACAGACAAAAGATCAGAGAGATAGCTCGGTGCGAGACCATGGATAGCATTGAAGACAAGTAGGATAATTTTGAAACGGATACGAAATTTAATTGGAAGCCAGTGAAGTTCTTTTAGAATTGGTGTGGTGTGTTCTTTTCGGGGGGATTTAGAAACAAGTCTCGCTGCTGAATTTTGTATTCTTTGCAGTTTTGGTACTTGTTTTTCCGGAAGGCCTACCAAAAGGCTATTACAATTATCGAGTAGAGACGAGACAAAAGCATGTACAAGAACTTCAGTGCTGGACTTATTAAGGTATGGACGAATACTGCCAATTTTCCTTAGTGCTAGGGAGGCATTCCGGCAGACCTTATTATTACGTGAGGTTGCATATTCAAATGTTTGTCTAGAACAACACCAAGATCTCGCACCGACTTAGAAGGGGGGACCTGATTATTTCCTGATGTAATTGGGGGGAATTCCTGACATTGTCTGAATCTTGAAGATAGGTGAAGAACTTCCATCTTGTTGTCGTTGAGAACCAGATAGTTGCTCGCCATCCAGTCTCGAACTTCTCGGAGACAGCATTTTAGCCGCTCGATCACAAATTTCCTGTTTGAGTTTATAGAGACGTACAATTGTGTGTCATCAGCATACAGCATGGTTGAGAAACCATGTGCGCTGATTATGTCTTGGATTGGAGAAGTGTAAGCTATGAAGAGAACCGGCCCTATAACTGAGCCTTGAGGGACACCCCATTGTAGTAACGAAGGCTCTGATGAAGCTCCTGCGACGATGACCACTTGCTCTCTCTCTGACAGGTATGATGCAATCCACCGTAGTGCTACCCCTGTTACTCCAAACCGTTCCTTTAATCGTGAGAGTAGCAAATGGTGTTCTATGGTGTCGAATGCAGCCGTCAGGTCTAATAAGATTAGCACAGCTTCATTCCCGCTATCAAGTGTTACGAGGAGGTCGTTGTAAACCCTCACAAGAGCAGTCTCGACACCATAGTGCTGCCTGTAGGCTGACTGTCTGGATGGCAAGAGTTGGTTTTCGGAGAAGTATGCCATCAACTGCTGACAAACTATACGCTCGATTACTTTTGCGAGAAATGGTAGATTGGAAATTGGACGGAAGTTCTTCAGGTTATCTGGGTCAAGACTAGGCTTTTTTAGCGTAGGTGTTACCAATGCCGACTTCAATGAAGCAGGACAAATGCCCAGCTCAAGAGACTGATTCGCTATGTCGGTGATGGCAGGAAGAAGGGTGTCAATGCATTTACTGAAGACATGAGCAGGAATGGGGTCTGACAAACAGGATTTGATTGTCTTTGACCTAATGATGGAGCGCACCTCACCATTGGGAATGGGCCGAAACTTCTGCAGACTGCACGTCGTACTTCCGTCTGTTGTGTCACTTGGTGATTCGTAGTCAGTGTTGGCGTTAATTTCTCGTAGTCGGAAGACCTTGTCGTGAAAAAAGTTTGAGAATCGTTCTGCAAGCTCTTTCTCAGAGTCATAAGAGGGAAGGCGTTGGTCACTTCGTTCAACCGTCATCCTTTCGACAATCTAGAATAGTTCCTTGGTGTTGCAATTGGAAATCTTTTCTCTGTGATGTGCTCCTTTAGCTTGTTTCAGCTTAGATCGGTATTCAGAGAGAGATTCTTTCATGATTTCCTCATCTATTGTTGTCTTTGTCTTTCTCCACTTTCGCTCTTTTGAACGCATATTCTATTTTTGGTTTCTTATGGCATCGTCATACCATGGTGCATGTGGACGCAACTGGACATCTTTTTGCATCACTGGTGCATGTTTATCTAGTGTGGCAGCAAGAGTATTGTTGTACGTATCAACTTTCTGCGAGACATCCATATCTGGGAGGTTGTCGTATTCAGCAAAAGAGCTTTCAATGTCAGCATTGAATTCCCCATAGTCGATGTTCTGGAGCTTGCGGAAGGTGACTTGCTTTCTGGTCGTAGACGGACGTGCCAATGCTGCCGTAAACGTAATAGCGGCATGGTCTGATGGCATTGCATGATGGACACTCACATTATCGACGAAGTCCGTACCATCGCGTACAATCAGCAGGTCAAGGATGTGTCCACGTGAGTGCGTTTGCTCGGAGATCAGCTGCTTCAGACCTCCAGAGTCAAGGAGGTCCGAGATTGTTCTTGCATCAGTGTCTGATGGATTGTCTACATGGATGTTGAAGTCGCCACAAATGAGCAGCTTGCTTTGCAGTAAGCTAACAGATTCGAGGAGGGTGGAGAATTCAGCAAAGAAGTGTGTCATACCCTGGCCTCTGGCAGGTGGTCTGTAGATGCCAATCAAGGATAACGTGTCTTGATTGGGAGTACCAGCTGTTACCTCGAGGCATTCAAAAGTTTCGTGTGTACGAGTTCTTTTCTTGGTGGTGAAACCGCTGCGTAGAATAATGCAAATTCCGCCTCCTTTCTTTCCTTTGCGAGGAAGTTTCAACAGACGGTAGTCTTGTAGAGTGTTTTGAATATCAGCTAAGACGGGACCGTCGCGACAATCTCCTCTGAGCCACGCTTCTGTGATCACCAGAATATCAAGGTTCTCAGTCAAGATAAAGTCACAGATTTCAGTGGGCTTATTCATCATTGACTGCGCATTCCAAAGACCAACGCGTGTGGGATTGACATTGGGACCACTGGCTGCAGGAACAAGCCGTATGAGTTTCAGGATAGAGGGATGAGTAATGCGCCTCTTTCTCATCTCTGTCGGGATCTCTTTCCTCACATGTGTGATGACTGGGATGGGCCTCTGCTGCTTTTCCCAAGATCTTCGGCCTCTCCGGGTCGGTCTTGTGGAGCAAATTCCCAGGTTCCTCACCCTCTGATATAAGTCTGGAGGAAGCCGGTAGCCACCGGCCGGTGCAATACTTCTCAGAAGGTCCTCATTGCTATATTGCTGCAGTGACAGTACATCACATAAGATTGCCATTGCTAGTAGCAACATAAAAGGGGAAGTTAAGTTGGGGTTCCCCATGGCAATTATCTGCATTCAGTCAGAGCCATTCAGCTTGCTCACAGTGCATGTCGTGGTGAATAGGGCACTAGCTGCACACAATAGTTCAGTTCACTCCACAATGGGAAGTCAGTCAACCATACACATATGTACATGTAGTATAAACATGGAGGATCATAGCTCTGTACATATACTCAGTACATATACTCAGCATGTAGATTTTAACTGGCTAATATCCAATGAACTAAGTGATCAAATGTTCCTAAAATTGTCTAGTAGCATCCTGATACATTCACAAAACTACTGGTCACAAACTTTTCACAACTTTCAAAGAAATAGCAGGCTAAATGTATGTAAAAATACAGAGCAATTATTATTGAGTGCAACCTAAGGCGCCACATCACTGATGATCCAATATTTGGTTGATGATCCAATATTTGGTTGATGATCCAATATTTGGTTGATGATCCAATATTTGGTTGATGATCCAATATTCGGTTGATGATCCAATATTCGGTTGATGATCGAATATTCGGTTGATGATCGAATATTCGGTTGATCGAATATTCGGTTGATGATCCAATATTCGGTTGATGATCCAATATTCGGTTGATGATCCAATATTCGGTTGATGATCCAATATTCGGTTGATGATCGAATATTCGGTTGATGATCGAATATTCGGTTGATGATCCAATATTCGATACATTCGGGACAGCCCTAATCAATCCTAGACTTTGCCTTTATAATATTCATTGATAAAATTGTGTCTCGTTTCTCGGAATGAAACCAAATTTTTCTTGACCGGTTCACCCCTCGACAGACAAAGTGTGCATTGACACAGACTACCTGCCGTCCCTCCACGTTCAGTGCTGCGTGGACCTCGGCAACAAGGACAAATGCAAGTTCCAACCCTTACTTTTAAGTTATCTTAAACTTCAATTTTTGTTCTTCACCTTGCTCCAACTTTTTCTATTTTTTGTTGTTAAAATTCCTACTTTTTCCTACTTGTTTGTTTCACAACTCTGAGAAGGAAATCTCATTGAATATTTTTGTATAACAGTGTTACACACTGTCATATGTGACCTGCTCCCACAAAAACGGCGTAAAGTCGCGCTATGCTATATTGAGTTATGATTGAAAATAGCAGATTTGACAGTGGGGAATTTTTTTTTGGGTTATGGCATGATTCAATTCCCACATATGTTTTCTTTCGAACTACCAAGTATTTTTTGCAAAAGATTAGCCCAAAAAATCTAAATTTGATTTTACTGAACGTACCCAAGAAGTAAAATGTATCAAAATTATGAAAATATCATGATAAAATGATCGTATTCTCCCATAAAAAAACGCGGCATTAATACCCTACCCAATAATTTATATATCATTTTAAAGCTAAGAATTCAAGGAATCTGGAAATACCAATATCTCAAAATATAAAAATGTCAACTTTACTCTGATTTTGTGGGAGCAGGTCACATGTAAAACTAAAAGGGCTTTGGGTGTTTGAGTATGTCCACTGTACTTTTCCCGGGCAGCAGTTGGCCGGTAAAAGTAACCACTGGACTCTGAAAAAGTAATTGAGAGGAAAACGTCCTAGGCTGTCCGCACTGGACTTAAAATGGGAAAAGTACCCATCGTCTCGGTAAGTTTTATCAAAAAAAGTCCAGTGCGAACAGGGCTTTAGTTGCAGATGGAGTGCAAGTGATTTTTCATTCTGTTTTTGTATTTTTATTTATTATTATTTGTAGATGTAACGATCACACATCTAAGATTCATCAACAAGGAGTGTTATGAAGAGGAGAGTACATCTCTGCCGGCAGAGCAACTAATCATATCCGCCATCGGTAATCATAGAGGACTCATGCACTAAGCCATGTGCACGTGACCCCGGGTTAAATTTGAATAACATCTGGTACACTGACTTGCTCACACAGTCGTGAACCACATAACGACCGAGGATCGATATTGTGTTTTCCTTTGTTTCTTTACTATACCCTAACCCCATTACTTAGCGCTTGCCCCAACGATCGAGGACCGAATTCGGACAAGGAAACCGTCCTTCGAGGATTCTCTAATCCCTTTGTTCTTATTTGTGTTTCGATCCTCGATCGTAAAACGATACAAGAGCACACAGCTTGGCACATTTTACCTTTGAACTATCCAGACCAAAGACACTGTTGCTATATCACATGATTCGGGGGCAAGCTCTTGCATAGTTACATAACAGACATTCAGCACCAGTACATCGTTCACAATGGGTGAGAATGGCAAAAAGACACCATTCCAGAGCCGGGTGTTGCTAGCGTAGGGCTTGCCCCGAATCACGTGATATAGCAACAGTGTCTTTGGTCTGGAGAATTCAAAGTTAAACTGTGCCAAGCTGTGTGAGCAAGTCAGTGTACCAGATGTTATTCAAATTTAACTCGGGGTCACGCCACTCATGCGCAAATGGCTTATTAGACCATTGGATTATCGCTACAAATGTTCCTTTTTCCTGAATTCCGTGATCCCAACTAATGCACCACATGAATTGGTTCAAATAGAAGATAAGTTTGAAGGGTGTAGATTTGCTGGACTCTAAAACTGCAAAATGTTATGATATTTAACCCTGATATTTAATCTTACACATAACCAGAATCCTGCAAAATCCTGCATTTCCAAAGTGTTAAAAACTCCATGTAACCTGAATCCTGCAAAATTCTCCAATGTTTATTACTGGTGACCACTGCCTAAATCCTACATGAATCCTGCAGGACTTGCTGGGGTTAAAGTTCTTCCAAATTGACTTGTCGCTTGTTGCCCATTTGTCACATTTTCTGGATCCAAACGAAGGTTCTTCCGGTTCTTGTGTTGAGTTCTGGAGTCTCAGCAAGGAGTTCATCCCATTGAACAAGATCTTCCAGACAAGCCCCCCACCCTCAAGGGAGTCACAGCCCACTACCCAGGTGCGTATGTTCACTCACTGTCTGTTTTATTGCAGTATCGTACCAGGTAGCATCTCCCCCCTCCCCCCAAAACCATAATATGGACAAGCATACATACACTACCCTAAGGTCCAAACTACCTATGCCCAATAAATGGAGTCGGTCTAGAAGAGAAGCAAACATTGTCAACATTTGCCAATAATGTTTAATTAGGCGTAAACAAAAAATGTTATGTTGGCGTAACGGGCCCAAAAAAATAGGGTAGGTAGGTAGGGATTTTGTTTTTAATTTTTTTTGTTTTGTTTCCCTCCCAGCAATGAAAATGATATGTTTTCTAATTGTTTAAGCCGGTAGTGATACACGATAGCGTGTCCAGGTTCAATATATACACAATCCACACACACAACAATGAGAAACGGTCAGAAATGGTTTCAAACGTATTTATAACTAGATTTATATAGATTTTAATCATTAAATTTCGTCCCTTGAAAAAAGGAATTTCCAGGGTCGGCCGTATTTTTAGGGTCGGTCGGGTTACGCCAACATAACATTTTTTGTTGTTATGCCTTAGTTGTGCACAAAAAGATCACCAACATTTAGCCAATGTTTGTGTTGTTCGCGCAAGTGGAACACGCCCCTGTTCTCATTAAACCAGTTTACACCGGAGGGCGTATATGTGACCGGCTCTACACAAAATTGTATTAAGTCGCGCTGTGCATTATCCTGTAATGGCCTGTTCAACGTTGAGAGGGTGAACATTTCATCAAAATGTGATTTAAATTTGTGACCTGTTCCAACGAAACCCGGACAAAGTCTACTTTTTTGTTTTTCAGATTTTGCTTTTTTCAAATTCTCTAGGTTCTCCGCTTTAAAATGATGTATCATTTACATATGAACCCCCACCCTATCTTCCTGGGGGTCTGGATTTAGTGATAAAACCCTGACAACCTAATTATGAGATAAACAGCTTTGAAGTTCAGAAAAGCGTATTATTTCTATACACAAATGTTTCACAAAATTGACAAAAAAACACACTTCTGGTAGACGGATTTTGTTCAAATTTGAGGAGATTGTAGATTAATAGTGAGTGACTTAGGAAAACCTAAAACCTCAAAATGGTAAAATCCATCCCGAAATGACTTCAGGAGTACATTGTGACAAAACACATTGTGCGACTTTGTCCGGGTTTCGTTGGAACAGGTCACATTTTGTCAAGAATGACATATTTAATCCCCACAGGTTTCAGGTTTCATTTAAAGAAATGTTGATTTTGATGAATAAAGTTTTAAAAAAAATTAAAAATTGTGTGCATCGTTCTGTTGTAGTACATCAGAGCCAGCTATTTCAAAGCCTGTTTTCTCAGTTGTGTAATTTGAACTCCAAGGAAGTAATCAATATGTAAACACGTCATATCTCCAAAATGAAAGGGGCTATGGAGCTCTATTATATACTAAATGAAAGCTTACATTGTGGGCTTTTTAACCATGTATATACATATACACGCAAAGTATTTTCCCGAGATTCAAAACGGATGACGCATAAACATGCAACGAGCAAGGCCGGAAATGTCTGTCAGCAGCGAGCAAGGCCATGAATGTCATGGATGTGTGCTTCCTGATACAATCGGCGTGAACCCGCGTCGGATCGAGCTCGGCGAATGTTACAATAATCTATGCGCGAACTGGTTGGTTTAAAGGTTCTTTATCAAAAGCTTTTGTTGTAGTATTTGTCACAATTGTGATGCGATCAAGCAATATCAGTCGGAACTCGGCAATTCTTGTTTTGAGATAGGGCCAAAATATTTTCGTAGGGGTGGACAAATCCAAATTGACTTTTTTACAAAAAAAGATGGGGAAAATATTTTTCTTTTACATGAAAATACTCTTTTAACCAAATTCAGAAGGGAAGTAATACAAAAACTTTATTTTCTCAGTTTCTTTATTTTTAACATGCTGGTGTTCAAATGGTTGTAATTGTTTAACCAAGGGTCGTATTCACATGGGGTTTTCACTAAAATGGAGCCTGAAGTACGCTACAAAAGACTATGTAAAAATCCCCAAAATGACATGGGCCTACTTTAGACTGATTTTGCTTGATCGCATCACAATTTGTTTTTGGTTGGTGTTTTGGGGGGTGTGTTTGTATAGAAATGGGTGTTTGGTTCCTGTTACACGAACACCTCAGCAGTGACAGGGCTGTGTCTGCCCAAGCTACCAGTCAAGCTGTCCAGTAAGTCTATCTACAATGGTCCTGGGATGGTCATGGCTGTCGCATTCCAAGATGGCACTGTGAAGCTGCTCCACAGGTAAAAACTGGAAGCCAATAAGGAAATAAATGTGTGTTCGGTCGGTTTTAATCACTCTGTTTAATACCGCTTGGTGTCTGGGTGCTGATTATTACCCAAGCTGAAGGCGAGGGTAATTATCAGCACCCAGACTCTAAGCTGATTGGCAAATTACACTCATTTTTTGGACCAAATCATCGATAAATATTGGCAAACTATTGCCAAGTGTCATGTGTCAGTGTTTTAAGCTGACGATAGCGATGCTCGTGGGGCCATATTCACGACGACGTTGCCATTGAATGAGCAGTTAGCAAATACGGCATCAACGTCATTGCACCTTTGTTGCTAGCTGGTTTTAAACACTTCCAGCCATGTCTTTATCATCCGTTTAATACCAGCCACGTGACGGGCTCTCGACCAATAGAAATGCCTAAACTGTCAAAGTTATTTATGAATAAGAATTAACCAGCGTATTTGTTCTTGTTGTATTTTATGCAGGGTTGTAGCTACGCTGGCCATTGCCGGCCGGTTCTAGCTGGCATTCCTAATCACCGGCCGGCACTTGGGATCAAAATGAAGCTTGCCAGCCGGCACAAATTGTGCTGCATTACATGGCGATTGCAAAGTTTTGACAAAGAAACTAGGCCGATACTACAATGGCTCAACCCTCCAGCCCGAAAACAGCCAGCCCTCAAAAATGTGTAGCTACAACCCTGCACTTATGTATCCTAAACTGGTTTTCCCTTCAACTTTGTTCTAGGGTTAAAATAACCCATAAGAAAATTTGTCGAAGAAAAATACAAACGTTACCGATAGTCGGATTCGAACCACAGACCTTTCGATCCATAGCTCGCCTCTCTATACCAACTATGCTATTAGCGAGTTGGAAATTCACATCCTCTTCCAAATTCACATACTCTTCCAAATTTACATCCTCTTCCAAATTCACATCCTCTACCAAATTCACATCCTCTTCCAAATTCGCATTCTCTACCAAATTCACATCCTCTACCAAATTCACATCCTCTTCTAAATTCACATCCTCTACCAAATTCACATCCTCTTCCAAATTCGCATCCTCTTCCAAATTTGCATTCTCTACCAAATTCACATCCTCTTCCAAATTCACATCCTCTACCAAATTCACATCCTCTTCCAAATTCACATCCTCTTCCAAATTCACATTCTCTTCCAAATTCACATTCTCTACCAAATTCGCATCCTCTTCCATATTCGCATCCTCTTCCATATTCACATCCTCTACCAAATTCACGTCCTCTTCCAAATTCACGTCCTCTTTCAAATTCACGTCCTCTTTCAAATTCACGTCCTCTTCCAAATTCACATCCTCTTCCAAATTCACATCCTCTTCCAAATTCACATCCTCTTCCAAATTCACATCCTGTACCAAATTCACATCCTCTACCAAATTCACATCCTCTTCCAAATTCGCATCCTCTTCCAAATTCGCATCCTCTTCCAAATTCACATCCTCTTCCATATTCACATCCTCTACCAAATTCACATCCTCTTCCAAATTCACATCCTCTTCCAAATTCACATCCTCTTCCAAATTCACATCCTCTTCATCCTCTTCCAAATTCACATCCTCTTCCAAATTCACATTCTCTTCCAAATTCACATCCTCTTCCAAATTCACATCCTCTACCAAATTCACATCCTCTTCCAAATTCACATCCTCTTCCAAATTCACATCCTCTTCCATATTCACATCCTCTTCCAAATTCACATCCTCTTCCAAATTCACATCCTCTTCCAAATTCACATCCTGTACCAAATTCACATCCTCTACCAAATTCACATCCTCTTCCAAATTCGCATCCTCTTCCAAATTCGCATCCTCTTCCAAATTCACATCCTCTTCCATATTCACATCCTCTACCAAATTCACATCCTCTTCCAAATTCACATCCTCTTCCAAATTCACATCCTCTTCCAAATTCACATCCTCTTCATCCTCTTCCAAATTCACATCCTCTTCCAAATTCACATTCTCTTCCAAATTCACATCCTCTTCCAAATTCACATCCTCTACCAAATTCACATCCTCTTCCAAATTCACATCCTCTTCCAAATTCACATCCTCTTCCATATTCACATCCTCTTCCAAATTCACATCCTCTTCCAAATTCACATCCTCTTCCAAATTCACATCCTCTTCCAAATTCACATCTTCTTCCAAATTCACATCCTCTACCAAATTCACATCCTCTTCCAAATTCACATCCTCTACCAAATTCACATCCTCTACCAAATTCACATCCTCTACCAAATTCACATACTCTACCAAATTCACATCCTCTACCAAATTCACATCCTCTACCAAATTCACATCCTCTACCAAATTCACATCCTCTTCCAAATTCACATCCTCTTCCAAATTCACATCCTCTTCCAAATTCACATCCTCTACCAAATTCACGTCCTCTACCAAATTCACGTCCTCTTCCAAATTCACGTCCTCTACCAAATTCACGTCCTCTACCAAATTCACGTCCTCTACCAAATTCACGTCCTCTACCAAATTCACGTCCTCTACCAAATTCACGTCCTCTTCCAAATTCACGTCCTCTTGCAAATTCACGTCCTCTTCCAAATTCACATCCTCTTCCAAATTCACATCCTCTACCAAATTCACATCCTGTTCCAAATTCACATCCTCTTCCAAATTCACACCCTCTTCCAAATTCACATCCTCTTCATCCTCTTCCAAATTCACATCCTCTTCCAAATTCACATCCTCTTCCAAATTCACATCCTCTACCAAATTCACATCCTCTTCCAAATTCACATCCTCTTCCAAATTCACATCCTCTACCAAATTCACATCCTCTACCAAATTCACATCCTCTTCCATATTCACATCCTCTTCCAAATTCACATCCTCTTCCAAATTCACATCCTCTTCCAAATTCACATCCTCTTCCAAATTCACATCCTCTTCCAAATTCGCATCCTGTACCAAATTCGCATCCTCTTCCAAATTCGCATCCTCTACCAAATTCGCATCCTCTTCCAAATTCGCATCCTCTCCCAAATTCACATCATCTTCCAAATTCACATCCTGGATAAAGTCGTAACAATTTTGGTTGATTTTTAATTGGATTTTTAAAAACTGAATTTCAGAGTTTCGTTGAAGCCATGTGCGCCCTTCAAGTACGAAGGGGCCAAAGTGGACACAGGATCACAGGGTAAACTTGTAAATTTAGAAATGCTGTCCTTAACCAGTTCGCGCCGTGATTATTTTAACATTCCCGAGCCGAGGCGCGGGTTTAAAGCCGATGGTATCGGAAAGCACACCCACGCATTTCCGGCATTGCTCGCTGCTGGCGGACATTTCCGGCCTTGCTCGTAACGTGTTTATGCATCATCCGTTTTGATACACATCCCCTGGCGCGAACTGGTTAAAAATTCAAATTTTCATAATCCAGAGCAAAAAAAATATTCAAAATGTATGTCCGACACTTTGTGAAACTGCGCACCTACATTTTTGTTCCGATTTAATAAAGAGGACACGAATGATTTGTATTGATTTTGTAATTTAAAGGTAGGATAAACCATTTGCAGATATCGAACAATTTTTACTATCAAATTATTAAGAAATATCTTACTTATTTAAAAGTAAATAATGATTGTAGGCATCCAGCAAAATGATTGCACAAGATGTCTTATAATTGTTCCGAAAAATTAAATTTTATTTCAAAAATCGCGATCGCTGTTTGGCGATCTCGAAAAAAACAAGACCAACAGAAGAACCATTGGCCAATGCGCTTTCCTCGTCATCCATGATTGTAAAACTTTGAACGGGTCAGTTAAACGATATTTACTATCAATTACAATGCCTCTAAATCCACCCATTCATGATAATTCAAGCAATAAGCCATTTGCGCGTGACCCCGAGTTAAATTTGAATAACATCTGTTACACTGACTTGCTCACACAGCTTGGCACAGTTTAACTTTAAATTCTCCAGACCAAAGACGCTGTTGCTATATCACGTGATTCGGGGCAAGCCTAACGCGTCATACGCTAGCAACCCCCAGCTCTGGAATGGTCTGGTGTCTTTTTGCCATTCTCACCCATTGTAAACAATGTATTGGTGCTGAGCGTCTCTCTGAGCTTGCCCCGAATCACGTGATATAGCAACAGTGTCTTTGGTCTGGAGAATTTAAAGTTAAACTGTGCCAAGCTGTGTGAACAAGTCAGTGTACCAGATATTATTTAAATTTAACTCGGGGTCACGCGCAAATGGCTTATTACCAATGGTGTATCCAACCTTTTAACGACTCCAGCCAAGAGACAAAAGATCTACAACAGCAAGCATCTAGTGTGCATGGAAATGTCCAGTACGTGCTGCAGCATCATGGCTATTGACCGCATGGGTGCGCTGTGCCTGATCAAGATCGCACCGACGCTGGGTCAGGCTCTCGACCAAGGTATGCAGAAGAGTCGGGGAGGGTAGCATGGTTATAGCCCCCGTAGGATTCTTGGTCCAAGACCAAATTTGGATTGTGTTCCTCCATTGCACCTTGGGTCTTGTCCGAATAACATGGCTACGGCTTAATTTACACACAAGTCTATGGGAAGCCGCTGTTCCTCCATTGCACCTTGGGTCTTGTTCAAATAACATGGCTACGGCTTAATTTACACACAAGTCTATGGGAAGCCGCTGTTCCTCCATTGCACCTTGGGTCTTGTTCGAATAACATGGCTACGGCTTAATTTACACACAAGTCTATGGGAAGCCGCTGTTCCTCCATTGCACCTTGGGTCTTGTTCGAATAACATGGCTACAGCTTAATTTACACACAAGTCTATGGGAAGCCGCTGTTCCTCCATTGCACCTTGGGTCTTGTTCAAATAACATGGCTACGGCTTAATTTACACACAAGTCTATGGGAAGCCGCTGTTCCTCCATTGCACCTTGGGTCTTGTTCGAATAACATGGCTACAGCTTAATTTACACACAAGTCTATGGGAAGCCGCTGTTCCTCCATTGCACCTTGGATCTTGTTCGAATAACATGGCTACGGCTTGAAATTACACACAAGTCTATGGGAAGCCGCTGTTCCTCCATTGCACCTTGGGTCTTGTCCAAATAACATGGCTACGGCTTGAAATTACACACAAGTCTATGGGAAGCCGCTACCATAGAGTCATGCGTAATTTTAAGCCGAACCCAAGTAATTGTGATTCTCTTGCACTATCGGCAAGTTTTAAGCTAGAGTACACAATTTGCAGCTGTCCCAAAAAGTAACCGACCAAATTATTGTTGAAAAGCTAGCTTGTTGCAAAGATAGTCATGACACTATAACACTCTGTGAAATTATTCCCTCAGGCATGGTTTTTATATTAACGAAATCAATAACAGATTCTTTTCCAAAGATGTGTCTCAGAGACGCATTTTTGGGAAATTCCCGTTAGGGGTTTGGGCCAATTTCATAGAGCTGCTTCAGCATAAAAATTGCTTAAGCACAAAACGATCTTGCTTAGTAGAACCAGCTTACGAGCCACAACTCCATGTGATGTATATTATTTGTGATTGGTATTTAGCTGTTGTTAGCTTAGCATAACGATCCCGTGAAATTGTGGCTCCTAACTGGATTTACCAAGCAAGGGTTTTTGTGCTTAAGCAACTATTTGTGCTTAAGCAGCTCTATGAAATTGGCCCTTGGTTTATAATCCGTGAATGGTGTGCACACGTTTTCGTAGTTGCACTTTCCTTGAATGTTGATTTTGGAGTGCATTTTGAAACTTCTTGTTCGCAGGTGCCGCTAGGGCCCATACCATTGCCCAGGTAGTGAACCTGTTGGAGTATAGTCTGGTGACTGGCTACGAGTGGTGGGATCTGCTCCACACTGTTACACCAGGTTAGTGAGATTTGCTTCAACACTTTTGAAAATCCAGAGAGCAAATTTTAATAACGCTGCTTAACAGTTAGCAGAAAAGTTGTGCTTACTGTAGCGAAAATCGTTTTGCTGCTAAACCAGTTCCGAGCCGAGGTGTGGGATTGTTTTTAACAAAACACGATCCGAGGCGGGTTCAGGCCGATGGTACCGGGAAGCACGCCACGCATTTTCGGCCTTGCTCGCTTCTGACAGACATTTTCGGCCTTGCTCGTGACGTAATGCGTCATCCGTTTTGAATCTGGGGAAAATAATGCGTGTATATACGTCCTCCGGCGCAAACTGGTTAAGCACTATTTCATGGCGTGGATGTACTAATAGTTGTGCGTGCATAAAGATTTACGTCGTTACGTCACGGCTTTTTTTGTAGTTTTTAAAGTAAGCGTGCTCTTGCTGTCTTACTGCTTACAGGCTCAATGAAATAGGTGAAGGCTGGTTACGCACAAATTTGGCTGTTAAGCAGCAATTTGATATTAGGATCCAGTTGTTTAAAGCTGAAACATACCTTTTGTAGCTATTCAAAAATTAACCGACCAAGATATTGTAAAAAATACCTGTTGTAAAGATATCAATGACACTACTCTCTGGGAAATTGTTCCATCTGGCATGCTGTCCAAAGATGCGTCTTAGATAGTTCTTTGTTTTATATTTTTTTATCAGGAATGGTCGACACAGTGATTGACCGGCTGACGGAGGCATTCAACAGACAGGCAAAGTCCACCCAGGAATTGCTGTTCTCCCGTCTGGTGGCTGTCAAGGGCTCTCTGCACAGGTCTAAACTTTTTGAACGCCACCCCAAGTCTGTCCCGAGTCCGTCTCGAGTCTGCCCCAATTATGTTCCGAGTCCACCCCAAGTCTACCCCAAGTCCATCCCAAGTCCGCCTCGAGTTCGCCCCAAGTTTGCCAGAGTCCGCCCCAATTTCGTCCTGAGTCCGCCTAGAGTCCGCCCAGAGTCCCCCCGCCTGGAGTCCGCCCGGAGCCTTTCCAGAGTCCGCCCGGAGTCCGTCCAGAGTCCGCCCCACGTCTGCCCAAAGTCCGTCCTGCGTCTGCCCAGAGTCCGTCCAAAGTCCATCAAAAGTCCATCAAAAGTCCATTAAAAGTCCATCAAAATATCTCCCAAGATGTTGGTTCCGAAATAAAAGGTCTATGAAACTTAGCCAAGGCCTAATTTACTTTTGTCACTTTTTGCAAAATTCAGAATGACGTCTAGCGGAGCAGGCAAGTCTGTTGACTGCTACTCCAAGCTGCTTCTCAATGCCATCTCATCAGAGTTTAAATCGCTCCTAAGACCATCCAGTGTCTCAACTCAGGACAAGTCACCCGCAGAGAAACTCTCAGGTATTAGAACTCAATTAGTCACAGGCCAGTCACAGGCCAGTCACAGGCCAGTCACCGGCCAGTCACCGGCCAGTCACCGGCCAGTCACCGGCCAGTCACCGGCCAGTCACCGGCCAGTCACCGGCCAGTCACCGGCCAGTCACCGGCCAGTCACCGGCCAGTCACCGGCCAGTCACCGGCCAGTCACCGGCCAGTCACCGGCCAGTCACCGGCCAGTCACCGGCCAGTCACCGGCCAGTCACCGGCCAGTCACCGGCCAGTCACCGGCCAGACACAAGCCAGTCACAAGCCAGTCACAAGCCAGTCACAAGCCAGTCACAAGCCAGTCACAAGCCAGTCACAAGCCAGTCACAAGCCAGTCACAAGCCAGTCACAAGCCAGTCACAAGCCAGTCACAAGCCAATCACAAGCCAATCACAAGTCAATCACAAGTACGCCACAAGTACGCCACAAGTACGCCACAAGTACGCCACAAGTACGCCACAAGTACGCCACAAGTACGCCACAAGTACGCCAATGGAGATATCTATTGTTATATCACCGATTTAAGCATTTTTTGTTTGTCTGTGGTTAAGCGTGCTTTTGCTGTGCTTACTGCTTACAGGCTCAATTAAATGACCGAGGGCTGTGTTTGGCATAAATTTGACTGTTAAGCAGCGATTTGAAAGTTATTTAAAGCTGTCAGTTGTTTAAAGTTGTCAGTCATATGTCAGCACATGTCAGCACATATGAGCACGTCAGCCAAATGTCAGCCACATGTCAGCCACAAGTGAGTACATGTGAGCACATGTCAACACTTAAAGGTAGGATACACCATTTGCAGATATCGAAAATATTGACTACCATATAATTGAGAAACATCTTACTCATTTGAAGGGAAATAATGATTCTCAGCAAAATGATTGCGCTAGATATCCTGTAATTATTCTGAAAATTGAATTTTATGAGGTAAAATTTGCGATCGCGAAAAAGACAAAGATAACATAATAATAACTGCTCGACGCCGGTTGAAAACAAACGCTGTCTTTCATGCTTTTCTCGGCATCTATGATTGTAAAACTTCAGGCAGGTCAGTTAAACGATATTTACTGTAAAATACAACCCCCAAATCTACCCATTCATGATAATTCAAGCAATTACCAATGGTGTATACTACCTTTAAGGGTTACTCTTGTAATTCTCCTCTTCTCATTTGCAGCTATCTGTGCCCACAGCTGTGAGTCGGATCTCAACAAAGTTCTCCTCAACTTAGACGCCAAGGAATTTGCGTTGGACCCATGTAAGTTACACAAAAATACATATTACTCCCACAAGTTATAAAGCTGTTATTTGAACAATGTAACTATTATTCACACGAAAGAATGTAATTATTAACTACATGTAATTGGCATTAAACCAAATAATCGTTATGCAGTTCTTAAATACTTAAATAACAAAAAGCCGTGAGAAATATTTCTTCAAACTTTGCAATTGAAATAAACTGGCAACATATCGTCGCAGGTTTCACGAAGTGACGTTTTACTCAAAAGTCTGACTTTTTATGAAAATGGGTTCAGTCACTATTTGGACTGGAAATACATTTATCTCTCTTTCTACCAAGTCTCAATCCTTAAATCTGTTTAGTTTTGCAAATAAAGTAAACAAGTTTGTATATAATCTAAGTAAACTGAGTTTTTTCGTTTTTACGAAGTGGCGGTTCAAAAGATGTCACTTCGTGAAAACTAATGTGACAGCGACCTCTCGCGTAAAGGTTTTCACGAAGTGACATGACAAGCTCGATCTCAGGAGCGCTTGTGTGGTATACCATGCTTCGCTTTCAACAATGAGTACGATGTTGTTCTGTTTACGCGACAAGCCGGCATCTGTTGTATGCGTACAAGACAAGTCGACCCACTGACATTTAGTTTTCACGAAGTGACACTTTGAATACGGGCAACGCGGTGTGTGTGTGTAAACGTTTTCACGAAGTGACACTTTGCATATGGGCAACGCGGTGTGTGTGTGTGTTGGGGTTTTCACTTTGAATACGGGCAACGCGGTGTGTGTGTAACGTTTTCACGAAGTGACTGTTTGGATACGGGCAACTTGCACAATGCGCGTTGTGTGTTTGTAAGTTTTCACGAAGTGTCTTTGTGCTTTATGAACGTCTTCTCATTAACTGTGAAATTATTTTTATGAAGTAAGTATTTGGCTAGATTATTTAAGGTATCAACTTTCATACACTCATTTTGGGGGAAATTCCCCATGACACAAATCCGTCAGAAAAGGATATTAAAAGATCACCAACTTCAAATGCGATTATTTCTAAATCACGTTTTACCTCTGTGCGGTCGGTCGCGTCAGTTCGTGAAACCTGCGACGATATATTTGTTGTTGTTTCGTTGTTTATTATTTATTTCAAACCATATGTGACAACATTTTACTTTTACGTTTTCTTTTTTCTTCAAATCGTCGCCGTTACCACGAAGTAACACTAACGTCATAGCTGTATCGCGACCCAGTTCTGCCGATCTCACAAAGTAACGCAAAGCCCATAGCTAATACACACGGATTGCGTCGCTTCGTAAAAACTAGATACGCGGGGCCAATTTCTGGCGTTTTCACGAAGTAACACAAAGCCCTTAGCTAATACACACGGACAGCGTCACTTCGTGAAAACTCAAACACGGCGTATCTGATTTGTGAGTTTTCATGAAGTGACGCTATCCGTGTGCGTTACTTTGTGAAAACGCCAGAAGTATCACGTGACATTAGTGTTAGTTCTTGGTTACGGTGACGAATTGTGGCAATGTCTAGTTTCGGTCTCCTTTCTTTAATTCTGCAGATACGCTACAGTCCTTACAGCAGTTGATCCAGTGGATTGCAGACTATTGTCTCCACACGCTGAGCACCGTACCCCAACAAGCTACAAATCCAACCAAACCAGGGGTTCGTAAGATTTGCACATCAGAGACGCAGCCAAGCCAAATTGCGAGTCGGGTCGCGGGTCGAGTCGCGTCGCGAGTCGAGTCGGGTCGTGGGTCGAGTCGGGCGTTGGGGCGTCAGGCCACGAGTTGAGTCGCGAGTTGAGTCACGAGTCGGGTCGCGAGTCGGGTCGCGAGTCGGGTCGCGAGTCGGGTCGCGAGTCGGGTCGCGAGTCGGGTCGCGAGTCGGGTCGCGAGTCGGGTCGCGAGTCGGGTCACAAGTCGGGTCACAAGTCAGTGTTAGACCACAGAGAAGTAATGGTAATGGTAATGGTAATGAAAATAAGGATCCCTCAAAAGCGCCCTAGGCACTCTAGCTCGCAAGCCTGAAGAAACCTGCAGTAAAAAGACAATGAGAAGAAGGTACAGTTTACTTTAGACTAGAGTAGAGATGGGAGAAAAAACCCAGAACAGAAATAATCGCAACCATGCTCGCGTCTCCAACAACGCAATACCCATTCTGCAGTTTCATAAAAATGGCGGTATGCAAAGTTGATAACAATCATCTTGACCTTTGACCCTTGCAGATCAGTATACTGAGGGACACTTCCACGCTGTGCTTACTGCGCGAGATGCTGGTACTCGTCAAAGTGTGGGGAATGCATAAGAAGACATGTTTACCAGTCTTCTCAACAACACAAGGTCATTACCTCCACTAAGGAGTTTGTTTGTTTGTCTGTATGTCTGTCTGTTGTTTGTAGGATCACGAATAACCTACTAGAGGGATTTTAACGAAACTCGGTGGGTAGATAGCTTATTGGTCGGATTAGGAATCTGGATCACTTTTCAAGTTTGGTATTGTTTAATTTGTGATGTAGAATCGTTGGATATTGTGTCCCATCTGTACAAGCTCGTAACCCAAGTCTGGTTGGCTAGCAAGGAAATCCCCCCTGCAGAGATTGACGACAACACCGTTGGTAAGTAGCTAAGCAAAGTTATCGTACTTACCACGGATCACAGTCCACCAGCATTGGTGTTATAATAGTAATAATAATAATAACTGGGGAGGCTAAGCATCCTTACTCGCAGCTGGTGTGCTGAATTGCGAAGGACGCGGCTACAACGTGGTCGAGCCGCTGGCACGTAAACTCGTATATGACTACGGAGCACAGCCTGAGATCGAAAGTGTTTGATTTTTCGAAAGAGGGAGGAAAACCGGAGGACCCGGAGAAAAACCTCGTGGCACAGGAGAGAACCAATGCACAACGTACTCACATATGTGACCTGTCACCACAAAATGAAAGTAAAGTCGCACAATGTGATTTGGAGATATGGCCTTCCAAAGTCAAAATATGAAGGGGTGGTCAATTTTGAGATTTTGCGTAATTTGGAAAGCCTAAGTCCTCCTCTACATATTCCTAATTTTGGGGTGCAATCAGATGATCGAAAACCTCTTAAATTACATGATTTTGAGTAGTGTTTGCATGGTTAGTGTTTGGATTAAAGTCCATCAGTGGTCTAATTAACACGGTAATTAAATATGCAAATTAGGTCTTCGTAACTATCCCACGTTTTCGAAATTTTGATATTATGTTGATTATACAATAGTGTGTATGTGTGAAAAGTTTCAAGAAGAAATAATGATTAGAACATAGCAGTTGCTATGCTCAACCGAACCTTACTTGTCCTGTTTGGCAATCTTTTGTGTGTTTTCTTTAGGATGTTTATAAGTAAGTTTTCTCACAAACAGGTTTTGTGAAACCCGTGACTTTCTGGAGCGCTGTAAAATGTATTTATCGCAAAACCCCCAAGTGTTATATACCATTGGAAAGCTCTCTTTCTCAAGAAATTGAAAATATCAATATCTCAATTTTCAATTTTCCGACTTTACTCTCATATTGTGGTGACAGGTCACATATGGTCCGGGCCGGGAATCGAACCCGGGCCACATAGGTGAGAGGCAAGCGCTCTACACACAAGCCACCCGTGCTCCATTCACTACATCATTATGGAGCCTAAAAGTGGACATTTTGTCTTTGAGATTCCGGACCCCTCCGTGAGCCTTCTATTGGCATTTTACAAGGGGTTGCCTTTTTTTCTCTGTATAATTGTTGATAGAATGATTTCTAACCGCACTCGCAACCAAGGAACATTCATGTTTTGTATTTTATCTTAGCATTCCACAAGAAGAAAATGATGAGAAATTAGTTGAAAACGGGTAAAAACGAATTTTACTAATACGACCTTCACATCCAGATTGTTGTTCCATGGTCTCATTGTTTGATCACGTTTGTTTTCACATCGCGTACTTGCGTGGGAACGAAAGTGACGATGATGCAACGATTTACCTACCCACGTCCGATCGATTTTAGAAGATTTATTCAGACTTGTTTAGATCACTCATTAAAACAGTTCTTAATAACAGTCATTTTAGATTTGTCTGAGAATGAAACAAAATGAAAATTGTGTGTCCCAAAATACATTTTTGGCTTCTATTTTAAAGTGCATGAAATTTATTTGTTTGTCGTGATTAACATCTTTTTCATTAAACATTTTTTCAGATGAGTGCTGTTTGTTGCCCAACCAAATCATCATGCAACCCCTGGACATGACTGCCGTGACAGATGGTAAATGCTGGAAATAACGTCAATAACTGATGTTTTACTGGAATGAAAAGCTCCATTGTCTTCTCGATTGCACAGGAAAAAATGCACAGAATTTAGATTTGGTTACCACGTGCCCCATAGCCTTGTGTGTATTTATCTGCCCCGTATTTATCTCTGTTTACATCTGTATTCAAATGTGCTCGGCAGTATGCGCACGCATCATGTTCTACATAAATTTGGTTAAGAGATGACATCAGAGGTCACATAATTCAAAGGCGATCTGACCTGCGACGTCACTCTTTAAGCAAATTTTATTAAAAACACAATGTGTGCGCATCACTGCCAGGCACATTTGAATACAGATGTAAACACGTGACGTCAGAGGGCACATCGTCTATAAGATAATTATTTATTGCACTAAATTAGGTGGAGCGAATAATATAAATAAATCATTAAAAAGATAAAAATTACGTGGTAACATTGTACTTTGTCTGTTCACAAACTAGATTCGATGTCATCAATCGACTAGATGCGTTCGAGTGAAAAACAGTTCACGCATGCGTGAAGTTGAATCGGGAATTGACAAAAGGGACTAGCTTAGCCGCCCCTGAACTCTTCTCTTCTTTTGCCTTTGCTTTAACACTTAGGAATCACTGGTAAGCTTCTGATTCTGCGTCAGGCCATGAGTTTCCAGTTCTACGCCGCGCCGTCCCACATGGCCAGTATCGTTGCCTTCGGCCACGGCCTGAATATCTTTCCGGGGTCGGAGGTCAACATCCGCTCGCTGACCGACAGGGTCCACCAGAAGACGGACGTGGTCCGCCGGCTGTACCTCGGGGTGTCGCCCCCCGAGGAGATCCGGAGTTGCACTAGGTACTTGAGAGTGAACCCCAGCCTACGAGAGCGGATTGAATATTTCGTGGCTTAACCTTAACCTTAACCCTAACCCTGCCAGACTCAGAACAGTGCATATATTTATCATAGCGTCCGTACATTATAGTACAGGGTACCATACTTAGTTCTCGCTGATTCACGGTTGACTTCGCCTTTGATGTTTTGCCGGTCGTAACAGGCATTGAACCAGCTCTGAGCTTCAGTCGCACATCCCCGGGTAAAAATGGCTCGTGCCCTAACAGTTTTAACCCTCTTATATACCGTGCAGTTACCATAGAGCTGTCAGACCTTTCAAAACCTTTCAAGTTTCCTGGACGAAAGGGTTTTGAAAGGTGAGAAAGCTGTCTGACAAAAGAAACCTATGAAAGATTTTGAAAGGTAAAACAACTCTCTAAACAAACTGGTGTGAGGTTTTGGAAAGTCTGGCCGTTTTCTGATAGACTTCCCATACCTTTATCATAGGGGCATACCATACCAAATAAAAGTTGAAATATTTTAAAATGTTTAGCTGTTTTCTGTGAGAGATATTCTATATAATGTGCTGGGGAGTAATTCTACCTTTCAAAACATTTCAAAAGGTTTTGAAAGGTCAAACCATGTATGCATAGCAACTGTACTGATATTTGGTTGAGCAATAGCTCCACCTTTCATTTTCTTTCGCAAGGTTTTGGAAGGTATGGCCGTTTTCTGATAGACTTCCCATACCTTTATCATAGGGGTATACCATAGCCCAGTTTTTCTACCTTTCAATTCCTTTCAAAAGGTATTGAAAGGTGTGGTAGTGCAGTAGCAACAAATTATGGAGCGTTTTGAAAGGTTCATACTTTTTTATATCCATTTTGCCCAGTAAGCAGATTTTGAAAGGTTTTGAAAGGTGAAACCATAGGAAGGTTAAAACAAAAAACTAGAACTTCTAAATGCTTTTATTGATTTTGATGAAACTTGCATGGAGTGACCCTTGGGTGGAAAGACACAATTCTTCATTGGATTACTGAGGTCAAAGGCCATGTAGGGGTCATTAAAGGTGATTGTTTTAATATGCTTCAATTGTTTCTTTGTCTACTATTCCATGTAACTTGAATGGAATAATCCTTGGCTGGGGGTTCACCACAACTCATTTGATATAGGAGGTCAAAGGTAATGTTTAGGTTATTTGAAGTCATCGTTTAAAAATGCACAAAATTTGCCTTTTTTAAAGAACATATAGGAATCGACTGCGGGAAAATACAACACTTTTTTATGGAAATGAGTGTTTATATTGGACGATTTTGTTTTTGTTTTGTTTTTTTTTGTTCTTATAGATGTTCTTCAATCTCAATGTTGAATTCGCCGAGTCGTTCGGCAGCCATGAAGTCGTGGGAGCAGCGCTGGGCAAAATCATGCCTCTGCGGGGGTCTGTGGCGGAAGGTGGTCATGGAGTGAAACATTGGAATTTAAGGTGAGCCCGGTGCTTCGCTTACTTCTTAGGGCTGTTTCGAATATATTGAATATTCCAATATTCGAATAATCGAATAGCATTTTGCCAGTTCGGATATTTAGATATTTTTTTTTTACCAGGCTTAATCTGTTGTTATACCGTGTGGAGCAGGTTGCATCAGTGCATGTTCCGAACCCGTCGACAATATCCAGCGCAATTTGGCACGACTCGTACCGGGCGAGCTTCAGAGGGTGCTCTCCACGCAGAGCATCGGTGAGAGTCAGGGGTTGTGCCAAGAGCTCATCCCCAAGAAACTCGGCCACCGGGGCCCTCTGGCCATCTCGGATCACCACGCCGTAGACTGTTGGGAACGATGCGTGGTTGCTAAGCAGCCGCATTGCCTGTTCTTCGAAGATGACATTGTCGCGATCAGTGTCACCCAGGAGCGTCTTGTACGCCACCGAGCGGCCGGTCGAGGGCTGGTATCTCAGGGTGACCTCTCCGAAGGCTCCGCGCCCCAGGACCATCCGACTGCCTGGCGGATCAACAAAATCTGCTGCATCCAGGACTGCAATCGGCTCAATTTTAGTCTTTAATAATAATAATAATAATATATGTTGATTTAAAGAGCACTACACATGCGCCTCAGCACTCTGTACAATAATAAAAAGTCAATAATTCTTTAGAAACTACAACAAATCATTTAAATTACAATACGAGCTAAAAATAATTATTGAAATTAAATCATTATTCAAAGTACAAGCTAAAAAGGAAAGTTTTCAATCCAGTTTTAAAAGCGTCCACATTACGCAAGAATCGCAAGTTGATTCCATAGTAATGGAGCTGCAGTAGAGAAAGCCCGGGAACCGTAATAGGCTGTCCTGCTCTTGACGGTTCTCAGCAGGCGTTTGTGCCCTGAGCGAAGAACTCGCAGAGCTAGGAACATACAAGGAGATCAACTCAGACAGATACGCCGGGCCTTGATTATTCATAGTTTTGAAAACAATGAGCAAAATCTTAAACTTGACGCGTTCCGAAATTGGGAGTTAGTGGAGCTCACGAAGAATGGGTGTGATATGTACACACTTTTGCCGGCACATCAAGTAACCGGCTGGAACAAAAGCAACAAATGGCATAATTTTGTCTCTTTAAAATATTTTGTATCGACAAAGATTGGCACTCTCAAAAACAGAACACAAGATGGTGTGCCTTAAAGGAAATTTAGGAGAACTGCCATTGAGCTTTGCTGATATTATGCTCCCCAAAGTGGTAACAATTTATGTTTTTGTTTTCGTCATTGAAACAATAATTGAGGTATCATGTTTGCTAATGTAAAGTACATTAATTTGTTTTAGTTTTATAACTTGTGAATATTTCATTTGGACAAAATTAAAAAAAGGATTGTCCTTTTATAATGAAGAGGTAATTTGTTTTCTTGTGTCTTTGTACTGTCATTGTGAAACAGAACTCGAATTAAATTTGTTGTTTGAAAGAAAAAAATTGAGGAAATCTTTCTTCAAATTCTGGTTCACCATTGGACACCAACTGGTTGGAAAGGTGGCTTCTGGTTGAGATTATCGCAATCATTATCATCATTACTATCATCTATGACATCACTGTCATCCTCGCTAGAGAGGTCGTTTACAAGCCAGTCGTTGCCATGGTGAGACAAGTCGGGCAGCTGACCTTTGACCCTGGCCTTCTGTTTCTTTTCCTCGACCCTAGATTCGTTCTCTTCCGAATCTGTGCTGTCTTCGTTGAATCTGTCTGCTGGGAAGTAACAACATTCTGGAAGTTGGTCTGAAATGGAGTGTCGTCATCGGATTCGTAGGTGCTTTTCAAATCATTATAATCCCCAGAAACAGTTGAATCTTCACTGTCTGAATCATCAAAATCATCGAATTCATCCCTGGAATCAATTGAATCGATCACTGTCAGAATCATCCGATTCATCCAAATCATTTTCAGAATCTCGGGAATCATCAGGATCTGCTTCGGGACGATTGTATTCGCCATTTAAATCACCTAGATCGTAATCAGAATCAGAATCATTGTCGTCACGGTCTGAATCCCCGCTGTCAAAATCATCATCTGATTTGATGGGCGCGGCATCCCCGCAGAGGTTGTCAGTGGATTTGTGAACGTTACCGTTCTCCCCAACTACCTGTGGAATAACATAAACATGAATAAGATTAAAACTGCTGCAAACTGCTTACTGGCTACAATGACTGGCCTTGTTTTTCGAAATTCTTCAGAGACGTAAACATTACATAATAACATAAACACGAACATCATCTACAAGTACATGTAAAAACAATACAAGTGGATGGAAAAGCTGATTGTAAATAATGAATGTACTATGATTTGTGTAGGATTGGCTGCTTTTGAGCTACATAAAGGGTAATGGCTGAGGAACACGTCAATACCAGCAGGATAATCGGGCGAGGCGCGCAGCGCCGAGACCGATTATCGCTGGTATTGGCGTGTTCCGAAGCTATTAGCCTATGTGAAATCCAGACTCCCACAACAAAGACAGAGTACAATGAGGCTACAATGTAAGTGCACTGCCAATCACACAGGCCGGTACGCAGGATTTCTTATGGGGTGCGATTTTTGTTGTTCACATTATCGCCTAAGTCAAGTCCATTTTTGGGGGGCCAATACCGTTATTTCTACATCAAAATACCATTATTTACCTAGGAAATTGTAGACCTTTTGGTAATTTCGGGGGGTGCGTACCCGTCGCACCCCCCTGCGTACGGGCCTGCGGTGTGGCTTATTGGCGGCACCGCACAATGCCGCAGTGTGAACTATAGAGTATCCATTCTATAACACACATTATGTTCATTTGGTTGGCACAGTGATACAGTACTGTTTGTTTACTTGATAATGGACAGCAATTGTGTTTAATATCATTGTATTGGTAACGACGAGTTATTGTGTTGGTAACGACGAGTTACTGTGTTCGTAACGATGAGTTATTGTGCTGGTTAATGATGAGTTTGTGTCCAACAAGCCATTACCGGCTAGTATTGTCGTGCAAGAACAATAGGAATACATCACGCCTGGATTTTACATGTAGTTAAATCATTTCCTTTTTCGGGTACTGTTAAGTTCTTTGCATTGAGTACATATTACTTGTTTTCCTTTGTTTGGTTATTGGTTGCGATTTGTGATTTTATCTGATCAATCAATTCTCAAGGAAGTTTTAAAGGTAGGATACACCATTTGCAGATATCGAAAATGTTTACTACTGAATTATTACTCAAATATTAGGAAATATCTTACTTTATTTGAAAGTAAATAGATAGCTAGATATCCTATAATTTTTCCTAATAATAATTTTCCTATAATTTATGCTAAAATAATCCACGATCGTCGGACGCAATTGCCAAAAAAAAGAAACAACGTCAGAATCACTGCCCGACGCCGGTTGAAAACGAACGCCATTTTTCTTGTTTTCCTCTTCGAACAGGTCAGTTAAACGATATTTACAATAAAAAAAAAAGCCCCCCCCCCCCCCCCCCCTCGAATCCATCTATTCATAATTCGAGAAATTACCAATGGTATATCCTACCTTTACAAATTAACTTGACAAATTAAAGACAGCTTGACAAAATATTTTCAAAATGTGTTTAATATTTAATAGTTATTACAATTATCCCGTCCATTCTGAGTGCCCAACAGGAGCCATGACCCTGACCCTTTATATCAATACCTATCGTAATTCCTAAGCTACGAGAGAGGACGTTTTTGTAATAAGTTGTGTTTCGTTAAACCAAACCAGCCAGTAGGAGGGTTTTTAGCCGTACAGATTATTCAAGCGAGGTTACAAATCAAATTTACATTTTATCTCCGACGCATAAAAATATTTGTCAGCTTTGACCTGTCATCTGGCAGCCTCGCTTTGGGCAGGAACAGCCTCGGTCTCGGTTGTCCACAGACTCGGCCTGGCATTTCGAAGCCTCAACTTGAGCGGGTTTGCACCACGGAAGCTGCTAAAATTGACGATTACCCTAAACACAATGAGTTGAATAAGTTTTCAAAAGCGTATTGTAAGTTTTATACTCATTGAAAGAAATTCAGGGTTGGGGCAACTTTGGTCAGATCATTTGGGGGAAAACATTTATAAAATATCGCATAAAATCCAGTGTAATGTAATATTTGTCAACTCTTTTTTAATCATTTCCATAAATACCCCCCCCCCCTTCTATTAATGTCCCAAAATAAAAATGCAACCATCAACACAAATTTATTGGCATGTAGTGGTAAAGTTGCCCACCAGCATTACAAAGTTGCCCCCATTTTAAGGTATGTTTGGGTGTGGGGTGCACGTTTATGGGTTTCTGATGTGAGAGTTAATTATACCCCTTTTCTCTCCCTGGGTGAAGATTATAATACACCAGTTAAGGCATCCGCGTTTTGGTACGTCTGACGGTAATACAAAACAGGGTTTTTGCGTGGACGGCACGAATAATCATCTAGGACCAACACCTCTATGAAAGCTTGGTTTATATACTCTATACTTGGTGTAAGTAATTACCAGGTCTATATGTGTTCCCTGCATTTAAAGTGGTTTGATCCTCACAATTACAACCCGCATGTTGAAAATACCCCATTGAAATTCCCGCCATGTACTGTACATGTACGTATCCCATTGTACCTTTTAACTAATAAGCGGGCCGGGCGTCATTGTAAGCGCCATTGTACACATCTGGTATGTCAGTCACCAGCGGGAGGAGGGCGTGTATACTAATGTAACATGCAGATGTCAGACCTTATTATGAATAACAACAAGCTAAGGTACAGTCCCGATAGCTCATTGGATGGGACGCAAGCACCGCTGACCTCATGAACACTCGCAAGTGCTGATTGGCTAGTAATTGACGGTCTAAAACGCAAAGACTCAAATTTTACAGTGGGCTTTAGACTGTCATTTACCGACAGCAATTTCATAATAATTTGAAAGTTTTGTTTGTTGATGTTTTGTAATTGGAGCCAAAGTTGGAAGTTTTTGTTTGTAATGTTTATTGGTTGCTGAGCTGGTGTTGAAGCCGAGGTAGAACGAAACGGAAGTTTCGTAAACGGCCAATTGTTCACGCTCGGTGAATACAGTCATAAACGCCTATCAGATACACAGATACAAGTGACGCGACCATCGCGATTGACACCACCACGGCCGGATCGGACGGCAGGGCGCACGCACACGACTTTGCGTTCAGCCCATATCGCGACCGTGACAACTCTCCGTGCGAGTGCCTCGCGTTTCAAGATGATACGGCTTCGCTGGCTGCTCACCCCGCCCCTCCTTTTAATTATCCTGGCGTTGTACTCGCTCGCTGGCTACAGTCCTTACATAAGTAAACACACAATTGGTGAGTACAATTAATTAGGCCGAATATTCAACACAAACAATGTGCATGCGGCTGATGTTAATCTGACCACATACAGTGGACACGCACATTCCATCGCCACGACAGCGTAACATTCAGTTGCGACATTTTGGATAACCGGCTTCAAGGATATGAAGTTGTATAAGGAGTTGATGCAAACTGCAAAGTCTGTAATTCGACATTATTTCATTATACGCATTTTGGGGTGACTTCAGTCTACGCAGATTAACTTCGACCATATTTAGTTTAATATCGTCAGTAAAATAGATTTAAATATTTAATTTAAATTGATATTAGTGACAAATACAAATAGATCAAAGAAACAATTGAATGGGATAGGGATAATTGCCTTTCATAACTGTTTCATAGCAATACTATTTTACAGTGCAATGTACTTTAGTTTGATACGAGGAACTGCAAATATAAAGAACTAAAAGAAAAATTTGGGCCGCCGTGACGTCGGTGATAGTTTGTCGGTCTGCTGGTTACTAGGCCTATTAGTTAGGTTCATGTACATACTTAAAGTTTCGTTCACCTTTTTGGTAGATTTGCTAAACTATACATTTTTTGAAACGTTAGGATATACTCAACATGAAAACCAATGTTTACATTTGTTTTTTAGGTTCTTTATGGCGGCCATCTTGGATTTGTTAAATGGCATTTTAATGACACATGCAAAGTAATTGAGTGTCACATTAAAGATCCATTTTTTTTCTCCAATGCCCTATATCTCTGGAAGTATAAGTCCGATTGGGTTAAAACTTGGTATGCAGGTATGGCGGGATGTGTTATAGGTATACATTGAAGTGATATCATGATGACGTCATCGTGTGATTTGTTATGATCAAGTTGTTTCATTTTTGGACCTTTAAGCCATATCTCATCAACAGAACATAATAAATTTAAAATTATTTTGGCACAATTATCCTATTAAAACCTTATTGAAAATCATTTGAACAATGGTAACACTGTGATATTTAGCCCAGCAAACAAAAACTGGGGGAAATGGTGTGCCCATAAATTGTGCGAAAAGGTAGTTAAATAAGGGAATAAATGTGTGTTCCAGGGGTTTTAATCACTCTGTTTAATACCGCTTGGAGTCTGGGTGCTGATAATTACCCGTATGTAACGGATTTCACCGTCGACGGAGCTCCGATTTAAATGTGCTAAAGGAGTCCAATGTTCGCAATTGTTCGGGCGGATTATTCCAAAAATTTGCACCACTCGCAGCGAAACTTGTAGTCTTTGGGCAAGACGTTGCTTAATTCGCAGCCACGAGAGGGCGCTATCGCGACAAACCATCATCACTCACCATCCTGTCGTTACGGACAGGATGGTGAGTGCTAGTGATGATGGTTTGTCGCGATAGCGCCCTCTCGTGGCTGCGAATTAAGCAACGTCTTGCCCAAAGACTACGAAACTTGTGGCGTAGCATTCTTTTTTGGCGAAAGGAACTAGTGCCGTTTGGGTTGATTGCCTTGTTTCGCGAATAACTGTAAGAGGTGTGAAACTATTTGTCATGTACGAAGGAGTCATTTAGAATAGCCTGTTTGGGCTTAACTCTTTTAGAAAAAGGAGCCCAATTAAGACGAGCAAACATATCATCTGAAGAAGCTAGAAGGTACATTAGGTATTAAATCGACCCCTGCGGAAAACCAGTGTTTACGGACAGGAAATTTGATATGGTGCCGCCAGTATTCACAGACTGACTACGATCACTTAGGTATGACTTTAATAAACCAATTGATTACAGAAGATGACATGTTCATCTTTTCTAGTTTCTCTATGCCATGATTAACACAATCAAATGCTTTACTGAGATCTATAAACACACTGCCTGTAACTTGTCCATTCTCCATGGCCGTAAAACACTTGTTTGTTAAGTCGTGTAGGGTGCTTTCAGCTGAGTGCAGGGGTCTAAATCCTGACTGGCAACTAGGAATCAGATTGTTTTCATCAAGGTATCTATATACCGATGTAACTGTGCACCTATCTTTCAAAAATCTTAGAGATAATTGGCAGTATAGAAATATGCCGATAGTTACCTGTACTACATTTATATCCTCCCTTGTTAATTGGTGTTACTAAAGCATGTTTCCAATTTTTAGGGTATCGCTCACATCTTATAGACATGTTAAAAATAAAAGTTAAATATTTAATGATATAAGGTGAAGCAATTTTGATCATTTTAACACTAATTTCATCCAGACCTGTTGCTTTCCCAACCGACTTAAGCCGTGTTCGCACTGGATAAACATTTTGGGTAATTTGACCATGACGCTGGGTAACATTCCGATGGGTTGATCTTCCCACCGTCCGCACTTGGATTTAATTGACGCGGGTAGAATTGCCGAGACGATGGGTAAACTAGCCGAGCTGGCTCCAAAACAATAAAGAGGGTGCCCTGCGTGACCTATGACCGCGGCTTGACGACCGGATCGTCTGTTCCCGGCGCTAGCTCTCAACATTATTTTCTTACATAATGGGTGATGGAAGATTTAACCGAGACGTCGCGTCCGCACTGGATTTTCTGGCTCGGTTAAATCTTCCTGGTCAATCTTCCTGGGCACCTTTGGCTCGGTTAAACTACCCACGCGGCGTGGGTAAGTTACCTGTGAGGAAAGTTACCCAGGCTGTCCGCACTGGACTTGAAATGGGCAAGTTACCCATTGGCTCGGTTAGTTTGCCCAAATTAAGTCCAGTGCGGACAGGGCTTCAGAGAGTACCTCCTGCAGAGTTTTCTTCTATGGCGGATATGCCGCAGGTCTTTGTATGAATCCCGATGGATTTGTGAGCCTGTGCGCTTTGCAATTTTGTGTACACGATCGCACCTCCTGCAGAGTTTTCTTCTATGGCGGATATGCCGCAGGTCTTTGTATGAATCCCGATGGATTTGTGAGCCTGTGCGCTTTGCAATTTTGTGTACACGATCGCGCTGCTGCATAAGTTCAGGAATTTCGCTACGGAGCCACTGTACTAAGGCACAACGTATAACGTAACTTCGTACTCCAAAGCAGCTCATCAGCCAATGTTAATGATATTATCACAATAAAGTTTTCAATATTGACTGTTGTCTACTTTAATGCAAACCTTGTTTGAGCTCAAAAACTACTAACAAGTTATGTTCCTATAATTATAAGCTTCGGTGATCTCATATTCCCTAATCGTATTTCATATTTACACCCATTCGTGTTTAAGAGGGTACAGGCAATTGCAATCAACTTCATGACTGTTTGTGATATTTCTTATGTGGTGGGTTTTATTCTTGCGTTTGGTAAATTACATGTACACTTTGACGCTCGTTTTGTGATTTCAATTATCATTCTAATCATTTACTAATTGGACATTTTGATTGGACATTGCGCCGTGTAATCAGTGATTGGTCCATATAATAAACGGTTGATCCATATAGAAATGCAAGTTGCACTCAACATTATAATTATCGGTGTTTATTGACTGGATTTTGCTCCAGCAGAGTGTCAGCTACACATTGACACTTGTTTTATCCTTGCACTTGTAATTATGATTAAACGTGTAATCAGCACCAATTAAAGACCTTCTTAATTAGACTTTGAACTATATATTACGTTCTTAAGCTTGTGATCAGTGATCGGTCTATGATAACCTGTTGATATACACATAAATGCAAGTTGCACTCAACGTTATAATTATTAGTGTTTAATGACTTATGATGACCTTTGACCCTTTCTTAATTAGGGATGGCACCACTTGAAGACCTTCTTAAATGTACTTAGCACCAATTATATTTTTCTTAAGTATACAAATCATATTTAGTACACGATAAACTTTCGAGTCATGAAGAAATTATGTTTGCACTCAAGATTATGATTAAATCGAATGGGGGGTCTGTCAGGTACGGTGCTCCCCCCTCCCAACGCACCACTCGCCAAACTTAAGAAAACCCATTTTGCAGTTGTCCCAGTCACCCCTACATATCCCACGCTTCAAACCTTTTTGCACTCAAAATTATGATTAAACCTCATATGAAGCACGATATGTGGCAGAGAAACCCCCCCCCCCCCCCCCCTCTTTTGTGTTGACCATTGTGTTCTCGGAATCTCAGGAATTCTTTTTAGGTTTCAAGGGGGATGGGTTAGGTTACAATAGTGTTGAGTGTGTATAACGTATAGGGATAATAGAGGGGTACCCCTCTGCCACATATCGTGCTGGGTATATTAAACCTGGCTGGGCTCATTGTAAGCGCCATTGTACACATCTGGTATGTCATCAGCCAGCAGCGAGAGTAGGACGTGTATACTACATGTCTAATGTTAGAATAATCACGTAGATCGTATGTCAGACCTTATTATGAATAACAACAAGCTAAGGTACAGTCCTGCTAGTTCATTGGTTGGGACGCAAGCACCGCTGACCTCATGAACACTCGCAAGCACTGATTGGCTATAATTGACGGTCTAAAACGCAAAGACTCTAATTTTACAAGTTTTGTTTGTTGATGTTTTGTAATTGGAGCCAAAGTTAGAAGTTTTTGTTTGTAATGTTTATTGGTTGCTGAGCTAGTGATGAAGCCGCAGTATAGAACGAAACGGATGTTTCGTAAACGGCCAATTGTTCACGCTCGGTGAATCGTGCCGCCTTTTCGAATCCCTGGCTTCGTTTTGGCTTAAGGCGATTTTAGATTCCCAACTGCGAGACCCCCTGCCACAATTTGATGCCTGTTGCGCTTCAGAAACATTCAATCTACTGATATGAACCCAAAAGTTAGACTATTTATATTTGCTTTAATTTCTATTTGCTTCTCAGTAATTTGGAAGTCGGAGGCGAAGCCAAAGCCGAAGACGAAACAAAGGTTTCGAAAAGGCCCATAGAGAAAGGAACAGTGAATACAGTCATAAACGCCTATTACTGGCAGATCCCCAGATATACAAGTGACGCGGCCATCGCAATTGACACCACCACGGCCGGACGGCAGGGCGCGCGCACACCGTCTCCCCGCCGTTCTGCCCATATTGCGACAACTCGCTGTACGTGTGAGTGTCTCGCGTTTCAAGATGATACGCTGGCTCCCCCCCATGACGTTCCTTATCATTCTCCTGGCGCTGTACTCGCTCTCTCTCTACAATCCTTACAGATGTGAGTACAATATTAATTCAGCCGAATAATCAACACGGTACTTTTTTATTCCCCCGCCAAAAAAAGTTATCAACTCAAACTACTATAAATTCATACAGAAAGTGAAAACAAGTGAAATACAAGTTTAAATACATCTTCTACATCAACTCAAACTAAACTTGGCTTTGATTAACATTGAATAAACTGCTCAGTTTGGTGGCCAGTACACCGCACGCAATGTCCGCCAAAATCCTGTGGAACAAGTTCAAGTTTCGGTGGCGCTGTCCACTACCAGCACGTTGTCGTGAAAGTTGGTACCTTAATAATGACATACTAAAAATCTCAAAAAATCCAAGTGGTGGAAATATGACCAATTTGCATAAATCGTTAATCCCTGCGCGTAATATATTTATTCCTATAATTTGGGTATATTATTTTTTTTATATTTTTTTAAAAGTGTATTTTGGTGATTCTACTTACATATCCTTACTTCAATAACATTTTCTAAAGCATATAAGTGACTGAATAATGATGTGAACATAGTAATTATCCAAAATGACAACTTCGTGAACCAATTAATGTGCGCACATTACACTGTCTTCAGATATCATCAAGTAGTAAGTATTGGTGAGCTTTAAATTCACCAAGTTGGCACAGTTAACATATTAAAACCTTATGGAAAATCAAATGAACAATGATAACATTGTGAAATTTAGCCCAGCAAACAAAAAATGGGGAAAATGGTGTGTACATAAATTGGGCGAAAATGTAGTTAAAGGGTTGCCTAACATGGGAGACTTGTTCAAGAAAAATTTCAAGTAAATCCCCAAAATACATTTTAACGCAGATGTGATTATTGTAAGCAACAACAATCTTTAATTTGGGGGGTTTCCTTAAACTTTTTCACGTCTCTCACCTTAGGAAACCCGTCACCTATCTTTTAGCCCAACTTATGGACACATCATTTTTCCCAGTTTTTGTTTGTTGGGCTAAATATTAAAATGTTAATATGATTTCCCATAAGGTTTTAATATGATAACTGTGCCAGTGAGCAACTTGCTGGCAGTACAAAGAAAAGAAGTTGCACTTTTTTTCTGGTTATAAATATCCTAGTATGAATTTCTATTACGCACTTGAGATGAATCACAGGTCCTTTGTGTTGTCAAGGACACACGCCTACGGGCGCTAGTATAATCACAATAGGTGAATTAAACTGCTTGATCTGAAAAGCAATGAACCTCGACCATGGCGATTGCAGTTATTTATGCTTACGGGCGGTTGTAGTCGCTTTATTATTGACTTTTTCAAAGAGGGCAAGTATTAATATATGTACCTCTCGGCTCCGGTGATAGCTTTGTATTTTACTAGCTATGTGAATAATACTGCGTTCACACACATCTCAAACGTAATATAAAGGTTTACGTCCTTTCATTTAAACTATAGTCATGCTTCAGTTTACACCAATTCCTGATGTTTTACTCTGCAAGATTGTTCCTTATAAAATCTAGACTGATAAAATATTATCGACGTGGCCCAAATTTCCCCTTTATTTTTTTTAAAATATATTTGCGGTTTTTCGTAAGAAACTAAAGTGCACTGCACTGTAAAAGATTATTGCTATGAAACATTTCTGCCACTCGAAGGCAATTATCCCTATCCCTTTCAATTTTTTTGATCAATTTGTTTTAGTCACTAATATCAATTTAAATTGAATTTATTTTCAAATCTTTTTTACTGCATTACGACATTAAATGAAATAAGACCAAAGTTAATCTGCGGAGACTGAAAACACCCCAAGATGTTTACTCATTACATGTGTATAACTTGTATGTCCAACTACGAACTTTGCAGTTTGCATCAACTCCTTACAACATACACAAATTGCAAAAGAATATTTTTCACCACAGTGCACTTCTATACTTCCCTAGAATGACATACTAAAAATGTAAAAAAATTCAATTGGTGGAAATAATGATGACTAATTTGCATAATTCGTTAATCCCTGCCGCGTAATATATTTATTCCTATATTTTGGTATATTATTATTATTATTATTGTTTGAAAAGTTTATTTTGGTGATTCTACTTACACATCCTTAATTCAATAACATTTTCTGAAGCTTGTAAGTGACCGAATAACAGAAACAGGCTACAGATAGACACATCTAGCCTACACATAGACACATCTAGCCTACACATAGACACATCTAGCCTACACATAGACACATCTAGCCTACACATAGACACATCTAGCCTACACATAGACACATCTATAGCCTACACATAGACACATCTAGCCTACACATAGACACATCTAGCCTACACATAGACACATCTAGCCTACACATAGACACATCTAGCCTACACATAGACACATCTAGCCTACACATAGACACATCTAGCCTACACATAGACACATCTAGCCTACACATAGACACATCTAGCCTACACATAGACACATCTAGCCTACACATAGACACATCTAGCCTACACATAGACACATCTATAGCCTACACATAGACACATCTAGCCTACACATAGACACATCTAGCCTACACATAGACACATCTAGCCTACACATAGACACATCTAGCCTACACATAGACACATCTAGCCTACACATAGACACATCTAGCCTACACATAGACACATCTAGCCTACACATAGACACATCTAGCCTACACATAGCTATAAGCACAAAAACAACTGGTGACAAAGCCTTCTCTATTGCTGGCCCTAGGGAGTGAAACAAAATTCATTATCACATCCGTCTTTCACCTTCTTTGTATGTTTTTAAGAAACTGCTCAAGACCCATCTGTTCCTTAAATCATCTTAGCCCATCATATACTGTTTACTGCCCCTTGATTTTCGCATTTATTTTATGTACTTATATTTTGTGTTATTATTTTCTATGCTATAGTTGTACAGCGCTTTGATCATTGATAAAGGCGCTATGTAAATGCTCCATTATTATTATTATTAATATTATTAATAATATTATTAATGGTCCAAAATGACTACAACAATACCCTATAATTTGCACGCATTTACCTTGTCTTCATATATCATAAAGTGTTCAGCATTGGTGAGTTTCAAATTCACCAAGTTGCTTACTGGCACAGTTATCCTATTAAAACCTTATTGAAAATCATTTGAACAATGATAACATTGTGACATTTAGCCCAGCAAACAAAAACTGGGGATTTTAAATTCCCAACTGCGAGATCCCCTGCCACACTTTGATGCCTGTTGTGCTTCATCAATCCATTGATATAAACCCCAAAAGTTAGACTATTAACATTTGCTTTAATTTCTATTTGCTTTTCAGTAATTCGGAATTCGGAGGCGAAGCCAAAGCCGAAGACGAACCAAAGGTTTCAAAAAGGTATGTTTTAAACACATGGTTTTAAAACAGGTTGCAGTTAAAGGCGTTTACCACCCAAATTAATTAAAATGTCGCGCACAAGCACCGTTAATGTTAATGTAAATGTTCGTGTTTAAAGGTAGGATACATAATTGGTAATTGTTTGAATGATTATGAATGGGTGGATTTGGGGAGTTGTATTTTTTGTTGGAAGTTTTACAATCATGGATGCTGAGAAAAGCGAGAAAAACCGGCGTCGGTCAGTGTTTCTATGTTGTTCTTGTTTCTATGCTGTTCTGGTTGAACGTCATCGTCGGATTCCAAACGTTTTGGGATGCCTTGATGGATCACTTGTCGAGATTAAATGTCCTGCACGTGACGAACATAATGTGGTCGACGTCAGTAAAAGTATCATATAACAAATAATAAAGCTCATGGTTATTTACCATTGCAAGAAAATGTGTTTGTGATGACTGTAAATTCGTTTGGATGCCGGAATGTGTTAATCGAAGATTGTTTCCGATAGTGTAAGATGTACACCTCCCTCAAAAAAACTGCCTTTGATCTGTTTGACAATAGGCCATGCCGCCATGGTATATACAGTCTAGGTAAAATATAAATTGCTCCGCGTTGGCAAGAATTCGATTGATGTGGTTTTGCTAAATATAATTTGTTGTTCATTATACCGCCCTTCCCGTAAAATGCTGTTTATCATCAGATTATGTTTTTGGTAATTTAGGTCAACTTCTTAATTTCACATGTTTTGTAACCCAAAAAGGAATAGATTGGTATGATGCCTTTCACAGAAGAAGTTCACGAAATTGTTCCTTAGTTTTATAAAATAACGAGTGTACTGTGGAAATTCATCTTTTTTTCGCCAAGAATTTGAAATGTAGGCCGCAATCATGCAGCTACCATATGTATTTTGGATTCATAACAATTCGTCTACATTTCTATTTTACCCACTCGAATGTGTCCGTTAGGCCATCCGCAAAGGATGTTACGGACCCGGTAATAGCGGATGCTTCGTGAATAAGGTCCCTGGTCCAAACACAAAGTCAATAGTCATTGTTATAATACCATACACCATAGAAAAGGGACCAACCAAGAACGTTTTTCCAGTGCTTCCTAATTATAACCTATCTGGGTCCGTTTAGTGAAATGACATCAAAGACGTAGGCCAAACCACAACCACAGCTATAGCTATAAATATAATCAACGGTCGGTGCATAGTTGGTCAATTACGAAACAGCGCGCTCACATGTGCTTGTATGACCCTGCGGTCGACAAACGATCTGCTGTTTATCTTAAGTTACGTAATAGAGGCTGATCCCTCCATGGGCAGGGATCGTAGATGATTGTATACTTTCTTATTGGCTACATCTGTCAGTGCACAAACCATTGGCACTGTTTTCTTAATGGCTCACTCTGATCTGTACACGAACCATCAGTACCAATGGTTTGTGTCCAATCAATTAAATGTCACTGTTATCGAGAGTGTCCGAGTAATGTGGAATAACCCATTTCCCCCAACACTATTGCCTAATGGAAAATGTTCAGCATATTGGCCTCTGCATGTAGCAGGCTTCCATGTACGGTGTATGCAAAGTGTGCATAAAAATAGCGAAGTGATGTCCACAATGTACCACTACCAAGGAACGCATGGTTGCTAGGCAAAATACACCCTCTATTGGTCACGCATAGAGGTCATACTACTTGCACGATTTGAAAGTGAGAAATGTAAAGTTGTTCCACCACGTTGCAGATATTTAAAGGATCGGAGAGTTTAGGTTCCCCGCAAGCATTTTTTTAAACAACGTTTGTTTTTTGTTTTCTCTTCCTAAAAGGGTATTTGGCGTTAGCGCCATCAACTGACTCTAAAGAATTTGCCAAAGTCCGAGTGCTCTGCTGGGTCATGACGTCACCGTTGACGTTACGCAGTAAGGCGAAACACGTGAAAAGCACGTGGGGCCCACGCTGTGACGTCACCCTCTACATGAGCTCCAAAGCCGACCCGGAGTTCCCGGCCGTCGGTCTGAACGTGTCTGAAGGTCGGGAGAACCTGTGGAAGAAGACCCAGGCCGCCTTCAGGTACGTCTACCGCCACCATTACCAGGACGCCGATTGGTTTCTGAAGGCCGACGACGACACGTACGTTATCGTGGAGAACCTGCGCTATTTTCTCCGGGATAAAAACAGCAGCGCCCCGGTGTACTACGGGCACACCATCGCCCTGTACGTCAAGCAAGGGTACATGAGCGGCGGGGCGGGCTACGTGCTGAGCAAGGAAGCCCTGCGACGGTTCGCCCAGGGCCAGGGCGGCACCGTCAATCAGTGCAAAAAGAATAACCATGATGAGGACGTGGGAATGGGACACTGCATGCAATCCTTGGGCGTGGCAACTGGCGACACTAGAGATGCACTCAACAGGTCTCGCTTCCTTCCTGAGCACCTCGGAAATTTCGTGAACAATCACTTACCGGATTGGATCTACAAACACAAGAAGTACGCCATAGCCAAGGTGAATATACTAATATACACGCTTCGGAGTATTCTTTTTTTTTAGTAGATATATTATTTCAATAGATTAGGTCAGGATTCTTGACTCATGATCAGAGGGCCAGGGGTTCGAATGTTCATGTGCTGTGTCCTTCGGCAAGCCACTTTACCCCCACTTACTTTTCTCCACCCAGGAGTATTAGCTTGGGAGTAACCTGCGATGGACTATATAGCATCCTATCCAGAAGGAATAGAACTATTCTGAGCTGTTTCATCAAACGTAAACCGGGGATAAACGCTAGCCTGATGGGTCAAAAAAGATTTTACTTTACTTACTTTATTATTCCAATGTCAATGAAGGTCAGTCATTGCAAAACTGTTAAAAGACACGAATCTTGTACTGAGAAACATTTAAAATTTTGTTAGGAAATACTATGAGTGCACCTAACTCTCCATAGACTGTGTACAACCATTGAGGAATAATTCCTCCATGGAACAACCAAAGAACTTGATGGCAATATAGGCCTACTACTTTTTTCCCGGTGGTAAATCAGCAGCCAGTGCTATTGTATCATCTGCAGCCAGTGCTATTAGCAGAGGGCGCAAGTACCAGAAACCAGCGCTATATCAGCAGCCAGTGCTATTATCAGCAGCCAGCGATAAGCCAGTGCTATAGCAGAGGGCGCTGGTACTAGCAGAGGGCGCTAGTACCAGAAACCAGCGCTAGTATCAGCAGCCAGCGCTATTATCAGCAGCTATAGCGATAAGCCAGTGCTATTACCAGAAACCACCGCTAGTATCAGCATAGCAGCCAGCGGTATTATCAGCAGTTAGCGATAAGCCAGTACTATTAGCAGAGGGCGCTAGTACCAGAAACTACCGCTAGTATCAGCATAGCAGCCAGCGGTATTATCAGCAGTTAGCGATAAGCCAGTACTATTAGCAGAGGGCGCTAGTACCAGAAACCAGCGGTATTATCAGCAGCTAGCGATAAGCCAGTGCTATAGTATCAGCAGTCAGTGCATACATGCACGCTTATATCAGCAGCCAGCGCTTATCAGTAGCCAGCGCTTATCAGTAGCCAGCGCTTATCAGCAGCCAGCGCTAGCAGGGCTAGTATCAGCAGCCATGCAGCGCTAGTATCAGAAGCCAGCGCTAGTATATTAGAAGTCAACTCTAGTATCAGACACCAGCGCTACATTATCAGCAGCCACGGCTAGTATCAGAAGCCAGCGCCAGTATCAGCACTGAGCGAGTGTAGTACATGTATATCAGAAGCCAGCGCTATTTTTATCCACATTAGCCAGCGCTACACTGCAAACAAGTTGCTTAAAATTCGTTGGTTGAATTTCTTGTATTAGTTGTTGAGCAATATTTTGACCAACATAATATGTTAAAATTGCCCTTTGTATAAGTTTATTTTGCCCAACGTTAAGTAAGTACAGGTAAGAAATGTTTAATACACAAGTTGGGTAACTGCGCGTCTTTAGTGTGAACTGCGGGAAAATGTAATTCACAACAGTTCAGCAAAATGCTTAAAATTAACCAATGATGCGCAAAATAATCGCGGACATCGCGATCGCGCAAATGAGTATGCGCGTGTTTCCATCATCTAATTACATCGGTCATAGCGGTGACACGGAGTTGCTGACGGACAGGGGTCTGATGAAGGAGCTTCAATGGACATGATTTGATTAGATTTTATTTGATAAATCTAGTTAAGAATACGATCGTAGTCGTACTGCATGTATAGTGTGGTCATGTATAGGTGGGATTAGGATAATAGCAGGGTTGTAGTCGAGTCCCTGCAAGTCCTTTCACAAGTCCTTTCGTGAAGCCAGTCACAAGTCCCTTCATAAAGGTAACAAGTCACAAGTAACTGGATGAACAATGACAAAGGAATGCCTTTGTCAAAGCTGGTTTGAAAAGCTTGTGATTTAAATTGGAACTGAAGGACTTGTGGTGGACTTGCACACTGTTAGAAAAGGGGTGTTATATCAACACCGAAAAACAGTGTTCACTGAACACCGTTTTTCAGGGTTCATTAGTTGCCATCACCAATTTTCGGTGTTGGCCCTGAACACCGATAATCGGTGTTGAGTGATCACCGCTGGACAGTGTCTATTTTTGAACACCGTTAAATAGTGTAGCTTGAACATGATGATCAGTGTCAAGTGAACACCAAACAACGGTGTAGCTCACCTGGACACTGAAAACTAGGGTTTATTCAACACCCTTGGGCGGTGTACATCCTTACTCGACACCGAGAAACAGTATTGATCCAACGCCAATATTCGGTGCAGAATGAACACCGAAAGATAGTGTTGAATTTAGTGGACACCATTTTTGAACACCAAAAAATGGTGTTCAATCAAGTGAACACCATTTTGAACACCGACAAATAGTGTTCAATTGGGTGGACACCATTTTGAAAGCAGAAAACGGTGTTCAATCAAGTGAACACCGTTTTGAATACCGAAAAGTAGTGTTCAAATGAAGTGAACACTGTTTTTCGGTGTTGGGGTAACACTACTTTTCTAACAGTGCAGGGACTTACAGGGACTTACAGGGACTTGCAGGGACTTGTGATGGACTCGACTACATCCCGGGATAATAGTACTTGCTGGATTGTACGTTCAATTCAGCATATTACGATATGCATAATTTGCTGTCATGAAAATTGATACGGTTTGTAACTCGGACACGATAAGTTGGATTAGAAGTGCATGAATGCTGCGTACATGTTAAAAGTGTTAAGTGATAAAGAATGATAAACATCTATGAGTATACTGCGGTTGTTTTAGGTACCCAAGACTACCCCCTCCCCCTCCCTCACCCCCCCCCCCTTCACCACTGCAATAACAGCAGTACTGGCGGCACTAACTCTCCCTGTGCTTCATCTTTAAGGCCGGCCCGGAGTGTTGCTCCGACTACCTCATCTCGTGTCACTACGTTCCTCCCCAAGACATGCATCTCTTGGACTTCGCAGTCTACCATCTACGCTCGGCCAACGACGACCGGCGACGCGTCTACAATATCGAAGGCAACAATTAACTGTACGCTGCCCATTATGAACAGCAATATGGTATTCTGTGGGAAAATCGGCAACGAAACCACTGGTGATTAGTGCATGCGACAAACCTATATAGGTGCATTGGTACGTCAACAAAAGTCTCAAAGGAATTAGATATTCTCCACAGAACACGAGAATGTTTAGAAATAACTATAGAAACTGGGAGTTAATTCTTAGATTGTTTATTAACGACGTAGATCAGTTTTTAGAAACTCACAGGCAGCAGTAGAATCGTATCTGAAGTGAGAGAGCTCTCTAATATCAAACTTCAGATTGCGTTAAAGGTTAGATACGTTAAAGGTATAGGATACACCATTGGTAATTGCTTGAATTATCATGAATGGGTGGATTTGGGGGGTTGTATTTTATAGTAAATGTTGTTTAACTGACCTGTCCGAAGTTTTACAAACGTGGATGCCGAGAAAATCACGAAAAACAGCGTTTGTTTTTAACCGGCGTCGGGCAGTTATTCTTATGTTATTATTATTGTTGTTTTCGCGATCGCCAGACGGCGATCGCGAATTTTGTTTTATAAAATTATATTTTGGGGAATAATTACAGGATATCTAGTAAAATGATATTTCAAAAAAATTCGGTAGTAAATATTTTACTACCTTTATTTTGGTGTATTCTACCTTTAAACAGGATGGTGATGGCGAAGTTGCAATGGATAGAACTTTTAGTAGCAAGTATAAAGTTTTAATGAGGGAGAGTCGGGTAAAGCTAACTCTCAAAGAAGAAATCGACAAAGAACAACACGAGAGTTTGATTAATATGGGATCAGGTTGGGTACTCGATAGCTCTTATAATTATATAGAGCTACCAAATTATCTCAAAAAAATAAAAAAAATAATTAATATCAACGTGCGAAAAAACCCCGATAACGACTGTTTGAGATGGTGCTTAAGAGCCGCTCTAGGGAGAACGCGCGCGCACGACGCACCAGAGCTGGGCTTTCTATTGGACGCTTTATAGCGTGACGCGTACGCAAATGTCGCAATGAAACAGCCTCATTCTTTCAGCAGAGCTTGATTCTCATTGGTTGATTAAGTAGTTTTAAGTTGTACATTTCATGACTATTTTAAACAGTGTCTCCATTTTGAACAGTAGGTGGCGCTGTTTAGATGTATTGGGCACACTGCGCATTCGTGTCGGAAGAGTGAGTGAGTGAGTGAGTTTTAGGGTTTAACGCCGTACCAGCATCAATGGCCATATTCACGGCGGGAACAAATTTCATTCAACAATTTTTTATTTCATTTAACAATTAATGTGAAGAAGTTACAGTTTTAGAGGTGGGAGGAAAACCCCAGAAGAATATCCTGGGGAAAAACCCACGGAGTCAGGCAGGGACTGAAAACCCAATCCACATATTGGCCCAGGCCGGATTCGAACCCGGGTCATAGTGGTGGAAGGCGAGGAAAGAGCCGCTACACCAACCCGACTCCCCCGTGTCGGAAGATATTATCACATACTACATACATCTACTTTAGTTCAAAAGGTTGAAATTGTTGCTCGCATTTGTCCTATAATTATGTCATTTCTGTATATTTTCATCGATAGCTCAAATACTGTTTTAGTTTTTACTGGCTTTGGATATTTTGCTTTTGTTGTAATTTCCAGAAAATTATGGATTTAGGGGGTTAGTATTAAATGGTTGTTACACTGATTTGTATGAAGGTTTATGTTCGTAAATGCTGGGGAAAACCAATGTTTGATATAAAAATACCACTTTTCTTGAAAATGACGGCGCACCAGGTGCCCTAATTTCATAATAATTTGGTAGTTTTGTTGTTGTTGTTTTGTAATTGGAGCCAAAGTTGGACGTTTTTGTTTGTATTCTTTATTGGTTGCTGAGCTGGTGATGAAGCCGCAGTATAGAACAAAACAGATGTTTTGTAAACGGCCAATTGTTTACGCTTGGTGAATGCAGTCATAAACGCTATAGCGCCCTATCAGATCCCCAGATACAAGTGACGCAGCAATCGCGAATGACACCACCACGGCCGGACGGCAGGGCGCGCGCACACGACTTTGCGTTTCGCCCATATCGCGACGACTCCCCGTGCGAGTGCCTCGCGTTTTTTGAAGATGACACGGCGGCGGTCGCTGCTTCGCTGGCTCCTCCCGACGTTCCTCTTCATTCTCCTGGCGCTGTACTCGCTCGCTACCGCGATGAGTCTGCTGCTGTACCCGTCGGAGACGGGCAGCAAATCCCTGGTAGACGGCTACCGCCTCTCCTGGCGAAACTTAAACTTGAACGGAAAGACCGACGCGCCCCAAGTTAACGTCAGAAACAACAGTCTGTTGAACAAACTCAAAGCTCAAGGAAGACCTTTCAGAAGTAAACACACAAACTCTGTTTTGGGTGAGTACAAATAATTAAGCCGAATAATCAACAGAAACAATGTGCATGCGCCTTTAATTATGTTGGACATGCTATAGTATTTGCCAAAGAAGTATTTTATAATTTTATAATTGAACTTTGTGTTGTTATTTGCAAGTTGTAGTCGACGTAATGTATGTATCCACACGCTCGGAAAATAAATTCAATTTATGAGGATTATACTGTGGATCCAAATAATGTATTCCTATGTGGGCTTTTACTTTTAAAAATAAAGGCCTAATGTTCTAAATTTATTTGTTTTGGGGGATTCAGAACTGTAATGTATAGTGTTTACTTTGTTATGTTTGGTAAATAATCCAGTCACGTTTTATACATTATTTGTTGTAAATAACGAGGTATTTTTGGTCTTTACGGAGGTAAATTATTTAGGCTAATGACAGTATTTGTACATTCTCATGAATACTTGAATGTAGGGATTAATTGGGATCACGCTTGGAGTGCTCTTTTGAGTGAAGACGACGTATACTATAATTTTCGCTATGGCAACGACAACCCGAGCTTTCCACTGAAGATGCATTTTCCATGATGTATACAATAATCTGAAATTTGAGAGGTTAGGTTTTTTAAGGTAACATGTGCTATTACTGTAACAAAACCACAAAAAACAAAACAAATGCGGTGGTATTATGGATTAGGGGATTATAATAAATATTGTTAAACTAAACTGTTTAAAGTTTGGTGTGCGCAGATGGTAAAAAACGCTAACAAAAACCAGATATGTTTTTTATGTAATCAGGTTTCGTGGCCCTACTTTTAGAGGAAATAGAGCCATTATTTAAAAGTCGTGGGAATTACATGCAGTTGGAGAACTATATATATAAACCCGACTTGCATCCTTTCAGCAAATAACCGATGTTCACAAAAAATGGGGACGAACTAAATTTGATAAAATGGGGGCAGTATTCAAACAACAAAGGTCGGCCGACAAGAATTCCACTTTTCTTGAAAACGACTATTATTCCCTTGCAGTCAAGTAAGGTACTTTATAATAATTCAGTAGTTTAAAAATATCTATATTTGCAAATGTTGTATATACCTTCAACCCTAAATGTAGTACTCTTACTACACTGATCTATGGCAATTGAGTAGTATTTTGTAGTACCGTGTTACTGTGCCCAGGACGTTAGGGTTTAAAATTGCTTTAGGTTTAGGCCAGGAGTTGGTCCTTGAAAAATGGTGCCCGATATACACTGCCTTTAAGGACGCCAACAATTTCTTTTTAGTGGGGAGTCTCAACACGCACCTTACGCACCAATGTCTAAATGATATATCAAAATTCAGTGACAATAATTGGTTAAAGGGATCGTATACGTTTGGTAATTGGAACCCACTGTTTGTTTCAATCCTATATAGTTATAGATATATACCATGAAACTAACCTGTACAAATTTCATTTCAAAAGGTGGTAGCGATTTTGAGATATTGCCGAAAATCTGGAGCAGTTATGCCCACGCAGGAAGAATAATCTGCATTGGAATACACAATCTGAGAAACGTCAATGCAGTAACGCTTCTCAGATTCAAATTTGTTGGGGATAAATAGTGATATCTTTTTCCATAACCGCAGTACTTCGAAGTGAAAAGTTTCTAAAAATGCATTATACTATCTAAAGCTGTTGTACTTCTTACCAAGTAAGTTTTTATTGCCAATAATTTGTTGGAGTAATTACCAAACGTATACGATCCCTTTAAATCCCATAGAAAAAACCCCAGTATTTATCGATATGATTATATTGTCCATCGTCTCCGACAGCTGGAATGAATTTGTCCTTAGAATTATAAGGCTTTACACAATAGACACCGCGACATCATTAACACCTGGCTACAACAATGGAAAACAATGGGAAACAAAGCACAAACTATACTACTACATGTACTGTATTGTTAAGACGAGCATCGCGATTAACATCTGCGCACACATTTGCTTGCTTATTATGTGCATGTATAATACATGGGTGTAACGATACCACCTGTTTCCAATACGATACACCCTAACACAGATTGGTTAAATTAACCAACTGATTGGTAGATAGGTCCAACCAATGATATTTTAACCAAAATATTGGTCAAAATAACCAATATTTGGGTCAAAATTTATCAATATATTGGTTGGACACATAATACCAATTAATTAGTTATTTTTGTTAACCAATCTGTTTTTAGGGTGTGCGTATCACGATACATGGGTCGCGATGCGATATTATATATCCTGATACTAATAATAGATCAATTGTTGAAACAGAAAACGAATAAATACAATATTAAAAGCAAACAAGAAAACCAACAAATCGGCCTCCAAAACACACTTTCAAATTCATGTTGTTTCTTTTATTTTCACACAAAATGAAAACAAATACACGCATGTACAATGGCTAGCAATGAAATTATGCTCCATTTCTAAACCCGTATACCGGTGATACGATTGTACAGCTACACGAAGCCTTATGTTTTTAAAATAATGTAACCTGCACCCACGATTCCAGAGTAAAGTTGACATTTTGATATTTTGAGATATTGGTATTTTCAGATTCCTTAAATTCTTAGCTTTAAAATGATATATAATTTATTGGGTAGGGTATTTAACAATTATAATATTGACGTTACACGTCCTTCAATTTAATGTTCTTCCCATGTGACCGAGAATCGTTCTAATAATTAAAACCAAAAACGTAAGCTGCATGTATGATTACACCCTTTCACAATAAACACGTTTCTCATTGCTATTCTCTGATAGTCTGACAGAAAAAAATCCACATAACCCAGCGTTACACGTCCTTCATCGTAACGTCCTTCCCACGTGACCGAGAATCGTTCTAATAATTTAAAAAAAGTAAGCTGCTTGTATGATTACGCCCCTTCCCAATAAACACAATACTTGGTAGTTCATAAGAAAACATATGTGGGAATTGTATCATGCCAAAACCCGAAAAACGATTCCCCACTGTCAAATCGGCTATTTTCAATCAAACCTCATTATAGCATAGCGCGACTTTACGCCATTTTCGTGGGAGCTGGTCACATTGTGCCAAAAGGCTGCTTTTTAATATAATCATTAATTACATGAGGGTAAAACAAAAAGTGTGATATTTTGGTGTAAATTAATAGTTACACGCCATCTATCAACCAAATTATTTGAATATTCCTAATGTTGGTCTTGAACGTTGGACGGGTTTGGGCAAATGTTGTACCATTCAAACATTGGTTTCCTAAGAAATTGGGTATTTGATGGCCAATTGTAAACTTGGATGTAACAAAGACACCGCGGCTCAGCATGTTGCAATATTTATTGTATTATTAAATTCCGTATTAATTTGTTTTCGATATCTGCAAATGGTGTTTCCCAGCGTTTAACATGCATATCAAAACTGATAGCGACATGTAGAATGACCTAAATGACCTCACAACAGGTTAGGCCAAATAAAATAATAAAATGTTTACCGTCCGGCCTTTAAAAAAAAAAAAAAAAAAAAGGCCCTTTTAAATTTATTTTTAATGGCCGCCCGACACATTTTGATGCGAGTCATGTAGTGAACATGTCACACCCTATCTTCCAATTTGAAATTAAAACATGGCTCGCCCACGATTAAAAATCAAAATTCATGTGGGTCGATCATGTATGCACCATACACGTTTCGTTATGGTTTTGGCCTCGGGGTAACATTATTTGCTATAAAATATACAAACCTCCCGGAAATATGCTTAAATCCGTGACGTACCAATACAATCTCCTTGCACGCGCAAACGCAAGCACGAAATGTCGTGGAATAGCGCTTAAAGTTAGCACATTCTCCTGCTATAGTTAGCACAACGTTTCCGCTAATTGTTAAGTAGAATCGTGACATCGTAACAGCCGATTTTGTGCACGTTCACGTTCACGTCATGAAATGATTTTCTGCTATGATTTTCTGTATTAAAAATGTGACCGGCAGTATGCGCACGCATCATGTCTTACATAAATTTGGTCAAGAGAAGACATCAGAGGTCACATAATTCAAAGGCGATCTGACCTGCGACGTCACTCTTTAAGCAAATTTTATGTAAAATACGATGTGTGCGCATACTGCCGGGCACATTTGAATACAGATGCAAACACGTGACGTTAAGGGGACATCGTCAAAAGTCAGCTCAACTTGTCTGCGGGGTGAGAGAGTGACAGCGTACTGCTCGGCAGTATGAGAACGAGGTTGATTTAAATGCCCTTGAACGTGGTCAACGAGCCGCAAAACACTGTATTGTTTTCAGACGTCATAGTTTATGAATAGCTGCACATTTACGAAAAAAATTAACCACGCCAGATGTGGATGTGTAGTGGTAACTGGTACCCTCGCTTTTTCTTTAGTCATTCTCCAACAATAATATTATGCAATTTCCGCGCATAACAAATCCAGGGCGGTATCCGTTGCATTGCAGTCGTGTATCATGATTCGGGTTCATATACTCAATAGTTCCCGTCACGTATCGCTAGGCTTCACAGACGTAGAGTGTGAAAAGCAATTAAAACGGCGATTACATTTTCAGGGAATGTTTTTTAAGGGTAACTTGATCTTCCCATTCAAAACAGGTTCGATGAAGTCTTACGCACGCCTAGCTAGCTACAGCCCCCGGCGCGTATACGAATCTAGAGCGTTTTGTAAAACGCCGGCTCAGTGTCGGCGACTCGGCTCTTAATTCCAGTTTCACGAGTCAGGTGTCAGGTGTTGGAAATATATAGGCATATTAGTATAATCGGGTCCATTTTTTTCACACCGGAATTTCGATTTATAATTTGGGTTATTCCATGAGGTTGTGTGACATTTTGCTACATGCCATATCTCTATGGACTAAATTATTTGATTATTTATTCCCCATATTTTAGTAACTTTTTTTGCAATTTTTTTTCTCTGGATGTTCTCTAAGTTAATGAATTAATTCTGGCTCCGCTGCGTTTTTCCCACATGCTATATACGCAAGTTGTAGCCGTATCTACCTGGTTTTTTTGTCGGGTTTATTAACGTTGCCGCTTCCATGTTTGAAGGTTTTCTACACATTTCTAATTCCGGTACTGTACTAATCATGCGTCCTATCAACTATCAACCTGCACGAAAAGAAAATGTGAACAATCATTACATCTTTAAAAATAGAAAACGATCACTGCGCACGCGCGCGCAGAGGTGATCCAACTAATGGCTTTAAATCGGTGCTAGCTACCGGTCGCGATTTTTTTCCGTACCACTAACGCGTCAGATCGGCTAATGTTATTCCGCAGAACGACTTGGTCAGAGACTTTTATACCTTTTTCTATAAGACCCCATCTAGATGAGATTATTAACCAATAATTGTGGTTAATAGAAAAAGGTATACAAGTCGTGTATACGAAAAACTAGGGACTGTATACAATTAACTAGGGACTGTATCCGTTTATTTTGGTGAATTATGGCTGTCAACGTCGTTGGTCTTACGTTCCGCGCGTATCAAAATCGATTCAAAATTAAAGCGCGCGCTTTGGTCTCCATTCAAGTCGCCCCATTCCAATGAAACGTCAAATCTGACGCGTTAGTGGTACGGAAAAAAATCGCATGCTGCGATAATTGATTAGGTGCGACTACACGTGTAAACTGTGACAAAACCGGCCTTGGGCAACAAACCCTATGCGTGAACAACAAGAAAAGGCGCAATTCACCTGTCACAGTCCGATGTAATTCCAAATATTGTATATTTTATATATATTCACGATCATGTCACATGGTACGACACAACCAATCAGCGACAACAAAAATGACCGGAGGTCGAGTGCGGTTGTTTGTGCACACACACTGCATGACTGGAGTAATCTGTAGCGCGCGCGTGATGACATTTTCTATGAGCGCGCTGATTGGATGAATGACGTCTTCATGTACATGTATAATGAGCGATAAGATGCTAGATTTTTCGCTTATGGTAGTAGGCAGAACAAAAGAATTGATGGACACAACGTTGACATGATGCTTTGCATATAAATACAAAATTATTATCCGTCGAGGCAAAAATAGTCCCTGGCACCCTGTTAAGTTAGTACATTGATCCACACGGTGTACGCAAAGTGTGCATGAAACAGCGAGTGCATGTCCTACAATGTACCACTACCAAGGAAACGCACCGTTGCTAGGCAAATTACGCCCTCTATTGGTCACGCACAGAGGTCATACTACTTGCACGATTTGCCAGTGAGAAAATAATGTAAAGTTGTTCCACCTTAAACGTTGCAGATATTAAAAGGATCGGAGAGTTTTAGGTTTCCCTAAGCATTTTTTTGAACAATTTGTTTTTTTCCCTTTTTCTTAAAGGGTCTTTGGCGTTAGCGCCATCAACTGACTCCAAAAAACTTGCCAAAGTCCGAGTGCTCTGCTGGGTCATGACTTCACCGTTGACGTTACGCAGTAAGGCGAAACACGTGAAAAGCACGTGGGGCCCACGCTGTGACGTCACCCTCTACATGAGCTCCAAAGCCGACCCGGAGTTCCCGGCCGTCGGTCTGAACGTGTCTGAAGGTCGGGAGAACCTGTGGAAGAAGACCCAGGCCGCCTTCAGGTACGTCTACCGCCATCATTACCAGGACGCCGATTGGTTCATGAAGGCCGACGACGACACGTACGTCATCGTGGAGAACCTGCGCTATTTTCTCCGAGATAAGAACAGCAGCGCCCCGCTGTACTACGGGCACAACTTCGCCACGTACGTCAAACAAGGGTACATGAGCGGCGGGGCGGGCTACGTGCTGAGCAAGGAAGCCCTGCGACGGTTCGCCCAGGGCGGCACAGTCAACCAGTGCAAAACGAAATACCTAGCGGAGGACATTGGAATGGGAAATTGCATGCAATCCTTGGGCGTGGTGGCTGGAGACTCCAGGGATGCACTCAACAGGTCTCGCTTCCTTCCTCTGTACCTCGGAGAATTCGTAAATAATCACTTACCGGAATGGTACAACAGATACAAGAAGTACGGCATAGCCGAGGTGATTACAAATGTAATATTTATACTGGTCTTGCTCCAAGACCGAGTTGTTCATTTGTTCCGGGCGCGCCGTCCGTCTATGCAGTGCATCAATCATCAATACATGTACTCCGAAAACGGGTTTATTGAGGGCGCCCTTGATTATCACGAGATTTGTTTCACAGCTCGGTCTTGACGCAAGGGTCGCGTGAACCCGTAAAATTCCGAGGACATTCCAAGCATAGCTGAAATAGCTACTCGCCCCCACATAATGCGTGCTGAGTCGTTTTCATTTAATGTAGCTTACGATATACACGCTGTGTGTTTCCCATAAATTGCACACGGCATTGCACGAATGTGGTTTCTTACACGTCCGCAAAAGGCGAAGACTTTTCGGCTGCCATGGCACCATGATACACCCGAAAATTGTTCGTCTTTTGCGGACGTGTAAGAAACCACATTTGTTGGTTGAATTGCTTTTATTAGTTGTTGAGCAATATTTTGAACAATATGTTAAAAATCGTCTGTTGTATAAGTTTTTTGGGCCCAACGTTAAGTAAGTACGGGTAAGAGATGTTAAATAAAAAAAGATAGGTAACTGCGTTTTTTTAGTGTGAACTGCGGGAAAACGTAATTCACAACAGTTGAGCAAATGCTTAAAATTAACCAACGTTGCGCAAAATAATCGCGGACATCAAGATCGCGCGAATGAGTATGCGCGTTTTCCCATCATACATCGATCATAGCGGCGACACTGGCGAGGCTGCTGACGGACAAGGGTCTGAAGGATAAACATCTATGAGTATACTGCGGTTGTTTTATGTACCCAGGACTACCCCCTCCCCCTCCCCCTCCCCCACCCCACCCCCTCCACCACCGCAATAACAGCAGTACTGGCGGCACTAGCACTAACTCTTCCTGTGCTCTATCTTTAAGGGCCCGGAGTGTTGCTCCGACTACCTCATCTCGTGTCACTACGTCGTTCCCGATGACATGCATCTCTTGGACTTCGCAGTCTACCATCTACGCTCGGCCAACGACGACCGGCGACACGTCTACAATATCGGAGACAACCGTACACTGCCCATATGAACTACAATATGATATTATGTGAACATCGGCAACGAAACAACTTGGTTATTGGTGCATGCGGCAAACCTTGGTACGGAGTCAAAAAAGTCTCAAAGGAATTTGGTGTTTTCCACGTGGCTCTGTTAGAAAGCTGACCCCGAAGCTTCGGTCACGTGGACGGAGTAGTTTTTAGCAATATGCACGTGACCTTCCTCAGCCTTTCCAAATCCAACTGCATGTTTTGTTAGAATTTGTCTCTAGGGTGGGTACTGTTTCAATGCTTGGACTATAGCCACGTACGCTGGTAGACGACTAGGGTGGGACGAGTTTGGTTACAACATTCGCACGCATCATATTAATGCATATAGCAGGGAGCTACGACCAAAAGGCCCAACTCGTCTCTTTAACTGCTGGGCGCAACTAGTGATCTCCATGTAAACTCGATAGCTCATTGGCTGTTCAATTTAACGCCATTATTACCACTCCCATAACAATAATTGTAAAGATAAATACCCTAACCGCAGTACCCTTTACTTATTGATTAAATGCATTCATTTAATACAAGATACTGTACAGTATATCAAATTTTATGTTTATAACATTTATTGTTTTAGATACTTTAATTTAAATTTAGTGTAATTGTAAATATACGTGTACAGCGCGCAACGTCCAGTGAGTATTGTCATTTACATAGTGATTATGATAAGTGGCAACTTCGTCCAAAAGTTACAACAAATATATGCGGTCAATTTACCTTTGTAAAATTGAAAAGAAAACTGCCCCAGGGTCTCAATCTTTAATTTCCAGTAAAAACACAATGCCAGCCAGATCTCCTGAGCGCGCGCGTCGCGAGAGGGCGCTGTTTTTGTCAGATTTTGCGTTGTTTGTTATGGGCGCGTATTTGGTGTAGTGTACCCAGGGCACACACCCTGCAAGATAATGAACCTATATACCCAGCACGATATGTGGCAGAGGGGTACCCCCCTCTTATCCCTATACTTTATACTCACTCAACACTATTGTAACCTAACCCACCCCCCCTTGAAACCTAAAAGGACTTCCTGAGATTCCGGGAACACAATGGTCAACACAAAAGAGGGGGGGGGGGGGGGGGGGGGGGGGGTTTCTCTGCCACATATCGCGCTTCATATGTGAACCTAGAGACTCCCCTCCCCCTTAGTTCCCCCATGGAGGAATGCCTCCATGGTTATCTATACCTATACACAACATTCCGCAAGCAAAATGACCACCACAAATAAATCTTGCTTCATGATGAGAGCACAACTTATTTTTAGGACGACTATAATAGTATAAAGCAGTGGCTTATTATAATGATTAGTACACAGTAATTAATTTGAATAGCACCCTAAAAAAACACACCAACTTTTCCGGTCAATCGTCTGCATAAATTGAATTTGTATGACGCTTTACGTTTTTCTTAATTGAGACACAATAGTTCCATTTTAAAACAATAAAACAGTAATAGACTTGGCTGTTTAATATCAGTGATCATCAGGGCCCAATTTCTTGGCTCTGCTTACCGTTAGCGAAAAATCCCTGCTTACTATAGCAGAAAATTCGGTGCTTACGGTAAACGTATTTCACGCGTTAGCGAGGAATTTCGGTCTCTGAGCATGCGTACTAAGGATTCTGTGCTTACCGGGTGAGCAAATAATTTTTCTGCTAGCGCGGTTAGCGGAAAATGGTGACCGTAAGCGAGGAATTCTGTGGTTAACAGAGCCATGAAATTGGGCCCTGGGCCCAATTTCATAGAGCTGCTAAGCAAAAAAAATTGCTTAGCACAAAAACTCTTGCTCATTAAAAACAGGTTACTAGCCAAAATTATACATGTTTTTCATGCTAAGCAAGAAAACAGCTGATTATCAATCCAGAACAATAAAGATCAGGTAAAAATTTGGTCTGTAACCTTGTTTTTGCCAAGGACAAATTGTCATGCTCAGCAAATTGTTTTGCTTAGCAGCTCTATGAAATTGGCCCCAGGTTTGTCGGTGTTCAGTGGATCTATATTTTCAGCAGTGTTCATTGTATATTTTCGAGTACAGATATCAAGATAGTTTGGTAAAGATAAAGCTGCATAATACAGACAATGGACAGTTGATACTTTGCTAAAGAAATTCAAAACTTTAGACAATAAGAATTTCGAAAAACTGCTTTCCGAGTAATTTCCAGGTACTTTTCAATTACATACTTCTGTCGCAAAAGTTTGATTAGAAAGTATCTTTATGCATTTAAAGTCCCAAGTTATATTTTTGTCTCTAACACCGACTTCATTTGTTGTCTATAGTCAATGTTTCTCTTGCTTTGTTCACAATAAACAGCTGAATATGTAGTAGTAAACAAAGTACTCGGAAAGTCCTCGGAAAGTACTCGCCTTTAGTCTAAACAACAATAATTGGGCTCGGAACTTAACTGAGTTTGAGCCAAGTTGAGATCAATGATTGTAAATAAAAAGTGCGCCCTCTAGCGGTATGTTTTACCACAAGTACGGTGTGGCTGTCATTTCAAGTGTACTGTCATTTGTTCATGTTTTTATTCCACACAACCTTCTTTTTGTAACATTCCTTGGGCCTTTCCTCTGAAATAATGGCGTCCACAAGTCAGCCAGACCAACAAGGGTCATCATCAGGGTCTAGTATGTTGGAAGATGTGGTGCGTTTGACCTGGGGATCGCAGCTAAAAGTAGATGTTTTTGCAAGATGGTGCCAAGGTAAAAAAATTAAATCCTCTCTACAAATGTCACAACACACGCGACATATCAAACCAATGAGCGTGTATTTCCGACAGCATGTAACGATGATTGCTTGGGGGAACGAACGTCGCATGTCAATGGGGTAATCGTGTTGTGGGACCCCGGTTTAGTCCCACTAGTGTGCCCCCGGTATACTGCGATATACAGGGTCACACATCGGCACACGCTAAAATTGGTTGAAAACTTTGCTTTTTCGTGCGCACTCTGTGCGAGGAATTGTGGAGTCACAATTATACTGGGTGTATTCTCTAATCTCTCAGCTGGAATTGCGCATAATCTTACCTTCAAAATTTCGAGAAATTTGGGCATCTTTTTTTCAGTCGAACTGAGTGCAGTTAAGGCTGGATTATAATCCAATGACCCGTGACGTCATTTGAGTGTGCAAAGCGCACCGTACCTGGAGGGCGCTTCACGAGTTGAGATGCTACGGCTGTTTTGTGTTGCATTTAACCTCCAAACAAGGTATAATGTTATCATAAACAGGGTTGCTTTGACAATTCCCCATTCAGTCGCTGTGATTTATAATCATCCCCACAATTGCGTTCCATGCCCATAAAATACGAGTAAATATACTTGGCAAATCCGTTGCACACGAAACAGCCGTCGCATCTCAACTCGTGAAGCGCCCTCCAGGTACGCTTTGCACACTCAAATGAGGTCACGGGTCATTGGATTATAATCCAGCCTTAACTGCGCGTTGCACTCAGTTCGACTGAAAAAAAGATGGCCAAATTTCTAAAAATTTTGAAGGTAAGATTAAGCGCAATTCCAGATAGTAATAGCTGAGAGATTAGAGAATACACCCAGTATAATTGCGACTCCACAATTCCTCGCACAGAGTGCGCACGAAAAAGCAAAGTTTTCAACCAATTTTAGCGTGTGCCGATGTGTGACCCTGTATATTGCAGTATACCGGGGGCACAGTGGGACTAGGACCCCGGTTAGCCCCAAAAAAATACAGACCACCCCGTTCTACAACCGTTCTTCCACTGACAGCGGCACAAACCGTAACCAATCAATGTCGGAAAAAAACTTCCATTTTAACAACTTTGACATTGAATTTGAAAGAATGGCTGCCATTCTCACTTAAGTTAATTATGGAGCAATAAACTATACGGAGGAAGGCCAGTATTTAGAGCCACATTTTACGGGGCTAGACCCCGGTCCATGATTAGAAAAACGATGTTACTTTGTTACACTAGTGATAGGCCAACAATTTGACACCACTTTTCTTCATATATATAATTGAATTATATCCAATGAAATCGGCATCTATCACAATCCAAAGTGCTCGATACATCTCTGGTAGAGCTATAATTATGAAATAAATTCAGGATACGAGTTAAAATAAAAACGATGCCAAAATATGCCAAAGTTATTTTAACTCGTAGGCCTATCCTGAATTTATTTCATAATTGAATTATATATATAATTCAATAATGAATTGAAGGTCAATCAGTGCAAAAATGTTTTTTGTTAAAGAACATGAATCTGGCATGTGTCTGAGACAGAGAAACATTTTTGTATTTTTTTGTAATTTTTTGGTAAAAAAACTGTACTTTTTGCATAAAAAATGATTCAATTTACGAGTCATGTAGCCAGATGTTGGAATAAATGTTAATAAAAAAAGCAATTCGGCAAATTCAACTAAAAATTGGTTTGCATTCTGACATTCCTCAGGTTTTTCCTTCAGCGAGCACGAGCCCACCGCTCTTGTCCAGCACGAGGGTGGGCCGTGTGCCGTCATTGCCCCCCTGCAAGCCTTCATCTTAAAGGCGTTGCTCTTCCAGGGAGACCCCCCTGTGGAATGGAGACGGCTAGACGGTGAGTTGAACCCTGACCTTCCGCAATTTGTCACACTGACTTGCTCAACATGCTCAGCACATTTTAACTTTGAACTCTCCCGACCAAAGAGACTGTTAGTATATCGCATGATTCGGGGCAAGCCTTACGCTAACAACCCCCAGCTCCAGAATGATCAGGAGTGTCTTCGTGCCATTCTAACCCATTGTGAACAATGTATTGGTGCTGATCGTCTCTTAAAGGTAGGATACACCATTGGTAATTGCTTGAATTATCATGAATAGGTAGATTTAGGGGGTTGTAATTTATAGTAAATATCGTTTAACTGACCTGTCCGAAGTTTTACAATCATAGATGCCGAGAAACGCACGAAAAACAGCGTTTGTTTTCAACCGGCGTCGAGCAGATTCTTTTGTCATTTGTGGTTTTTTTCGCGATCATTTTGCTGGATCCCAAGAACTTTATTTACTTTCAGATGAGTAAGATATTTCTTAACAATTCGGTAGTAATTTTTTTTAGATATCTGCAAATGGTGTATTCTACCTTTAACCCTAACCACCCTGAGTCCATCAAAATCCATTTCCTGTTTTGGAGGATTTTAGAGGATTCAGGATACCTCCATATTGAACAACTGGAGTGTGATGGATTGAGGATTTTAAGCCTAGCGTTACTGCAGGAGTTTGATGGATTTAGGATACAGAAATTCAGGTGATGGACTGTGATGGACTCTATGGAGAAACGCACTGCAATTTTTTGTATGCCACCTAGGTATCCTGAATCCGTCACAGTCCATCAAACTTTTGCTGGTGGATTATGATGGACTCAGGATCTCTCCAGAATGCATACTGGTGGAGTCTGATGGACTCAGGACACCAGCAGTTTTTGCAAACCAAAATTGGTGGACTGTGGCGGATTCAGGATATTTTCAAGTAAAAGCCGTGAGGGAGTTAGGGTTAATTAACTGTGCAAAAGCTTGCTCCGAATCATGTAATATAGCAACAATGTCTTTAGTCCGGAGAATTCAAAGTTAAAAACGTACCAAGAATTTTAAGCAAGTTAGTGTCTTAGATGTTCATTTAACTCGCAAATGGCTTATTACAATGTACCGTACATCTCTTGAAATGTATTGCTAATGCATATCAAATCTTATTTAATGTCAGGTGACCAGTGTCGTGCGCTCCTATTGGCCGCCATGACCGAGGTGCTTCAGACGGTCAGCAGTGGGGGCGGGTACTATCTCGTCTTGAAGGCCGACAAGCAGGACACCATCTTGGAGGAAGGGGCGGTGATTGAGAACGTCGTAGAGGCGGCGCAGGGTGAAAGAAACAACCACCAATTATTCCACGCCGGCTTGAGGTAGGTTCACATCATTACACGATGCGAGGTCCACCAATCAAATGTGACCCGCTCCAGGAAAAGGTGACATAAGTCGCGCTATGCATTTATGAGTAATGCCCTGTTAACCCTAACCCCCTAGGCTCTCGCACTAGGAAGCATACCAAACCTAACAAACTTCAACAGCTCACACATGTTCAGTAATTTTTGGTACACTGTACTGAACCTAACAGTACTAAACCTGCCAAACTCCAACAGTTGAAGTTTTATTGACTTGGTACAGTGATAACTGGCCAGTGGTATTATGTGTTTTAGTGGGGACACATATACAAGGTGTAAGTGTACATACACTTACAGTTGACCAGGAACTGTGCCGTGACAATGTGGGTCACTCACGTATAAATGCCTGTGCATTCTCAAAATTCCTAACATTTTGACAAGTCTCATGCCTTTCTGTCCTGAACCTCACAGAATTCAACAGGGTCTCCCTGGGCCTTTGGTACTGAGTCAAACAAAGTCTAACAACAAGTTGTTACGGTTTGGTACCAAACCTGCCAAAACCTACGTGTAGCGAAAGCTGCAGTTGGAGTTTGATGGGTTTGGGGTAGTTAGGGTTAAAGTTAACAGGGTAAATATTTGTGTCAAATTTATATTTTCAATTTTTGTCTCAAATGACATCCTTAATATCCAAAGTTTCAGATTTAATTATAAACAAAAAGCTGGAATTCAATAATTAAAGTGAAATGAAACCTTTACGGAGTGCATGGTTCCAATGTATTGTCTTAGTTTTGTTTTGTTTCGAAGCCTGTTTTCTCAGTTGTGTATTTTGAATTCCATGGAACCATTAATATGCAAAAACGTCATATCACCGGAACGGGAGGGGCTATGGAGATGTACTGAAAGCTTATATCCTGGACTTTTCAATCGTGTACATAACTTTATTTTTATTTTTTGAAACTTATGTCACCTTTTTCTGGAGCGGGTCACAAATGACAAGGATCTGTATGGCAGTTATATTTTGTCCGATATCTGAAGAGAGCTCTCTTGATTTGTGATTCTTTGCCTTCTATTCTGTATTTTTTCCCGTAGGTTACAGCCATTTGACTGCATTGAGGAAGTCCACCGAGGCTTGGAGTCCACCCATGAGATGTTTCTAGCCGACTCCGGCTTGCTCCTCTTTCTGTATTCGGTTCTTCTAACAAAGGTGGGCTTCAAAAAGTTGTAACGAGTCACTGATATTTGTGGTGTGATCTGGGAAAAAAAAAACTCTTCACATGGTGAAATTGTTGTTGTGTAACCTTTCGAATTGTATGCAGCGCATCTGAGATGCGGCGCTGGTGCGGCTAGTAACCTAGGGCATCTGAACCGCAGCCTCGATGAAAACAACAAATTTCACCATGTAAAGGGTTTTCTCAGATCATGTCACCTAAGTGAGTCATTTGGTCAAGAAGTAGATTTAAAGGTAGGATAAGGTAAACAAAGGTAAAATAAGGTAAAATTTGCAGATGTCGAAAATTTTTACTACCGAATAATTAAGAAATATCTTAATTATTTAAAAGTAAATAATAATTCTAGGCATCCGGCAAAATGAGTGCGCTAGATATCCAGTAATTGTTCCTAAAAATCGAATTAAAAAAAAAATCGCCGGACGGCGATCGCGAAAAAAACAAGAACAACATAAGAAACACTTTCCGAAGCCGGTTGTAAACAAACGCCGTTTTTTGCTCGCTTTTCCCAGCATGCATGATTGTAAAACTTCGGACAGGTCAGTTTAAACGATATTTTCTATCAAATACAACCCCCAAATCCACCCATTCATAATAATTCAAACAATTACCAATGGTGTATACTATCTTTAAGTCTAGTCTCGTCAATTTGCATCATCAAATTGTTTAACATATAATAAATAAAAGAAAACAACAACAAAGTCATTCTTTTGTTGGCATTTAAAAAAATAAAATATCGTCTGAAGCCAATGAGAAAACTACAAATTTGAAAATTTGTTCTAAGCTCCGGTTTCAGGGTCAAATTTTGTGCGCTACACATTTCTAGTAACTGGGCTACATGTAGCTATTAAAGGTAGTATACACCATTTGCAGATATCGAAAATATTTACTACCGAATTATTAAGAAATATCTTACTCAATTGAAAGTACATAATGATTCTAGGCATTTAGCAAAAGGATTGCACTAGATATCCTGTAATTATTCTGAAAAATTGAATTTTATAAAGAAAAATTCGCCATCGCCGTCCGGCTTTGAAAAAACAAAGATAACATAAGAATAACTGCTCGACCCCGGTTGAAAACAAACGCTGTTTTTCATGCTTTTCTCGGCATCCATGATTGTAAAACTTCAGAAAAGTCAGTTAAACAAAATTTACTATGAAATACAACCCCCCAAATCTACCCATTCATGATAATTCAAGCAATTACCAATGGTGTATACTACCTTTAAGGAACAATTGCTTTATTGTGCTGGCGTCATGTGTTTGGGTGTGGATTACTTTCAGGGTTTAGACAAGATCAGGGAAGAAGTTGAAGATACCTCAGAGCCACTGATCGATGGTGTGTACGGACACGGAAGGTAAGGATGAAGTCATTGGGCAGTATGCATAACAAATAGTAAATACTTATAGTAAAAAGTAAAAGTAAAAACATTTGCATGTTAAAGGGATCGTATACGTTTGGTAATTACTCAAAAAATTAATGGCAATAACTTCTTGGTAAGAAGTACAGCAGCTTTGGATAGTATAATGCATTTTTAGAAACTTTTCACTTCGAAGTATTACGGATATGGGAAAAGATATCACTTTTTATCCCCAAAAATTTGAATCTGAGAAGCGTTACTGCAGTGACGTTTCTCAGAGTGTGTATTCCAATGCGGATTATTCTTCCTGGCAATATCTCAAAATCGCTACCACCTTTTGAAATGAAATTGTTACAGGTTAGTTTTATGGTATATATCTATAACTATATAGGATTAAAACAAACCGTGGGTTCCAATTACCAAATGTATACGATCCCTTTAAGTAAAAGTAAAAGCATATGCTCGATTTGGTATGTATAACCTTTACCTGTTACTTCGTAGTAAATGCTAGTACTTGCCTAGTATTTACTTATGAATTCATTAATTAAATCCTTGTGGTCAGACTATAGAACCCTTGCACAAAAGGCCATTCAAATCATATAGATGTCCTTCAGATATACTTTACCAGAGCAACTCTTTTTGGCTAGGGTATTTTGGCTAAAAACCCTGCTAGACGCAGCAACATGTACCATTTTGTCAAAGTAACTGGCCTCCCCAGTGCAGCAAGATCCATCAAATTATCAAGAATTATCAAGGCCGAAACTGCCTTTGGGGAGTTGCTGCACCACACAATGGACCGAGCGTGCAGCTGCCACACAGGCCATGTTCTACGGCATAGCACAGCTGTCCACGGCGTTCTGAAGAGATAAGCGGGCCGAGGCTATAGACGCTTCCCATTGTCCAGGGGTTTAATGCTTAGCATTCTGTTGATAAAATGTTTTCATTTTGTTTCAGCCAAAGTCTAATCAACCTCATGCTCACGGGTAGCGCGGTCTCGCACGTCTTTGACAATGAGAAAGAAGTCGCCGGACTAAGTAAGTCTTGCCACGTGATTCCTAACAAAAAAGCTAGAAATTTTTGAGATCGCATTTGGCAGTGTTGCAACGAGTCAACGAGTTTTGTTACTAGAGTCTAGTTGAGTCATTCTAAAGTCGAACTTGAGTTGAGTCGTGGACTTGAGCCATTTCAAATCTAGTATGCAGTTGTTTTTGCAGTATTTGTTTAACCCTAACCCCTTAACCCTACGAGCTGCAAAGCCCCAAAACTTACGCTGCGTCGCAGAGGTGCCCACGTCGGGGGCAGTTTCGATTTCGCGTATAAAATACTGTTTGAAACAGTTGAGACAGCATCAGTACAGTATACAGACTGAAGACCTTTCTGTGATTATAAACAGCCTTTGTTTTTATTTTCTGAGGCTCCAAACGGCTTTCACTGGGCCATGATTGATGATGTTGTTGTGAGGGCAAAGTCAATTAGGCGGTGAAACACAAAGAACTTATTTTGTGCACAAGTCAATGGGTTTTGGCTGGACGGCCAACTTTCCCAGGGTCGGCTGACCGTGACTGAGCTCCTACATGAAAAGCGACGATATCATCTCAAACCACAATGTTCCCTTGAGGATTACATGTAGTTTCAATGGAATTGGGCTCGAAAGCTTCATACAAAAGTAAAAACAAGAAAAAAAGTGGTCCTCGTCTGGGCACCGTCGCAAATCGCAGGGTTAAATGATTTACTAGGAACCATCCTATGCAAAATCCATACTATACGGTAACTGTTGGACTCGGATTATGGTGGTACGTCTGACCCCATGATAAGCATAACCAGTTTCAATACTAGTGCTGTACTCACTGCAACATATTCCAAAAGTAGGATTCTGAAGGGTTGGGATGTAAGAAATGGATGTATCTGTTTCTTTGATTTGTTTTCAGAAATGAAAGGGATTTGCCAGCAGACTAACGCAGGCTTCTTAACTCTCCTAGAAAACCTCAGATACTGTGAGGTGAGTCTCTGATTGAATCCGAGCTGAACAAGTTGTGAATTTTGTTCTCTTGTGCATTCGTTGTACATACATTCAAGCTCCATTTTTTTGCTTGTATAGCTGGATGCTGTGGTCACGGTGTTCAAATCGAGCGCTATGGTACACGGGTTCAAATCCTGGCGGCTAACACAGTGCTTGTGTTCTTGGGCAAGACACTTGACTACATTTGCCTCTCTCCACCCGGGAGTAGAAATGTGTGCCTGTGAAGGTAGAGACCATGTGCGCTGATCTCGAACTGCTGCAGAAATGGCTCCTGATGAACAGTGATAATAATTTGTAAGCAAAAATCAATGGATCTTAGGCTGTGCTCCGTGGTCAAACCAGGGTCGAATGGCGGCTGTCTACATGCCATCGACTCGACCGTGGTGTAGCCATGTCTTCTAGCAATTCAGCTTCTCAGCTGCCAGTAACAATGATCAGGTTCCCTCCCTTCTCCAAATTCTTCTTCTTCTTCTGATCATAGGTTGGTGCATTCTTGAAAAATCCACGCAAGCCTATCTGGGTGGTCGGTAGCGAGACTCATCTTACCGTAATATTCTCTCAGGTAAGTCTCGCAATTAAGAAAATAGAAATATTGATAATATGCTAATAATGCTGCATCGCTACAAGGTTTGAGACAAATCAACAAGTTTTTTGGAAAAAAATGAATGGAATAACCCTAACCGTCCAGGGTATTTTAGCTGAAAACCCTGCCAGACGCAGCAACATGCACCATTTTGCCAAAATGACTGGCTTGCCCAGTGCAGCAAGATCCATCAGGTCATCAGTTTCAAGGTCTAACTGCCTCAGAGTCTGTGGTCGCCCAACGAGCCTGGCGCAGTGACTTTAGAAGCTGTTATTCCAGCCCGACATTGTTAATACTTGTTTGCGACTCGCAGAAAATCACCCAATCTCAAAGTAAGCCTCAGTCCAAAAATGCCGTTTTATCAATGGCTTTGGCGGCAGCTGCGACCATCATGGGAGGATTGGGATCGCCCATGTTTGAGCTTTCGTTTAAGCACTCGTTAGAGCACGGCTCTCCTGTCTAAACCAATTACTCAAGTTGATCTGGCTGAGCTAATAGAACACACTCTGTGATCCTTGATTTTGTTCGCAGGAAGAGATGCTGGTCGCCGAGGAGTCTGAGTGGGAGAAAGCTCGTCGGCTCTTCAGCATGTACGACACGGAGGGTAGCGGCTTCATCACCACTATCATGCTGAAGGAAGTACTGGATACCTTGGGGCTGGCCACCATGCCGGAATAGTGAGTCCATTCCACCAATCTTTGATCCTTGAACCTGGAACCTTGAATTCTGGAACCTTGAACCCTGGAACCTTGAATCCTGGAACCTTGAATCCTGGAACCTTGAATCCTGGAACCTTGAATCCTGGAACCTTGACTCCTGGAACCTTGAATCCTGGAACCTTGAATCCTTGAATTTGTGAACCTTGAATTCTTGAACCTTGAATTTGTGAACCTTGAATCCTGGAACCTTGAATCCTTGAATCCTTGAATCCTTGAATCCTTGAACCTTGAATCCTTGAACCTTGAATCCTGGAACCTTGAATCCTGGAACCTTGAATCCTGGAACCTTGAATCCTGGAACCTTAAATCCTGGAACCTTAAATCCTGGAACCTTAAATCCTGGAACCTTGAATCCTCTAACCTTGAATCCTGGAACCTTGAACCCTTGAACCTTGAATCCTGGAAGGATTGAGGCTGTTATGGTCGGTTGGTTTTGCAGGATGCATTGTGTCTAGGGTTGCGCATCAAAACCACGTACTAGAGTATCTGACCGTTGATGTCAGGAACCGATTCCAGATTATGGAATCGAGTACCCGTTGCCAACTTTACAGTTTACATAGTAACTTTTCAGATGCTGAACTCGTAAGGTTTTGAATGTCTTTTTGTTAGGAATTTTGAAAATGAAACCATAGGAAATATTTATTTCAAATTGAATCCTCCTTTCGTGTTCGATTTTCTCCATCTTGGTCTCACTGTTTCTCATTGGTTCATTTTTCCTCCATGCATTGAATGCTCTGATTGGTTGATTCATTTTTTATCCCCAGTGTTGACTTTGTGAAGCAGCGCTTGGATCCCGATGACTTTGGGGTTATTCTTCTCAACTCTTTCATGTCCGAGTTCTTCCCCAACGAGGTGAGTTTCCTGAAAGAAAAATGAAAGTAAATTGGGGGAGGTTGGGGGGCGCTTATATTTTTTAATATTGGTATTTTTAATATATTCTCTGTTAGCTGTATCAGGGGATAAGTGCAGTCGACCCTAGTGATAGTGTGACCCTTTTCTTGTTTCCTGGTTAGCGAACCTGTAAAAATACCGGCGGGGCCCGGGCCCTTAAACTGCAAGGGAAACGACCAGCCTTGCGGGACCCATTTAGACAGGGTGCTGTGTGTCTGGGAGATCCTTCGTGGCCCGCCTCCCATGGGATTCTCCTGGAAAACTGCCCAGAATCAGTCTACCGTAATACTTCTATACAATGGTCCTTCAATCCTTTTGAAATGTTTCTCATTCTTTTCCTGCGTGATTTCTCTGCAGTTCACTTGATTTTTTTAAAATGTTTTATTACTACCTATTGTCTTATATTTGTACTCATTCCCGCCGTGAATGAATATGGCCACTGATGCCGGCACGGCGTTAAACCCCAAACTCACTCACTCACTCACTCAATTTCGTTGTGGCCGTTCTTCCAATTTGTCCCTCCCTTGCCCAGCCTGATCGGATCATCCCCGAGTATTTCACGGTGTATCACTACAACGGACTCAAGAGATCTTGCCCTAACGGACAGGTAAGCGAACAGAGGACATAAAATTGATTTAAATTCTGTGCAATTAGAAAAAGAAAAATCTAAACCTTTTTCCATTTTCCGTGTAACAGTTGTTTTGCGGTTACGGTTAACGGTCAACTGTAACCAACATTTAAATTAAAAAAAAAAAAATGAAGCGCTGCTTCATCAAGGAATTTAGTGTGTGCGCGTAATACGTGTTGATAATCGCAGTTCTGCGATTGCTAATTGTCTGCATCAAATCTTATAGGCCAACTGGCTATATGCTAGATAAGCTATCAGAAATGTCCATACAAAATTTAATCAGTTGTACTATTTGTGACCTGCTCCAACGAAACCCAGACAAAATTGACAATAATTAGTAAGGTTTCTTTTATTAAAAAAAAAATAAAAAAATAAAAAAAGGTTAACCGGACAGGAAAAATGTAACCGTGTAACCGTTTGGTCGGTTAACCGTGTAACCGTTTAACCGCTGCATGCTTACACTGCATTCTCACATGAGACTAATGTCATAGTCTGAATGCAGATTGGCTATTACATGTACTCAGATGAGCTATTTGACGTTTCCATAAAATGTTAATCAATCGTACTATTGTTAAGTTCGAAAAATACATTCTAAAGAAAAATAATGAAGAAATATTGCCACAAACTCGGTACTTGCTTCAAAATCTTCAGAAAATAATCAAGTATTCTCTCCGCCCGGCGCACACAATTACAGCCATTGAAGTGAATGGAGGATAAACAAGAGAATGCATATGTGACCTGTCACCACAAAATGAGAGTAAAGTCGCACAATGTGATTTGGAGATATGCCCTTCCAAAGTCAAAATATGAAGGGGGGGTCAATTTTGAGATTTTGCGTAATTTTGAAAGCCTAAGTCCTCCTCTACATATTCCTAATTTTGGGGTGCAATCAGATGATCGAAAACCTCTTAAATTACATGATTTTGAGTAGTGTTTGCATAGTTAGTGTTTGGATTAAAGTCCATCAGTGGTCTAATTAACACGGTAATTAAATATGCAAATTAGGTCTTCGTAAATATCCCACGTTTTCGAAATTTTGATATTATGTTGATTATACAATAGTGTGTATGTGTGGGAAGTTTCAAGAAGAAATAATGATTAGAACATAGCAGTTGCTATGCTCAACCGAACCTTACTTGTCCTGTTTGGCAATCTTTTGTGTGTTTTCTTTAGGATGTTTATAAGTAAGTTTTCTCACAAACATGTTTTGTGAAACCCGTGACTTTCTGGAGCGCTGTAAAATGTATTTATCGCAAAACCCCCAAGTGTTATATACCATTGGAAAGCTCTCTTTCTCAAGAAATTGAAAATACCAATATCACAATTTTCCGACTTTACTCTCATATTGTGGTGACAGGTCACATATGTCATGTTGTTCAACTTGCAACTGACTGACTAGCAAGAGCTAATGAGGACTTTTGATGTATTTGTGCCAACTTGCGAGGACTTTATGATAAACTCATTCCTGTTTGGAATATAATCTTTCAATTAAAGGTATGATACACCATTTGCAAATATCAAAAATATTTACTACCAAATTATTAATGAATATCTTACTCATTTGAAAGTAAATAATGTTTCTAGGCATCCAGCAAAATGATTGCGCTAGATAGCCTGTAATTATTCAAAAAAATAGAATTTTATAAAAAAAAAAAAATTGCTCCACGCAGGTTGAAAACAAACGCTGTTTTTCGTGCTTTTCTCGGCATCAATTATTGTAAAACTTCAGGCAGCTCAGTTAAACGGTATTTACTATAAAATACAACCCCCAAATCTACTCATTCATGATAATTCAAGCATTTACCAATGGTGTATCATACCTTTAACAGTATATTTAAATATTGCGACCATCGTCATCAACCCATAAATATTCTCTCTGTACTGCCCCAAACCTGTTACTCCCTGTTACCCCTAAATTCTCCAAACACTTATCAGGGAATGTAGTACAATGTAGTACAATGTAATACAATGTAGTACAATGTAATACAATGTAATACAATGTAATACAATGTAATACAATGTAATACAATGTAATACAATGTAATACAATGTAGCAACGTTGTGTATGGCTTTAAAACGTCTGGCATCCACCTGTCTTTACCCTCCGACAGTTGGCCTACGTGGAGGGACGGGCCACCATACCCGACCCCAGCGAGTTGACATGCCTGAGCGACGCTACCCCCATCAAGAGCTGTATCCGCACCAAATGGCCCACCTTCGAGGTGGACTGGAAAGACAACGCGAACCCCTCCATCATCTAAAGCCACGCCCCCTGAGATACTAACAAAACCATTAAGCCCGCCCGACCACTGCACATGTGAAGACACGCCCTCTAATAATGCACCAGTTCATAAAGCTCCATGCACTGTGCAAATGAGACCACGCCCCGGGTTTTGGGGCGTATCGACTTCGATAACGCCCTGTGTAGAATACAAACGCAGATAAGCAAATAGCCGTACACAATTTGTCCATAGGTTTGTGTGCAAACATGGATATGTGCCCAGCAGGCATCACTTTGTATATTGAGTCGGCACTCTAGTAATTAAATATAGCTCTATGGCTGACCACCAAATGTGCAGTAGGAAATGATGAGCCCAGGTTCTTTTTATATATATATATACATGTACATGTAAAAGTTACTACATTGTATTACTTATTATTTTATAAATGTATGCGATGCTAACCAGGGCCATATTGTACTAACGTTCACTCCAGGGGTCAATTTCACGGAGCTGATAAGCACACAAATTTGCTTAGCACAAAAAGTCTTGCTCTTAAAAAAAAAGTTATCAGCCAACATTCTACGTGTTTTTCATGCTAAGCAAAAAAACAGCTGATTATCAATCAAAAACAATAAAGATTACGTGAAAATTTGCTCTGTAACCTTGTTTTTACCAAGGACAAATGTTCATGCTAAGCAAAATTTTGTGCTTGGTTCCTAGTAAATAATCACCTTGTCATTTTATAGAAGTTTTGCCTTCTCAAAATATTAGTTTGCCAACAAATAAATATCTGTGCTGAAGTGTTGGTGTTTAAAGTAAATTCGTTGCGGTGATGCGACAGAAGTAATCTTATGAAACATTTGGCTGCTAATAAGCTTTGGCTAGCTTGGTGTTCGAGTGGTTTTAGACATCTGCACTAGAAAGCAGGAGATCGTGGGTTCGATTCCCACCCGAGTTAGGGATTTTGTGTTTTTAAATGAAAAAGCCCTCGGGACAACACGAGTGTACAATGTGAATACACATTGGTGAAGGGCCAAAATCGAATATTTATTATTACCGAAGAACCATGGTTTATTTGTTCCAGCCAATTGGTCCGGGAAGAGGGGGTGGGGGGCTCAAAATTGCTACCAAGAAAGACCTGCTGGACAGGAATACGAAACCTAATAGTACACTGTACTTCTTTCTATTTTATTTTATTTAGAAGCTTTGTAATGATTCTGTTAGTTGGTTTTGAGTTGGTTATTTATGTTTTTAAATATAATAAATCTATTGGTTTTTTTAGCAGAGTTGTAATCAAATCAATTATAAGTCAAAGGAAGTCGCTATAAACTATCTCCTGTAGCAGTTCTTGTTGTATTTTTCAAGGCATTTGGGTAATCTAACCCAGTTCGACCTTCAGTCTTGCTCTATGGTTAAAATAATCCACAAGAAAATTTGGCGAAGAAAACGATAAACGTTAACGATAGTCGGATTCGAACCACAGACCTTTCGATCAATAGCTCACCTCGCTACCAACTAGGTTATTGGCGAGTTGGTCGGGGACAGCCGTTTTTACAGTTATTTAATGTGGCTAAGTTGCCTTTGTTCTTTCTCATGAATATACATTTACGGAAACCCAGCTGATGTAAAACAAAAACGCGAACCGCTACACGGGTTATTATTCTTTTCAAGTCAATTGGAGACTTTTGAAACCATTGGTGGCAGCAGACACACTGTGGGGGATTGTTTGCTGCCACCCAGTGTCCACTGGTTACAACATATCCCTGTGTAGACACAGCATTGACTTTGTGCACCAAGTTAGAATTCCATTGTGAAGACATTCTTTTGTGCTCTATTTATCGGTCTCCACTAGGTAGCGAATGTTTAGAAACCAATTACATGTAGTCTTCTATCGCAAGTCAAATTAGTTAAACACGGGTTAGGTAACAGGCATTTTGATGAACAATTTAAAGGTAGGATACACCATTGGTAATTGCTTGAATTATAAGGATTGAATTATAAGGATTGATGGGTGCATTTGGGAGTTGTATTAGATAGTTCTAAATACCGTTGAACTGACCTGTCCGAAGTTTTACAATCGTGAATGCCGTTTGTTTTTAACTGGCATTTGTTGTTCTTCTTAAATTTGCTAAATATTCAGAACAATTCAGGATATCTTTCGCAATTATTTGGCTGGAGATCCTGGGATCATTATTCACTTTCAAATAAGTAAGATTCTTTATTAATAAATCGGTAGTAAACAAATATCGAAATCTTCAAATGTTGTATCCTATACCTTTAGGTAATGCAAGTAATGTCCTTTTTTTACACATCATTAGCTAGTTACTTTATTTGACACTTGACTTATTATTGACTTGGTAACAGCTTTCTTGGCCAGTGTTCAAGTATTCTTTTTAATGAATCCTTTGTGTTGAATTTCACTCAAAATTTCACTCAGAGTTTTATTCGTTCAGCGGACGGGCGAAACTGTTTTAAAGTGTGTAATAATCTACTCCATAAAGTAGTGCGCCTATTCCTCCTGCTCTATACCAATGCAGATAAATTCTAAAATATACTAGCATAACTCGAAAGTGTACTCAGACGTGTGCAGATTGGTGAATCCCACTTCTGCCACCAACATCTAGAAGTGCGGTCATTGAACTGACGGACGTATCTCGCTTGGAACGATGTAACCAGTGTGCCAGTATGTAGTACGCAGCACATAATAACGAACAACATTGTTGATAATAAGGTGTACATGTATTACGGTAACCCACACCAAGAATAACCAAAAATGTCTTACACTTGGCCTGAAAAAAGATGGGCAAATTTCGGTCAGATTTATATTAAAAGGGTTTACATGTACATGTAAAAATACATTTTGTTTATAGCCACAAACCTGTTTCGCGGTTATGGCGAGTAAGGTTTAAGGTACATGTATTTGTTTGCATAAGTGTTGTTCTTTTGGAAAAGTCTTTGTGAAGTCTTTTTGGTAAATCTCATAACTTGGTGTGCTTTACTTCGGCGTGCTATTTGGCAATGCGTGGTGATACCATCAGTGCTATTTTACCAAACGCAGGGCCAGTTGGTTCTTTGGATAACACAAAATAACGCTGTATTGGTTGTCATGTGCACTGGTCTCGGAGAGTAAATTTAACTTAAAAGTAAAAACGAACTAACCAGTTAGCGCCGGGATTATTTTAACATCACCGAGCAGAGGCGCGGGATTATTTTTAAACGAAACTCGATCCGAGGCGGGTTCAGGCCGATGGTACCGGGAAGCACACCCACGCATTTCCGGCCTTGCTCGCTGCTGACAGACATTTATGGCCTTGCTCGTGACGTGTTTATGCGTCATCCGTTTTGAATCTTGAGAAATTTGTGCGTGTATATACGTCATTTGGCGCGAACTGGCTAAGTTATGATAAGTACATGTACATGTAAATTATTCCGTTACAGAAGTAAAAATAGTGCACAGTTTTTTTCACTTTCTTCCAGAACATATTAGCCAAGTACTCCGTTGAAATATAAACAAAAATCGAGTTTTCACAAAGCAAATATATGTGTTAATCGTGTCTTGTTTGTGGTTTTGCATTGTCTATTCGTCTGGAATGTGTTGGTAATAAAAATGTATATATTTCCCAGGTCAATGCAACATGAGTTATAGTGCCCAGCGGACCTTTTGTTGTCCCTATACTAGTATACGGACTAATTCCCCCCCCCCCCCTCCGGAATTCCTAAGATTCCGGAATTCCTGAGACTCCGGAAACACGTTGACCAATACAAACAAGGGGTGCATAATGAAGCAATAATGGGACGGAAAGAACCCCCCCCCCCCTTTGTGGCGGTCATTGTGCTTACAGGACACATAAGAGCATATGTGACCGAGAAACCCCCCCCCCCTCTTTTGTGTTGACCATTGTGTTCCCGGAATCTCAGGAATTCCTTCTAGGTTTCAAGGGGGATGGGTTAGGTTACAATAGTGTTGAGTGCGTATAAAGTATAGGGATAAGAGGGGGGTACCCCTCTGCCACATATCGTGCTGGGTATATTACAGGGTGTTGTGGTTTCTTTTATTATTATTATTATTATTATTATTATTTTTTTTTTGGGGGGGGGGGGGGGTTACGTTAGGTAACAATAGTCTAGAGAGTGTATAGGTATGGGGGACTAAGGGGGGAGTCGCTCGGTCCCATATCTTGCTGGGTATAAAGGGTTGGGGTTTCCTCTGCCTTATCTCGCTTCATACGTGCTAGTGTCGTTTGGTGTGATCCATGGCCACGTGAATTTGTGGATTCTTAATTTGAGAACAGCCAACGCGGCTAGGTATCTCAGTTGTTAGAGCACCAGAACGGCAATCCAGACGTCACTGGTTCGAGCCCTTTCTCTGGTCAATTTCTTGGTTCAATTTTAAAAATAGCATTAGGCCCTAACTGCATCATTCTCGTCTGGTTTCCCTTGTGGTTTATTTGAAATTGTAATTAAATTTGATAGGGTGCCACGGCCTCGACCCCAAAAATGTATTCTAATTTCGCATACACTAAACAACAAACTTCATTTTCCTCTCCGAAAGAACTTGATTTTTCTACACGGCAATTCAGCAATTTAAATAATTCTTTTGAGCCGTCGATCTGTTCACTCTCAATAATAAAGGCCGACTCCCGCATTGATAGTCGAACAATTTGCCAATCCACGAGCCCGTACAACGAATGCGTTCACCCGTGTCCAAAGTGCCTTGCTAGTCCTTCAACAACGTGTCTATGTTGCGTTGCTGTAGATTATGAACAACACAGTTTATCTGCGTGTAATACAGGAGAAATAGGCAGTGAGTGTATGCCTCCCTTTTTTGGATATATAATACCCTAAACTGAGGAAGTAGAGATTTGTACATCTTCCCGTGAGTATGATCTGAACTAGTTTGGAGGTACAGAAGTAAAATTGACAAAGCTCTTCGTCAATTCATCTGTATTAAGGTACATGTACATGTTCTTCGATTTCAAAGTGCAGTGTGACTGGCAAGTTTGCCCGGACCACGGGCACATGCATGGAAGCATGTTTAAGATGAGTTGTTTCATCATTTGCGAGAACAAAACTCCTAACAAAATCCTGCATGACTGAATTCACCAAGTTCCAAGTTCGAAAAGTAGTTTTTTTTAAAGTTCGTTTCAACCCTTATACAGTAATTTGGCACTTGTACATGGGCAGGGGGTGTCTCTAGAGTATTATAAGACTGGGTGTAAGCACGGTGGCAACAAGGTACCCCGCCGTGCTACTCACATCCCCAAATGTCTGTTTTGTAGGAACAAAGTATATAGGCTGAGGGAAAAACAATAATTTGCACACCATTTGCATCACCAAGGATGGTGTTGTTTCTTATCAGACCAATCCACACGTTGACTTTCTCTCGGCTATCAGAACGAGATTTGGAATGGTAATGATTGGAGGGAAAATGTGTAACTTAACATTAATTAAATTTGAATGATCTATTCAGAATAGCCGGAAATTTTGGGCACACTTATTCTATTTATGAGAAAATTGACTTTGATGTAAATTATTTATTTTTTACTCGGCCTATACTTTGTTTCTACAAAATAGAAATTTGGGGGATGTGTGTAGCAAGGCGGTACCTACAGAGATTGGTGAATTTAATTACCTTGCTGCCACCTTGGATGCTTACACCCGGTCTTAACATACTCCATATACACCCCTCCCCCTTCCATATACAAGTGCCAAACTCGTCCCCAATAGGGGTGAATCGAAACGACAGATTCCCGAAGCTGGCTCCCATGACTATTGTCAGTAGCCGCCACAAATTACACACGAAATAAATCGGTCATAACAGTATACGGTATACGCCGATACAATAGACTCTAATACTAATACTCTCGCATACTTCTTCGTACTGGGTGATATACCCAGCACGGTATGTGGCAGAGGGGTACCCCCCCCCCCCTCTTATCCCTATACTTTATACGCACTCAACACTATTGTAACCTAACCCATCCCCCTTGAAACCTAAAAGGAATTCGATTCCGGGAACACAATGGTCAACACAAAAGAGGAGGGGGGGGGGGGGGGGGGGGGGTTTCTCGGCCACATGTCGTGCTTCATAATGCTGGGTGAACCTGATGACTGTTGTAGCAACGGCGTTATAGCTAGCTGCAGAAACAAGACGTTTCGGGGTACATGTATTTGTATAGTACCCCATTATTGTACTACACAATACTACAGTTTTCATGCAGACCAGTAGAGTACTGTATACAGTTTAAACATTTGGTACTATTACTAATAGTACTATTACCAATAGTACTATTACCAATAGTACTATCACCAATAGTACTATCACCAATAGTACTATTACCAATAGTACTATTACCAATAGTACTATTACCAATAGTACTATTACCAATAGTACTATCACCAATAGTACTATCACCAATAGTACTATCACCAATAGTACTATCACCAATAGTACTATCACCAATAGTACTATTACCAATAGTACTATTACTAATACTAATAGTATTAGGTCAGGTTGATTAGGTGACATTAGTGTACAAAGTGAAATAATTTGTACTGACCACGCAGTGAACTGACGAGTACTGTCGGTTCTGCGAAGTTCCCTGAAATTGAAAGTGAACAAGCCAAAACGGTGAATTTCCAACCCAAGTCCTTTGGCCACGTTAATTGTCAGTTGTGAACCGGTATTCGACAACCAGTTTGAATACAACTTGATGTACGATGGGTGGAAAGAACTCCAAATCCGACGTCCACGCTGTGGGCGAAGCTGGCAGGGAGGACCCGCTGTGTCTCCAGCAAGGAGATGAGATTCCTGGAGAACATCACAAGAAGAAGGGACATTGCTTCAACTCGATCAGCGTCAGGAATAACCTCACGACATCTCTCACCTCACTCAGACCCGGTAAGCATTATAATAGTTTATTATCAAATTTTTGAAGTCAAACATATTATGGGCAACTTATTGGATGTAATTCTACTAATCAACGTTTGGGAAAGAGTTCCGTATCCGACTACCACCATAAACTTCGCGGAAGACACTATAAACTATCTCGTGTAGCGGTTGTTGTGTTCAGGCTGATAGTGCTGGGAAGCATACCCACGCATTTCCAGCCTTGCTCGCTGCTGGCATACATTTCCGAACTTGAACTTGGAGTTTATACACGTCATCCGGCGCGAAATGGTTAGGCACTTGGGTAACCTAACCCGGTTTTCCCCCAGCCTTGCTCTATGGTTATAAAAAAAACCCAATAACATTTGGCAAAGAAAAACGTTAACGATAGCCAGATTTAAACCACAGACCTTTTGATCCATAGCTCACCTCTATATCAACTAGGCTTTTGCGAGTTGGTTGAGGACAGCCGTTCTCTAATGTAGCTGAGTTGCCATTGTTCTTTCTCATGAATATTTACACACAACCCAGCCACTGAAGACAAAAGTCGCGAACCGCTACACGGGTTTAGTGTCTTCCAAACTTAGTAGTCTTCGAAGGAGGCGGCAACAAGTTAGACGCGTTTCGATAAACCTGTTGATGTCATTTTTTAGGCAGTGCTACCGCCTCTCACCCTCCGAACGGCACAGCAGAACAAGATGCCATACTGGCCAGCATCCGGCTGGAAGACTACGATTTCCCCTTCGAGAACGTAGTCTTCGAAGGAGGCGGCAACAAGGGGATAGCCTATGCAGGGGCCGTTCGGGTAAGGCGAATGTATCTAATTCCTATAGGGCTTGTTTCTGAGACGAACGCCGGCGTGGTGTGAAATTTGAACTACATAAAATATTCACTGTGCATGCCGTCAAGTGGGAGTATAAACTCGACAAAGAGATAGGAATTCATAGGAGTTCATATTTCACTCGACACCATCTGTCATTTGGCTTATTTGGCTCTTTATTGTAGCTTTACCTTGATTGGACCATTTCACAATAACGACAAGTTTCTAACCAATAGGCTGCAGTCATTGATGGGCTAGACCCACAACTAAATGTCACTGATCCGTGATACATACACGAAGGGCTGTTGACGAAAGTTGTTGTTCAAAAGGTCCATTTTATACCTAACATATACATAACATGTTGCACTCTTGCAAAAATTCTTGGAGGTGACCTTTGTATATATTGAGAGCGATATTATCCACAAATCTAGCTCCAACAACCTAACCCTTTACGAATTAGTATTCACCGTATCTGTGCGTATTTACACGACTATAAGCTGTGTCAATGCAAACACGTCGTAATGACAAATTTGTCAAACATTCTGCCATTTTTGTGTAACTATATAAAAGATTCACCCATACATTATTACACGAGAGCTTCATGTACTTTTACTTTTCATTTATATATTATGCACGTGAGCGTATAGTTACACGTTGTATATTCCGTAACCACGGAGCTTAATAATCCTTTGTGGGTTTATGTGGGTCAGTATTATTTGTATTGTTCGTTTCTCGGCAGTGAGTGCATGCACAAAACGGTAACAAATGCCTATTTTTGTAGCGATACAAAACCCAAGGCCCAAGGGCCCCACACGTGTAGATTGAATTTCAGTTTGAACTCTATCAATTAATGCAATTCAGGTTTGAACCCGGATCCTAATTTCTCAACGACGAATGCCCTTTCCATGCAGCTGAAAGTGTTGATATACTCGCTCACAATTATAACTTGCCTTTAACCAACGGTGGGGCAGTGTAGGCTGTAGGTTCTACATGTAAAACTGTTCGTAGGACGTTTTGCCAAATTCATGTACAAGCGTAATTGTTAACCCTAACGCTCATCAATCCTCCAAATTCGTCATTGCAGTTTTGGAGGATTTTTGAGGATTGAGGCTGTATGGGGTTTTAAATTAATGAGGATTTTGGAGAATTGAGGCACATGATGTTGTTTCAAGTGTGGAGGATTTTGGAGGATTGAGGCTAAATGGGGTTTTAAAAAAATGAGGTTTTAAAAAAAATGAGGATTTTCGAGGATTGAGGATGGTTGCTAGCAAAAACGGCCTAGGGGGTTAGGGTTAATTACATATAATGTATCTTATCTAGTCGCTATTCAAATACATTTTTACCACCGGAAATTAGCCAAAGTTCATAGTTGCCCTTTTAAAACCCCATAAATGAAAAAAGAAGAAGAGAATATGACTTCATCTATCCGATTATACAATGTATGTTATACAAACCAAATTGTCGGTGACGAAATGTTTGGTGACGTATTATTTGTGACTGGCATTCAGCTGGCATTCATTACAAAACATAAATAGAGTTTTGATAACCTGTTTTTACTGAGCAAGACTTTTTGTGCTAAGCAAATTTAGGCTCAGCTACTCCACAAAAGTGAGAAGTTGAAAACCATTCGAAAATTGGTAAACCAAGTTGTCTGAGCTTCACTGCAATCGATGATTGCTTCTGCGCATGTGTGCATATATTTGAATTTATTAGTGAACGGCCCACGGCTTTATAATACGCCAATCATATTTCGATCCTGTTGTTTATGCGCAGGTGTTTGAGAGAGCCGGGGTGTGGCCTAACATCCGGCGATTGGCAGGAGCCAGTGCCGGCTCAATGTGGGCGATTCTCCTGGGCGTGGGCTACTCCTCCCACGATGTGGAAGGGTTCCTTAGTCTCGATCTCAGGCAGTATTTTCTAGGTGAGACAAAAACGGCAGACGATTAATGTGTTCCAATTAGGCCATGTACCCGTACTTATGTCCCGTTGTCAATAAGACTTCCCTTGGGAAAATAGTCCGAACTCTGTCAAAAATCATCCGAGTTTCACGTTTGATATCTCATTTTAAAGTGGAAAGGTGTACCTTTCAACCCATACCTATATTATCTTTGTTGGTTGCACCTTCTACGTGTAGCATTCCATTATATTTTGTTTGTATATTTATTGTAGACACACTGTACATAAAGCTATATGTTGGATTATGATTATTGGGAATATCGTAGATGCCTCGTGCGGGCTTTGCACCCTGATTCCTAACCTGATAAAACACTACGGTTGGCATCCCGCCACTAAACTGTACTCCTGGTTCGGGGACCGCCTGGAACAAGCTACGGGGCACAGAGACATCACCTTCCAACAGGTATTTCAACATTTATTCCGTCGTAAACAAATTTAGATTTGCCACCGCGAAGTTTACCAAAATGGCATCAGCATTTGGTGAGCTATTATGACGAGCAAGCAATAATGGCTTCCGTATTCAGTTAAAATGTAACAACGAACTGTAAGCATTATGCACAACCAAAGCATGCCTATCCCCATATCATCATTTCTTGTGCATATACTTTCAAACTTATTGTTGAGCGGATAACAAATATCCCTTGAGTCCATTTGAATGAACAGTTTTCTGTTGCCCTCGTCAGATATATGACAGATATAACAAGGAAGTCTGCGTGGTAGTGACCAACGTGAACGTCATGGATGCTGAGTACTGTCACGTCAAGACCACGCCCAACATGTCTGTCCGGACGGCAATGCGCATGTCCATGGCTATTCCAGGTACTGTTCTTACGCTCATACACCATCTGACTATGGGCCTTTTCGAATCCCTGGCTTCGTCTTCGTCTTTGGCTTAAGGCGATTTTTGACTCCCAACTGCAAGATCTCCAGCCACATTCTGACGCCTGTTGTACTTCAGAAACATTCACTCGATTGATGTGAACCCAAAAGTTAGACTATTTCAATTTTCTTCCATTTCTATTTGCTTCTCAGTATTTCGGAATTCGGAGCCAAAGACGAAGCAACGGTTTCGAAAAGGCCCTATGTTGTTAGATTTTTTGAATTTTTTGAATTTTTTGAATTTTCAGATTTTTTGTTTTTTAGTTTGTTTTGGTTTAACAGTTTAACAGTTCAAAATATTGTACCCAACCTTCATTTCTCGTTCCGACTGACATTTTGTGTACGTTTTTTTAGACCGGTTTTATATACATGATCCGATCTAGAGTTTCTCCGAAATTTCAGAAATTTCAACCGAATGTTTGAACGTTGAGTTATAGGCTGCGTGGCCTTATGAATGTTTTCCTTACCACTTGATAGAGTGCATGCGTAAACGAACCTTAGTACGAGTTACATTTCAATAGCGATCGTTAAACAACCAACCATCTTGGCCCTAAAGCCTTTTTGCTGTTATATACACTCGCGCATGCGCGAATACGTCTTAAACCGATTTTTTTCCCCGATCATGTCGGCAATTATGCCGTTAGGGTGCGTTCACGCATGCGCAAATGTAACTGCAAAAAGACGTACAGGAACCAAACTTGAAAGTGCTTTAACCAAGAGTGGTTTAAGTTGTGATTTAAATCCTTATGCACCCACAGAAATTAGTATTTGTTCCTGCATTCGCCGACAGGTTTATTCACCGCGGTGAGATACAAGCAATACGGACGGGAAGATTTCTACGTGGACGGAGGGCTGCTGTGTAATTACCCCATCCATTGCTTCGATGGTAGAGTCCGATTTTTTCTGTTGGTGTTTTGGGTTAAATGGGATTTTAAAAAACACCATCATTTTCGTGGCTAATGGAGTTCATCATTGCGTTGCATGTACAACTACATTCGTTTAGGTGCATCATTTCCGGTTGTATCTGTGTGAAAAGGTCACTCTCAGAAAAAAAATAAGTCTCTTAAAAAAAAAAGAAGAAGAAGAAGAAGTGGAATTGAGTTATTCAGAGTGAGAAATACCATTTCTGAAGCAGCAGGTCCCCATTTCTGGGTAGAGAGAGGCAATAATGCAGTAAAGTGTCTTTCCCAAGAACACAGACACCACGTTTCCTGCCAGGGTTCGAACCACGTACCGCCGTATTATGTGTTAAACACGTGACCGTAACCTCTTCACCACAGCGCCCCAACTTGTAATGATTTCTGTTGTTCAGGTTGGTGGTTGTCCATGAAACCCGACGACAGTTGTCTGCAGCGATTGCAGCCCTTGGAAAATGCCGCCATTCTCATGCAGAAGAACGCTCGGTTTGCACCGATCAACGACAAGACTATCGGCCTGCTGCTGGTAAGCATAATAACCAGTACAAATCCCGGAGCTTACGAGTTTATTATAATTTACGGTTTAGCATAAACAGATGCTGGGGATATTTCTGTTTTGCAGCGTCACGAGAGGGGGTTATGTGAATGGGGATTTGTTTGAATATAGAAGACGATCTACCCCTGTTTATATTAAAGATGTTATGAAGGAAACCCATTCAGTAGAATCATAATTAAAAAACAAAAAAAGAAATAACAAAAAGTGACATTATGCTTCAAGCACGAAAATTAATGCAGCGAATACTAGTGATCAATAGATCTGAGACATAATGACGTAATGATTTTGTTTACATATGCGCTTTCCTATAGGAGCGAAGTCAGGACACCAGACGAAGTAGGGACATACTACCACATAGGACAGCGCACATGTAAACAAAACGTGACGTCATTAGGTCTCAGGTCCATTCGAATGCCATGCATTGTTAACGTCTTTAAACATTTGGTTATAAACTGTGTAATATCCACAGAACATTTTATTAAATAGCTGGCCCAAACATCCCGGACATTTATTTATACTTCCACTACCCCGATGCCAAAACTAATATACCAATGGATGACAAATCTTCTCAGAGGAAAAATGATACCAAAATTCTCGATTCGGTCCTGTCGTTTTAGCTCCAAACCCTTATCTTGGTGTCATTTTCTACTATAGATAGATAAATTCTCCATCCATTATGTAGTTTTTTTCTCATGGTAAGGGAAGAACATTGTATTATGCGTATCCAGTTTGTTTCTGCCTAATTTTATAGTGTTAAAGTAACAGTTTCTTTCTGATTTTAGAGATATTATGAATACCTTGTTTTGACTTTTGTTTGTTTTCTAGTTTTCCAGCGACGAACAGGATTTAATGGTTAACCAACTCTCCAAAACAAACGCGTCTAACGGGCCGATCGAACGGCCGAACACCAAGCTGTCAAGGTATACACATCGTACCAGAAAGGGATTTGTCGTGACAGAAATGTTCCAATGATAAGGTTTTGTTCACACTGGGAGATGTATACATTTTGAACATGCGCACATTTACATGTATAGACCAGTTTTCTAATTATTTATAATACATGCACGCATGCGCACCAATAGGCCGGGGGCGGGTCAAGAAGCAAAATCGGCCCATTGAAAATATACAGGGGTCTAATAAAAATCTCTGGGATTTGTCCCATTTTTCTTCAGAAAGTCTCTGAAATCGTCATAGGTATTACTTTTTGGTCTTAAGTGTTTTTTTAGGGGTACAAAATAATAATAACTGTAAGATAATTCTACCACTTCTAAAGACAAGAGCATACTACATTTGAATAATAGTATTAGCGACTATTGTTTTGGAAACATTTTGGTTTGTGTACGCAGGCAGCGTAAAGACGCAAAATTCAGGCAGAAATCGGCTTGTCAGGAGCACCAGCTCGTGACGGAAGCCATGTCAAAGTTCATGGGCGTCTTATCGGAAAGTCAGCTCGATCGAAGCGTTGGCTCCATCAGTAGGAAGGAACTGGAAGCAGCATTCGCAAATGTAAATCAATTTCTTTTTGCATCTAGTTTTTCTTTGATTTTTTTTCGTTTATATTATTGCCGGTAACAAAACCAAATATTCTTCAGACCGCCCGTAAAACTTAAGCGAAAGTCGTATCCGAAACGAGTACCTAAGGCCGTGTCCGAAACGGGTGTCTAGAGCTACAGCTACAGCTACGGCTATTGTCTGCGTCGGCCATTTTGTAGCGCTGTCCGAAATGCCGTCTAGAGCTACAGCTACGGCTACAACGTCACAAAAATCTAGCCGTAAAAGAAGTTGTCTAGCTCAGGCAAAACAAAATGGCGGCAGCACTAACGTTAATTTTGGAGCAAATTTTCGTTTATTTTAATTTTTTTAAAGGTCTACAGCTACAGCTACGTCTACGTCTACGTCTACGTCTACGTCTAGGTCTACGTAGGCGCAAAAGGAGCAAATGGAATTCACTGACGCGGCTACGGTAGAGCCTACGGCTAGTAATTGCGCCCTCAAGCGATGAATTTGTGTTTGCAAAATTATCATGTAAGAATTACAACAATAATCTGCTCAATGTTACGCAATGTTTCTTTACAGCCGGTCGAAATACCTGATAATATTGACGTCGTTATCTGTTTGTTAGGTGCAATTCAATGCACTATCATTACAAAATAATCAAAAATTAACGTTAGTGTTGCCGCCATTTTGTTTTGCCGGAGCTAGACAACTTCTCTTACGGCAAAATGTTTGTGACGTAGCCGTAGCTGCAGCTGTAGACGGCATTCCAGACAGCGCTACAAAATGGCCGCCGCAGGCAATAGCCGTAGCTGTAGCTCTAGACACCTGTTTCGGACACGTCCCTAGTTTCCACATCGACGTAGAAGTGTGGTTCCACGTGCTGTCTGCATGCACACTATGCGTCGGCTGCGTAAACTTAACGTCGATATAGAAACTAGGCTTTAATTAAAGGCAGGGTAAACCGCGAACAATTTTTACTTGGATTATCAAAAGTGCTCACAATCTAAAGCGGTTATGGCGGGAAAGTTCCTAGAAGGTTTGCAATATTAAAATTAAAGAAATCCGCTTTCGCATGATGGGAACTCGACTTTGTTCAACTCAAAAAGGCTCGTCTTCTTTCATGGATTTTTAATTAATCTCTGTCTCTCTCTTCCTCTCTCTTTTGCTTACAGAAATCTGACAATTTTACAGATGAACACGCTAGAATTCTCTTTGGGGAAGAATTTACGGTAGAGGAAGTCTTCAACTATTTGGACTGTAATGACGACGGCCAGGTATAATATTATAAAGTTGCGGTGTGGCACGAATTGAACTCTTGATAGACTCATTGTTAGTTTTGCGCAGGCTTAAAGGTAGGATACACCATTGGTAATTGCTTGAATTATCATGAATGGGTGGATTTCAAGTGGGGGGTTGTATCTTATAGTAAATATCGTTTAACTGACCTGTCCGAAGTTTTACAACCATGGATGCTGAGAAAAGCACGAAAAACAGCGATTGTTTTCAACCGGCGTCGAGCAGTTATTCTTATGTTATCTTTGTTTTGATCGCGAATTTTTCTTTATAAAATTATATTTTTCGGAATAATTAGAGGATAACTAGCACTATTATTTTGCTAGATGCCTACAATCATTATTTACTTTCAAATGAGATATTTCTTAATAATTCAGTAGTAAATATTGTCGGTATCTGCAAATGGTGTATCCTACCTTTAAGTGGAGATAATGAGGACAGTGACTAGTTACGAGAGAGGGTTTATTAACCGATAATAGAAAAAAACGGAGTAATTGTTGGGGTAATTATCATAAATGGGCGTTTCTACACCACACTGAGTAGAAGACACTTAGGTTCTCAGATCCTTATTTTCCCTTAAATTAAACTCACTCCAACAACAAACTTGGAGACCAAAATAGTCAATGAAAAATAGACAGAGAGCGAATTCGAACCCCATCAGTCGAACGATCTATAACCTAACCCATTATCCACTATAGCTACTGGGAGAGGTCGACAGAAGCCCTTTTTCAAAGTGCTTAGATGTACCTCTGGGCTATGTGTAACTAGTTGATTGAGCAATAACAATGTATTAGCGTCATTGTTAGAACTACTGAATAATCATGACGTGGGGGTCTAGAGCCGCCCATTTATGATAATTACCCCTAACCCTCCTAGGAAAAATAATTACGCTGCCCGGTCGGGCACTATACTCGAATGTCACGTACTAGCCTATATCAGTGAGCCCCACGTGACCGTGTTTCAGCCAGTCAGGATAAAGAACCAGCAAGAGGTGTGTTAAAAATAAAACCACGCCAGTGACTATTTTCATCTCTAAGACTTAGGTTAGCAAGGCTCGGACAGATAACGACTTGACCTCCACAGGTATTAACATAAGCTGAGTTTGATTGTTTTCGTCCCAGATTTCGTTCAACGAGCTGATGGGGCTTGCCGAACAGAAGGGCATTGGTCTGCAGAGCTACTTTCTCGGCTACCAGAGGCAGGACATCAAGTCCTTCCGTGGCTTCATCGACACGCTGTCCAACACGCTGCTGGTCAACGTCAAGAGACTGTTCACAATGGTATGCAGATAACACTACCACCGCTGCCACCAATTGTAACACTGAATAGTTGATGATATAGGTGGTATATTGATACCGTTCCTAAGTCAGGTTACTATATAGTGTTGGTTGAGAGCTATAGAGCGGAGTGTGTATTACTAAGACACAGAAGAAAGAGTACACAAAAGAACAGATGAATCTCACTGCATGGAACAAGTACTGGGCCACTATGTTTATTTTTCAAACACTATACCCCTTAAACATCTACCATCACAGTGCATGATTTTAAGGTCCGACAAATTGCCACTATTTTATCCGACAAATTTCTAAACTAATTCAGCATAGTTTACACTCAGTTAAGTGATCAGCCAGGAACACATCACGCTACTATTGGCAGTTGTTACGGCGGGCGTGGCCTAATGGAAGGGGCATGACCACGTGCCGGCCAGTGATAGGTCAATTCTCTTCCATCCTATTTTACAGATTCCCCATATCCTAAACTTTTGGGGGTTTAAACCTCGTCGGTTGATCCAGGACCTCGTGGAAAGAGCGAATTTCATAAAATGTGACTGCCCGGCCAAATATGTATTAGGTAATTGTGAAAAATACCTGACTGTTTACACAACTTTAACGTAATTACACTTGGTTTGTTTTTGATTGTGATTTGTTATTGCACCTGGAGAAATCATCCCCTAATAAGAATCTTAAAAGTAGTGTAGGGGTCTTTAAAAAGCTCCCCCTGACAAGACATGATGAAGTATCTCTCCAACAAACTTGGTTCTCCTGCTGTTGCTGCACCTCCCATGTTCATTCGATTTTTTGAGTTGGAACTAGCGACGACCTCATAAAATTAAGCAACTGTACCTACGTTCTTGCTAATTGTTCGCAGGAGGGTGACTTGGAACGCACTGTGGGTATCGATACACTCTACGTGAGCGCCACAGACTTCAAGCTGGAAGACGACGACCGAAAATTCCTCGTCAAGGTAAAGCTAAAAAATACTAATACATAGGATCGTAGCACGGACAAGCTTTCTTTTGCAATGAAACACGTAAAACGTGAGGCAAAAGGACCAGCTGACAGCGGTCGACCAATCATTTAGAACTGTTCCAGTTCGATCGAAACTTGGGGTTAACCTTACTTCAACACACGTGTGTGTCAAATGTGCATTATGTATAGGAGGGACGGATGGAGGATTATTTGGGATGAAGGGATTTTTAGGATGATGTTTTGACCACGGTACCGTTCGGCTGAAGCCGTTCATACGTCACTACTATCGCGCAGGCGCAGCATGCATAGCATGCGTCACACGTCAGCCATGAGCCGACTAATAAACTTGCCTTTTAATTGCCGTTTGTCGTTGCCCAACACTCGGCAACGTCTGCTCTAAAAAGTGATTGGTGGTTCTGTAAAGAACTAGAGGCTTAGACTTCTATAAACTGGTTGGTACTCTCCACCATTCATAAACCAATCTGTCTTATTATTTGCTGTAGCAAGGTGAGCGAGCCTCCGTAGCTTTCCTTCGGAAGTGGATAGCGTGCAACCCAGACAAGGCGGTCCGCAAGGAACACGCCCCAGTACCCCTCGATCTGCCCACTGCACGCGGTCAAACTGAACAGGTTCCCTTGGTACTGCCTGGAGCGACGGAGGCGCAAGGGTCCAAGTGCCTGTCAGTTGACGGTGGCCCTTTTGTGCTGTCGGTGTCTCCCGCACCTTCTCCGCATTGCATGAACGGGGAGGTTCATCAATAAGGCCGCGCCTATCATAGGGGCTGCCTCGTGGTTTGTGATAGTGGCTTATGATCTGATTCTGAGGGATTCAAATCCAGCCTCTGCCCATTATGTTTGTGACTTCGGGCAAGCCACTTTACTCCAACATGCTTCTCCCCACCCAGGAGTATAAATGGGCACCAACATTAGCCGGAGAGTAACCTGCGATGGACTGGCTTATATAGTATACGGGGGAATTGACGCCGTCCTTTCATTTTTTTAAAGATTGTTAATCTGCAGTATCTTTGCGAGAGCCACTCGTTCAACTTACAAACCATTTAGGCCGACATGTTTGTTTTAATTTTCCGTCCACAACCTATCAATCACCTATCGTTTATATCACCAAACTTACGGAAGAGCGGAAATGTAAGTTCGAGAAAGGTAAAGGATGTTAACATAGTAGTTTTTGTTTTAAATATATTTTTAATTTTTAATATCAATTGCTGCCCGATTTCAAATTATGTTAATGAATTATGTTTATGTACATGCAAGTGAAGTTATTGAGAATGCTATATCTCATGTTTTTTTTGTATAGCTTTAAAGACATGTTTTAAAATATGTAAAAATGTCATAATGTCATAGTATTTGCTTGATTTAGTATTTTCTATTTTGTAACTATAGTTTAAAAAAAATGTTCACGTGCAAATATAAATGAGCCCGCCCAAAAACCAAAAAATGTTTTGTCATATCATCAACAAAAACAACAACAAAAACAACAACGACAACAACAACGACAACAACAAAGACAACAACAAAGACAACAACTAAGACAACAACAAAGACAACAACAAAAAAATCAAAAAGGACACCGGTTTGGTTTTAACCTTTATTGTCAGATTATACACAAGTTGCCAACTTTGTGGTTATAAATTCGTGAATAAATGTCGATTTTGTCCAGTGATTTTGTCAGGTGATAAGGGCCCAATTTATTGGCTCTGCTTACCGTTAGCGAAAAATCCCTGCTTACTATAGCAGAAAATTCGGTGCTCACGGTAAACGTATTTCACGCGTTAGCGAGGAATTTTGGTCTCTGAGCATGCGTACACCCCGTAACTAAGGATTCTGTGCTTACAGGATTAGCGCAAAAATTTTCTGCTAGCGCGGTTAGCGGAAAATGGTGACCGTAAGCGCGGAATTCTGTGGTTAGCAGAGCCAAGAAATTGGGCCCCGGTCTTTCCATTGTGATTTGCATTAAGTAAAATGTTACGGTTTTTTAAAGTATTTTAAGTATTTGTATTTTATATGTGACCTGCTCCCACAAAAACGGCGTAAAGTCGCGCTATGCTATATTGATTTGACAGCGGGAAATCGTTTTGGGGGTTTTGGCACGATACAATTCCTAAATATGTTTTCTTTTGAACTACCAAGTATTGTGTTTATTGGGAAGGGGCGTAATCATAAATGCAGCTTACGTTTTTTAATTTTAATTATTAGAACGATTCTCTGTTACATGGGAAGGACATTAAATGGAAGTGCGTGTAACGTCAATATTCATATATTTGTTAAACACCCTACCTAATAAATTATACATGTATATAATTTTAAAGCTAAGAATTAAAGGAATCTGGAAATACCAATATCTCAAAATATTAAAATACCAACTTTCGTGGGAGCAGGTCAAATATTAGAGGAATACCAATGCAGGCATGTTGCTCTTTTCGCAACCATAATAAGACATTATTTAATTGCCTCTGTTGCCCCAGGTGTCTACCTAAAACAATTTATTTATTCTACAAAAATATAAACTCTATTTTAAACGAATCTATGCGATGACCCCCCCCCCCCCAATTTCCTTTGTCAATGCTTAAATATATATCGTTGTATTGTATATTCGAAAAGCTAAGTTGCTGATGACAAGCTTACATAAAATAAGATACAGCCTTCACACAAGCCTTCTTTTTATAGCAGTTTATCGAATCTATCTGCGTAATATATACAACCACATTTTCTATTTGCAAACAACTTTGTTTTTTAGCAAAATAATTATGCCGATGCAGACTGCCACAGAAGTTCATTTTCTCACAAACTACAAACTTTGTATTGCGTCCGTGTAAATAATGTAATAATTTTGTATGCTGACAGCCTGTGTCGGTATTCGGTATTAAAAAAGTGAAAGGGCTCTGGGCAATAATATTTGACAAAGATTAGCTTTTATAGTGCGTCAATTATTATATGCCGCGTTGGACACACGGTGTGTATTCGATGAAATTAAACTGGAAATGAATTTTGAGGACTAAAACGCACAGTCGAAAAATCTTTTTTTTCTTCTAATTTGTCCAATTGATATCATTTAGTAATCTAGAATTTTTTTTAATATTGCTTTTGAAAGTAATTGTTTTTTCAAGAACAATTTGAGTTCTAACGAAGAACATGATAGCCGGTAAAAAAACAATCAATTATTAAAACAAATGTTTTTGTTTTTGTTGAAGTACCGGTACCTCTTGTTAGTAGATTGAAGATAATTGTTAACCGCTGCGTCTGAGGAAAAAAAAAAAAAATTGTCACAACCTGTGGTTTAGTAATTGCAGCCCAAAGCCCTTTCAGCCTATTCAAAATACTTGACACTTGTCAATTCTAAGCAAAATATAATTACAGCAAAATAATTACATGGAGTTACAGCCATCTGTGATCGGAACTACTTTCTTTTGTCTCTCTCGGCGCTGACCCAAATCCATTCCAGCTGGCGTTCCAGTTTGTTTAGGAGAAGGCGAGACATCTCGGTACTAGAAGGAAAAAGGCATTGTTTAAACTTTTGGACTCTGAAAGAGGACAAAAGGAGCCCACTATGTCATTGATAAGGCCTACGTGAGGGAATGTAAAGTGGGCGGGGCTATCATGCTTTTGCGCGCGTGAAAAAGGGCTGTGCTTTGGCGACTGCATCCAAGAACTGTCCCATGATGTCGTCGGTCTTTGGTTGAGCGTTTTGGCGGCCGCGGTTGTGCTGTGATCACGTGACTGTTCCGACTATGGTTGAACCGAGGGTCGGGGTTGGTTGGCACTCGAAATGAAAGATGGAGAAAAGGTAAACGTGTTGCTAACATTTATTTTTCTTAAACTGTTTGTTGGCGAGTTGTTTTTGAAAAATATACTGTAGTTGAGTCGTGCGAAGCAAATGGTGAAAATAAAATACTGTATCACAACTTGAAACTCGTTGTAACAGAAAATATTTATGTCGTCTGCTGATGAGTGTGTCGTCTGCTATACTCAAGTTTCTTGTAACGTTTAGCTAAATAACGTGTGTGACAAACAACCTTCGATCATGCGTTTTCGCGCGTTGAACAATATCTGTTTCCGGTCAAAGTTATGACGTCAGGAACAGCTCTTGGTTAAGGACGGCCTAAACGCGACCCAGGTGATATGTTTTTCGTTCCAACGTTGGGGACGAGTTGGAGTTGCTTACTTTGGGTCATTCATTTCAAGTAGCAATTTGTCGTTCGAAGAGGTCTCGAAACTTTGTCGATGGGTTCAGAGCATCGATTGAATATGCTTCAAGACACCAGGCTTAGTCACAAGGGAAGGCTATCGCAAGGTAGGAAAGAACTAAGAACAATTATTGTTTGCACGCGTACAGTTTCTCTGTGTTACGTTAGTAAATTAGTAAGATTACGGGCTGGTGGTGTTTCCTATAACATCATGGGCGGGTGGGCCCCATTCTATACGGAGTGAGTCCAGTATACGGCCACAGAATGGGGCTACGTTTACCCCAACTTTCCTTATGTAGTGTTGCCAAACTTCCTTGTTGACCAACTTTAAAATCATTCACTAAAATGCTGGCACTTTTACCTTAATGCTTGCTATTTAACCTCAGACTGTGAACAATTTCGGTATCATAAAAAATTTAGTCCGAAATTAAAAATCGGTGGCGTCCGGAAATTGGGCACAAAATCGGCTGAGTGTTCCCTATTTACACGTGGAGCACTTGAATAAATCTCGAAAAATTTCAAGTTAACATTTAAACAAAAAATTGCAGTTGATAATTTCTGATAAACCTTTATTATCTCTACTCACATACGCAACTAAAAGTTTGTCAGACAATTTTTGTTTTTATTTTGGGGGTATTTTTAACGAGTTCTCTCTGCACTTCGAAAGGAAAAAAAATCAGAAAATCATGCCGAAATAAATTTCTCTTCTAATTTTGTAACGGGTAGATAAACTCGCGATTTATGAACGGGAGTGTTTAGAAATTGATAAAATTGTCTGTGAAATTTCAGTTCAAACTTTTGCATAGATAGGCGCTATCCATGCGAAAAACATAAAGTGCGTCACGATATAGGGGCTGCGCAACGTTATTTATTTTAGGGTACTCAACAATACTCACCGTTATTACGTGCACATAATAATGAAGAGGTTACACCAGTTATCTGCAGCCAATAGTGATGTATATCTTCGTCTTTGTAAAATTTCAATCCAAAGTATTGCTTCGTGATCTCAAAGACTGCTATTGTGCTTTAAAATAAATGTAAAGACACGGGAAATTTGTAAAGAAAGTGTTCATCGTTACTACGACTAGTGACACAGTCAAACAGGTAAGATCTTTTGGAAAGAGTTACATATCTGGACATCATCCAAGTTCCTGTGTACAAAACCTAAAGGGTTCCGACAGAAAAAAGTATTGTCAAGAAGAAACTTATGCAATTGTATTTCTCATTCCTAAACAGTGTTCAACAAATTCCGAAATGTAAGCATCATTTATGGTAAAAACTGGAATGCCCTCGGCATAACAACATGTGATGCCGTATATGGAATTATTTCCCTTGATAACATTTTCAGAATGTTTCATTAGTTCTTTTTGCTATTGTTAGTTCAACGGCGATTGTGGAGTTTAGGACCCCGTTTCTATAAGAAGACAAAAATCCACTTTCCGCTTTTGGATATTGAATATCTGCAGGATTAATTTCGTGGAAAGAGGGCAGTGTTTTGTAAAAACGTTGACAGTGACCATGTATGTGTAAGTGTGTAAACACCGGCATTGATGAACGTCGGACAAAAAAACTTGGGGGCAAACAATGGGTCCACGATTGACAGAAGGTCCACGATTCGAAATCGTGTACAAATCCTATCTTTCGAAACAGTTAGTGGACAAACAAAAGTGGAATATCGTAATACGATACAAGAACACAATAACAAACATGGTGAAAGCGTATTGTCATTGAATTCGCACATGCAGTCGCTGATGCTTTTCGCACTGACAAAATCAAGAAAGTTACATTTGTTCTCGAAATGATGTTTAAAATTATAAACTATAGGGTCAATATAAAGAGAAGATTGTCTGGGATTGTAAATGAAATTTTTGAACAGGTAAATCTTTTTTCAGAGTAAACAAAATGATTGGGTGTCCTGAATTCCACATTCGCCAGTTCAAGTCCCAGCTTTCTGTCAATTTTCTGCCAATTTTTGGGCTTGTCTTTAATTTTGAGTTTGACAGGGCAGAAGTTCGACATTTTAATTTCAAGTTTCAACATTATCACTTGCTCGAACTCACCTCAATTATCAGTTGGCTTCACCGGGAGTCTATCGTGATGTGTCTCGCAGGTGCTTGTTTAGCTTGTTGATTTCTGATTTTGTAAATATATTTGTTTCAGAATCTTTGTTTCAGTATTCAATATTATTTCCCCCCTTGCCATCTAAACTAATTTGAGAATGAATGTTTAAATTCAATCCAATACCCCCATCAAAAGGTCATTATATTTATTTTGAAAAACAAAATCTAAAAGTAGAAGTCGTATTCGCCCCGACAGGCGGAGTTGGAGCTCTCCACAGGGCTAGGGGAGGGAGCGTCGGCAGTACCGCTGTCGGTCTGCTCAGGGTCAGGTTCGGCCTGCTCTTCCACGGGAGACACGCGAATCTAACAAAAAAAAGTGACAAGAAATGTTATCTCTAAACCATTGGGTGCGTTCGAGCAGCTCGCTCGAATCGACTCGGGTACAAAGGGGTGGATTAGCCACCAGAGCCGTGCTATAGACATTGAAACTAGGGCCATCACGATCCTCGCGTGATAGTCGCAGCCGCTGCCGTAGCCATGGACAAAATGCTCTTTTTTGGAATGAGGCTTGTAACTAGACTTATAAGTGGACTTGTGTATTGAACTTCACAGAGACTCGAAAACAGTACTGGTTACGGAATGATTTAAACATAAAAGACATTTTATGTTGCAGTTTAGAGATGCTCAGTACATCATGCCTTAAATGGATCGTATATGTTTGGTAATTACTCCAAAAATTAATGGCAATAAAAACTTAATTGGTAAGAATTAGAGCAGCTTTGGATAGTATAATGCATTTTTAGAAACTTTTCACTTTGAAGTACTGCGGTTATGGAAAAGGATATCACTTTTTATCCCAACAAAATTGAATCTGAGAAGCGTTACTGCAGTGACGTTTCTCAGAGCGTGTATTCCAATGCAGATTATTCTTCCTGCGTGGACAAAACCGCTCTAGAATTTCGGAAATATCTCAAAATCGCTACCACCTTTTGAAATGAAATTTTTACAGGTTAGTTTTATGGTATATATATCTATAACTCCATAGGATTGAAACAAACAGTGGGTTCCAATTACCAAACGTATACGATCCCTTTAAACCCCGAGTTTATTTTGCCACACGAGACGAATACAGCACAGCCAACTTGCCGATCTTCCTCATTCAGTTCGGTGAAATTGATCTTCTATTTCTCACGCATTTTCAGAGAAAGGTGTCACAGTAAAAGTGTTGTTTTTGTTGTAAAAAAAATAACACTGTTTTTCCTCGATTGCCTCTGAGTATTTGAGTCGTGAGGGAATTTTCGCGTCCGTTCCACCATCAAACAATCGACAGATTCAATGAGATGTTTTGGAAGTAATTTAATTCAATTCAGTTAAACTCAGCTGAATTGTATTCATACTGCACACAGCAAAACTATGACAAAAGCATCAAGCTATTAATTTCGTGTAGGGTAGCAGTGCAGAAAATCGAAGAACAGAGGTTGGTTTCCGTTGTAGTTTCATATAGCATACAAATATTGACTGCTTCGAGTGGTGTAGAAAAACTTATACCCAGCACGATATGTGGCAGAGGGGTACCCCCCTCTTAACCCTATACTTTATACGCACTCAACACTATTGTAACCTAACCCATCCCCCCCTTGAAACCTAAAAGGAATTCCTGAGATTCCGGGAACACAATGGTCAACACAAAAGAGGGGGGGTTTTCTCTGCCACATATCGTGCTTCATATGGAAAAACTAGCCTCCCGAGGTGAGACATTATTGTGCTCTCTGATCTGTTTCCCTAGGCGAAGCAAAAGGAAAATGGGAGGCTCCAGACCATGGACCACCAAGGGAGGCTACTTCCACTACACCCCGAGATAAAGCAGTCAATGTTTGTTTTATAACGCCTCTCCCGTGGATTCTGCTTGGTTTTTAATATTATTTATTAGTTTGGTTTGAATCTAGTCTTGTTGCAAGACGTCCAAATCGCGGTATCGTAGGCCGCCGATGCGGGCGCCCTCTAACGTACGCCGTAGTAGACCACGCGCCATGACCTTCGAAGACGACGTCTTGGCTAATGCTGCGTTCCAATCGCGTCGTTTTTAGCGTGTTCACCGTGAATTTCTCCACGTTCACGAGTGGGTTGCATTCCAAACGCTACCCACCAAGACGCACGCGCACAGTCGAGTTAGTCGTGCGGTAAGGACATTCTTTATCGCACAAGTACTCGTACGTGAACCAACACGCATGCGCGAGTATTTTAATCGTTATGAAGTCGTGAACATGGAGAAAAAAATTCCACCTCGAGTTCACCACTGGTGAACACGAGTTACCAGGCGATTAGAACGCCATTATACGACTCATGAACTCATGAACTCGTGGACACGACGCGATTGGAACGCAGCATTACTGGCATAATCGCTCGGGAAATTCCGAGTAGAATTGTGTCGTATTTGCATGCCACTTACTTATGATGACACTGAGTTTTGATGTTACTCACCTTGTGCAGTTTACGGCCAAACTCGGTGAGGGGACGGCTCTGTTCGTGCTGAATGAAGGCATCAAGGCATGACTGGGCGGCGGGCGGTCTCCTCGCCTGAGCCCGGGCGGCCCTGTCGCCGTGGTCGCGAACAGAACTCAGGTGAGTTACCTGTCAATTTTCAATCAGAGATGAGAAACTACCAGATTTGAAAAAATAAAACCTGTGTACTTCGGTCTCTTTTGTGGGTTGTGGGCAAAACTGGTGGGTTTATATTTATACCTTTAACTAACATTTCTACCATTCTCGATGTAAAATAAAATGCCCTTTTATAAGTTCTGGCCTTGTAGTTTTTATCAGTAGTCTTCAAGTCATGGAGACAAATAATGCTGTGTATTGCTTTTTTATGGAGCGTAAACTAATTTGTCCTTCGTGTATTTTAACTTTAACTCGATTTTGAATCGATGTTGAAGAAACATTTATAACTTTTGCGTGCATCAAACCCATGACTGTGACGTGATCAACATAGGGCTGGGTAGCTCTGTTGGTAGAGCACCAGAACGGCAATCTGATGGTCGCAGGTCCAAGCTCTGCTCCTTTGTCTTTGTTCAAATCTAAATAGTACATTGAACCTAGTCAGATTTTTCTTTGTGGTTTATTTGAAGAAAAACAAAATGTTCGCAAAATGTTTCCCATTTAAATCTCAGCAATGCAAGTTATGCAAAATTCACGTTACCTACACCATTTCGCTCTACCGCCCTCTGCTGTCCAATACGAAACTGAACTTACCAGGTGCTTTTTCTGAGCTCTCCTGACGTCGTCCTCCAGCTTCTTGTCCCGGAAGTTGTTTTCCAGGACGGCGCGGCTGAGGCATGACGGGAGCAGCCTGGTCGCGTTCTTGCCGTAGAGGGCGAGCTCTAGTTGGATGCCGCCGCGCGATGGGGGGCGCTCTCTCCAGGCCTTTTGGGCCGGCAGGTGGGAGGGCAAGGGGCTGGCAGAGCGGCTGGCGAAGTACTGAACGGCTGTCACTGTTATTGGATGCAAACAAAATCAAGCTGTTATTGGTTCATTCTGAAGATCAGACATTCACGGGTGCATAGCTCAGATACAAACGTCTGGTATATCTCAGCATGCATTTGTATTCGACCCGCGCCGGCTACTCGGAGTCGACTTTAAACGATGTGACGTCATTTCGATCAGAATTAAAATGTGGACTGAGTGTTGGTTGGTCAATTTGGCTGCCGTGAAGGTCGCATATTAGAACTTTCTGAATGTGGTCCATTGTCATATCATAGGCACTATTTTATGGCGGCTATTGGATAGACTACTTGCTCTGACGAACTAGGCTTTATGCATGTATCACTAACTTTGAACATGAGCTTTGAAATGACATTACTGTACATGTATCAACATGGTTACATGATTTACCGCTTATAGTAAATTGATACCGAAGCTTGTGTGTTAGGCCCTCATACACTATCTAGCACAAAAAACAGTCCCAGCATGAACCAATTTTGAAAACCTGGATTTTGGGCATATTGGAAAAGACATTTTTAGAAGCTGTCCAATCATGTGTAGAATATGGATATCGGGCACAAATCTGATTGTGATGCTGATGATAAGGATTATGTACCCTTGAGCGTTACTTTGTCACTCTCTACCCAGGAGTATGGTATACCAGCGAGGTTACTAGAGATGGTTTTTGTGGATTTGTGCCGGAATGGCAGCATTGAGCTGTATGCTCTCCAAGGAACTTGTTTTTTAGGATGTTTTATTGAACCAATGAGCAGGTTCCCATAATGTAGCGCCTTGAGCAAGTACGTTGTTTATAAATGCATTGTTTAATATACAAACGCTACCACCAAACAAGCCTCCGCGAATACCTGCAAGAATTGTAACAAATCGAAGTGACTCAAAAATAATGGGATGATTTCAACTTCAACTTAATTTTCAACATGAGAACAGAAACTTCTTCGGCTTACTTTTCGCCGGCTCTGCTTCCAAGTCGATGACCCCGACGTCGTCGGTCTCGTTGCCTTGTTGTGATTGGTCCAAATAGTCGGGTGTCTCAGGCTGATGGTCGTTGAGGGGGGTGGTGTCCGGGTCCGTGGTCTCATCCTCGACATCCGGGACGCCCGGTGCCTCGATGGTTGGTTTGTTGAAGTCGGTCCTAGAACACAGAATGAATATGGATATTACTACTAATTTAGTATAATAATAAGTTATTGAATTTATATTGCGCGCTATCCATAAACATTATAAGCACTGTACGATAAACATAGGTACATTAAATGCTGACAATTACAATACAAATTTGCGAATGCTTTTTCGGTCAGTATTTGAATCTTAAAGGTAGTATACACCATTGGTAATTGCTTGAATTACCATGACTGGGTGGATTTGGGGGGTTGCATTTTATAGTAAATATCGTTGAACTAACCTGTCCGAAGCTTTACAATCATGAATGCCGAGAAAAGCACGAAAAACAGCGTTTGTTTTCAACCGGCGTCGAGCAGTTATTCTTATATTATTTGTGTTTTTTTGCGAATTTTTCTTTATAAAATTATTTTTTCAGAAGAATTAAAGGATATCTAGCGCAATCATTTTGCTGGATGCATAGAATCATTAATTACTTTCAGATGAGTAAGATATTTCTTAATAATTCGGTAGTAATTTATTTTGGATATCTGCAAATGGAGTATTCTAGTGATGTGCATACCCAGAGAATATCAATCTTCGCCGTGATATCACTGGCAGAATTCCAAGTTGTCTTTCTGCATTACGCGGTATACGCCTTTTAACCCTCAATGCCGACACGAACTAAGTTATGAATCTGTCCACGCGGGGTTCTGTGTAATAATTATGACTTCCTCTGGTTATAATTCAAATCTTTCACGTGCTGTGCACGTGCAAAGGGTATCAATTTCCGACATGATTATACGGGCCATTCTATTGATGTTGGGCCAGCGCCTGATATGTTATTGTTAACTTGAAACTTAGTACTAAAGGTAGGATACACCATTGGTAATTGCTTGAAATATTACGAATGGGTGGATTTGGGTTTTGTTTGAGTGCTGAGAAAAGCCAGAAAACGAAGTTCGTTTTCATCCGGCGTCGGGTAGTTGTTCTTATGTCGTTCTTGTGTTTTATTTTCTTGTTCTTTGATTTAAAAAAAAAATCAATTGTTTAGAACAATTACAGGATAATCATGCTTACAATCATTATTTACTTTCAAATAAGTATAGATATTTCTTAATAATTCGGTAGTAACACCTTTTCGATATCTGCAAATTGTGTATCCTATACCTTTATGTATCATAATCATTCGTTTGTTAGGTATAGTATTCTTGAACAGCCTTAAAATGCAACTGCATTACACTCTAACAACTTCAGGATCAGATCGACACAGAATCGAAATCCCAATTTGCTGACTTCTTTTCCGGGTCAAAATGATACTTTTGTGGATCAAATTCACCTACAAATATGTCATTTTTGACCCGAGAGAGGAATGAACAAAATTTGGATTCAGATTTTGCGTCAATCTGTCGAAGGAATTAAAGAATATAGACCTATAGGCCTAAGGAATGAAAGAGAATTACACAAATCAAGGACGTGAGATGTGACAGGGAAAGTAAAAAGTAAACACCTGGAGCCAATTCCATAAAAGCATTCTAAGCCTAGTTGGTTGCTAACTTCTTTTCTATTTCTAGTTCCTTGCTAAATATATTCCATAAAACCATTATACGCTTAGCAAGGTTCCTAGTTTCTTGCTAAAATTAGAATAGGTTTGGGGTATGTCTAAATCCTTAGCACCATTCTAAGTCACTTTCAATCTTTTATCTTTTGTGAATGTGTATTGACATCCTTATGCGCAGAGTTCCTCATAGCGTTCTGCAAGGAACAGATTTTCCTGAGTCGAGTAATAGGCTTCTTTCCCCTTTTTGGAGTTGAAACACCCTCTAAATTAGCCATTTCTGAAACATGTGCTCAGGCTGATACAAATGTACATACCCTTAATAGGGTACAGAGGAATGCATTGACAATACAACCCACAGCATGACCTGATTTGAACTCTTTCCCTATTGTTAACTCAAACTGACCATGTACTTTGGCGATTATGAAAACCCCACACCATTCTAGCAAGCTGCAAGCAAGCAACTAGTAAGAATGTTTCATAGAATGGTGTTATGGAATGCGATTTAGATTGATTGCTAGCAAGCAACCAACTAGGCATTTGGAATCTTGCTAAAACCTAGTAATATACTAAGTTAGAATGCTTTTATGGAATTGGGCACAGGTTGATAGATTGACCCACATTCCCTGGTAGATTTGTAAGTTTTTTGTTCTGCATGTGTCGTTAAGATGTTGGCAACCATGAGTTTATTATTCTCCAGCCTATGGTGTCCCCACCATACCAGCCTCAGGACATTAGGCTGTTAAAGTATATAGACGATATGCCCTCTGACGCCACGTGTTTACATCTGTATTCAAAATGTGCCCGGCAGTTTTCGCACACATCGTGTTTTACATAAAATATGTTTAAAAGAGTGACGTCGCAGGTCAGATCGCCTTTGAAATATGTGACCTCTGATGTCATCTCTTAACCAAATTTATGTAAAACATAATGCGTGCGCAAACAGCCGGGCACATTTGAATACAGATGTAAACAGAGGGCACATCGTCTATACTACAAGTTGTTCTCGTTATTTCTATTGTGCTTTGGGATATTAGTTTTATCTTAATTACCGGGCCCGCGGCACCCATTAAGCTCTGGGCTTCACGTCGTGTTTCATCTTCAATTCGATTATATTTTGTGTTCATTCTCCTGATAAACGCTGTCGTTACAAACTTCAGCTAGCACAGTCGGGCCTTACTTTTTCAATCAGTATAAAACTATACTCTAAAAAGTCCCGGGTCAGACTAACCCTGAATCCGGGTCCCGTGAAGCCTGACCCTTATTCCGAGACAGAATGAAACTTTTCCGGGTCAAAATTACACTTCTTTGGCTTAATTTCCGGGTCAATTTGACCTTTAAAAGGGTCATTCTGATCTAGAAAAGTTTCATTCTGACTCGGAAATCTGACTGGCGTGCAGTATGTTTACACATAATTCTACTTCTAAGAAGTGAACCCCCTACCTCTCGGCCTGTTCTTCTTGATAAGGGATGACCCCGATAGGTACTACCTTGTTGGACACACCGCAGGCCGGTAGCACGACCCTGCTGAACACCCTGCGCCAACCGGGACGGTGGGCCCCATCACCCACCGCCCACGCCCGCTGGTGGGTTTCCCGGGGTTCCGGTCCAATTTTATTATTCGTACAACCCATGGTTTTTTTTCTTGGATGACGAATGTGAAACTCAAATATATTTTCTGACGAAGGTTTTTGCAAAATATGTTCACTCTCGAACTCTCGATCGCTGAAGTTTTCTGACCGTTTCCTAGTTTTTGTAAACAAAACTTGTTTAATGTGACGTCAACTAATGACGTCACAGTTGTTGTCAATGGTTAAAGCTGTGACGTAATCATGGAACTACTTTTGACGCCGAAACTCTTGTACCAATGTGCCATTTTCTATAACATTTGATGGACAAATAATAAGAAATAATTTAGTAATTTTGCGGGAGTATTTTAGACTAACTTATTTCGTACTATTGCCTCTGGAGAGCTAATAATAGGAATAAAATGCCATTTCCCCTTCCATGTCATAAAATGCGCGGGGTGCAACTATACTTGCTGTAAAACGTCACAGTATCGACGCGCGCGTGTAATCTAAAACGCACGCGCACAAAGCGTGCGCGCGCTGTTGTGGCTGTGTACGTATGGAAAAATGTGCTGAATATTCGGTTTTTTCCTCCCATTCTGTTTACCAATGTTCACTTAAAAACAAACTAATTATCAAGGCTTAATTAAATCATCAACTACAATCATTTTTATTGGAAGTTTTTCAGCTAATACTCAGAAATGTATGAATTAATAAAGTTGTCAAACATCACTCGGAAATTACCAATTACTTTGAACGATTAACTTTATTTAATCGTTCGCCAAGTTTCCAATAAACTAACTATTTAACTATCTTTATTCCCCCCCCCCGGTTAAATAATTCATAGTCTCTTTTATGGCTTTACGTTTTCATTGAATAGACTCGCAAAAGTTATCAAACACGAAGGTTTAAATAGCTTGTGTACATCTCAGGGTAGAACGAACTTTTATAGTGAACGGAAAATACACCGCGGTGCATTATTGCCAACTTCAGAAAAAGTAAATCGAATAAACCCTTCCATTAAATTTGATCTTTGTCGTGTTTTAAAAGATAACCGTGCTTTACTTAGAAAGGCAGGGGACACAAATTAAGACATCCTCTACCTAACGAATTCTCATTTGTGGATAATTGAAATCTGCCCACAGTTGTACTAAGGATTCGGGTTATTTTAGCCTCTGTGCGGTGGGATCATTTAGGCCTAACCGCCCTGTAATTGGCCAAGATGGACGAGGGGAGTTTGCGGCCGGGGAACGGGCAATCCAACCGCTTCTATTTGCTGCATTACCGTTCAGCCTCACGGGTCCTGTTTCACTTTAATCAACCTTGACTTTGAGCGGTGACTCTGCACTTCGTGTGGGTGTTTTTAAATGTGTTATAGTCCGGGAGCCCAGCCAGGTTTAATCATAATTTTGAGTGCAAAAGGTTTGAAGCGTGGGATATGTTGGGGTGACTGGGACAACTGCAAAATGGGTTTTCTTAAGTTTGGCGAGTGGTGCGTTGGGTGGGGGGAGCCCCTGACAGACCCCCTAAAATTCGATTTAATCATAATCTTGAGTGCAAACATAATTTCTTCATGAGTCGAAAGTTTATCGTGTACTGAATAGGATTTGTATACTTAAGAACAATATAATTGGTGCTAAGTACACTTAAGAAGGTCTTTAATTAGTGCTAATTACACGTTTAATCATAATTTTGAGTGCAAGGATAAAACAAGTGTCAATGTGTAGCTGACACCTTGCTGGAGCAAAATCTGCCACTTAAGAAAGTTTCAAGTGGTGCCATCCCTAATTAAGAAAGGGTCAAAGGTCACCATACGTCATTAAACACCAATAATTATAACGTTGAGTGCAACTTGCATTGATGTGTATATCAACAGGTTATCATAGAACGATCACTGACCACAAGCTTAAGAATAGGATATATAGTGCAAAGTCTAATTAAGAAGGTCTGTAATTAGTGCTAATTACACGTTTAATCATAATTACGAGTGCAAGGATAAAACAAGTGTCAATGTGTAGCTGACACCTTGCTGAAGCAAAATCCGTCACTTAAGAAAGTTTCAAGTGGTGCCATCCACAATTAAGAAAGGGTCAAAGGTAATCAGAAATCAATAAACACTATTCATCATAACGTTGAGTGCAACTTGCATTTTGTATATCAACAGTTTATCATAGACCGATCACTGATCACAAGCTTCGGAACAGGATATATAGTGCAAATTTCAATTAAGAAGGTCTTTAATTAGTGCTAATTACACGGTTTAATTATAATGTCAAGTGCCATAAAAACAAACACGTTTTAATGTGTACCATACACTGTGGTAGAGCAAAGTGTGTCAATTAAGAACATTCCAAATTGTGCCATACCTACTAAAGAGGTCACCAGGATTCCGAATTATCGTAATAAAGTCGAGTTTTGTATGCATTCGATCGATAACTTTGTGAATTAACAAACACCTTGTAGGGGTCTGATACACTTTATGACACGATGGGGATCTTGTATCAAAGCGAGCTCCAACAGGTCTTTTTTGCACAACCACTGAACACTGCGTCTTGCAAATCGAGAAAGAGAAGGCTTGAAGTGGAAGATATCTGAAATCTGCCAGACGTTTACAAGTACGGGCACACGTTTTATCTTATGGTTTATGGATGATGCAGCATGTACTAACGGGCCGAAAATATCCCGATATGGGCTGGGTTCATTGCGAAATACTATTTTGACAACCTCCCCAAGCAGATTTATATATTTATTTTTTACACAAAAATACAAACAGAATATTTACAGATGTACAAGGATATTTATAGGAATACAAAGCATTGATACTTAGGTATGTTTGTACATTAACTTTAAGAAAAGAAGGGCTGTAACTACGAAAGCTGTTTATCTTTATACCAATGTAGCATATAGACGTGGATAAATCCAAGTTACACGCGTCTTCCTAAACACCTGAATTAAACAGCTCTTACTAATTATCTTAAATGATTGTTTAGTTATCCTCGTGTAACTTGGACAGTCTAAACTTATTGACCGTGGACCCTATTGTTAATTACATTGTAATATAGAGGATTGCGCAACAGTATGAACATACGATAGGCCTCAGTAGATAAATCTTCAGCAGGTCTTTACTTAGATACTCTACAGCCTGAGCCATATGGCTGATACCAAAAGGCAACGCAGTAACAGTTTCACTGCTGACGAAAGGATGGCTCTCGTTGAGACCATGAGGAACTTTAATTCCATTACATGTATTGGTGACAAACGATGTGACACTAAAGCCAACCAGAAAAAAGCTGATGCCTGGAAAGCTAATACTTCAGAAATGTCCATCTCGTTTCCTGACCATAAAAGCCGATCTGCTATAAGGACAACAAAGAATTGGGTGTCCTAAATACAATCCGAGAAGTCCAAGTAAATTGTTCAACGTGTCTTTGCTAACTCTGAAACGTTTGATGAAATGTTCCTCGTCATACTCTTCTAAGGGATTCACCTTGTCCCTAAAAACTCCTGGTGCACGTTGGTGTTGGCGACCATGACGATATTCTTGTTAGTTGGCCTCCTCTTGTGCAATTAAGAAGATTTGAAGCGCATCCATCCTGTCCACCTTTCTATCTTTCTGTGTACATATCTGGCTTCTAAATGGCTCAGAATACTCACTAAACAACCCCCGTACCTTGTTTAAGAATTGCTATTGTTTGTTATAAACACATGTTTAACTCCAATGGTCATTTAAACGCGGCTAACTTAAAACAAGCTTTGTAGTACTTGTTTGAAGTTAGACACCAGGTTTAAACAGTGACTACTAATTTATACGCATCCAATGGCTTAAACAGATTTCGTAGTTACAGCCCGTACTGTTTAAGGCCAATTCTGATTTATGGGAAAGACGAAAATCCGCACAAAATGTACCTTCCTCCTCACACAGTACAACAATACTCTAATGTTGGCATAACTAAACTTACAAAATAGTGTATGTAAGGCTGTGTTTAGGAACATAATCACGGATTATGTTTAAATTTAGATACAACAGCTTTCCTTACGTATTCGACATGTGGGCACCAACTTCATGCTCATCAATAACTGCGCCCACACAATTACAAGACCTCACGTTTTCAATAAGACTATCACTCAGCAATGCAGGTTGGATACACCATTGGTAATTGCTTTATTTATCTTGAATTGGTGGATTTGGGGGGTTGTATTTTATAGTCAATATCGTTTAACTGACCTGTCTGAAGTTTTACAGTCATTGATCCTGAGAAAAGCAAAACAAAAACGGCGTTCGTTTTCAACCGGCGTCGGGCAATGGTTTTTATGTTGTTCTTGTTTTGTTAGATTTACCGTCCGGCGATCGTTATTTTTGTTATATACAATTTAATTTTTTGAACAATTACAGGATATCTAGCGCAATAATTTTGCTGGATGCTTACAATTGTTATTTACTTTCAAATTAGTAAAATATTTCTTAATAATTCGGTAGTCATTTTGTTCGATATCCGCAAATAGTATACTACCTTTAAGTCAACATTGGATATTTTCTGCCTTGTACCAATAAGCATACATTTAGTTTTGGTGGCGTTTAATGCTAGCTTGTTTCTTACGCACCAGTTGTGAAAACTAGTAAGAGCTGTATTTGAGGAGCTTCACATATTGACGTGGAGTCATCAGCTTACATAAATAAGTTGCAGTTTGGGAATATAGAAAATGGAAGATCACTAGTATAAACAAGGAACTAGTATCGACCCTTGTGCGGAACACCAATGTTTACGGACATGGTGCCGCCAATATTTACAGACTGACTGCGGTCACTTATTTACGACTTTAATAAACCAATTAATTACAGAAGATGACATGTTCATCTTTTCTAGTTTCTCTGGTAAGATTTCATGATTAACACAATCAAATACTTTACTGAGATCTAAAAACACACTGCCTGTAACTTCTATATTCTCCATGGCCTCAACACACATGTTTGTTAAGTCGTGAATGGTGCTTTCAGTTGAGTGCAGGAGTCTAAATCAGATTGTTTTCATCAAGGTAGCTATATACCGATGTGTGCACCTATCTTTCAAAAAATCTTAGAGATAATTGGCAGTATAGAAATAGGCCGATAGTTACCTGTACTACATTTATTTCCTGCATGTTTCAAATTTGTAGGGTATCGCTCACATCTTATGGTTAAAAATCCCAGTTAAAGATTTAATGATATATGCCTAAGATAAGGTGAAGCAATTCTGATCATTTTAACACTAATGCCATCCAGAGCTGTTGCTTTCCCAACCGACATAGATTATATTTGCTTTTAACAAACTCTTAGGTAACATTAGGTACTACGCATTCTTCATTAAGAGGCGGCAGTATTGTCATCTTGTCTAACTTTAACTTTGTATTGCCTAACTTTAACGTGTTACATATTTACACCCATTCGTGTTTGAGAGGGTACAGGCAATTGCAATGAACTTCATGACTGTTTTGTGATATTTCGTATGCGGTGGGTTTTGTTCCTGCGTTTGGTAAAGTACATGTACACTTTGACGTTTTATGATTTCAATTATCATTCTAATCATTTATTAATCAGACATTTTGATCGGACATTGCGCTGTGTAATCAGTGATTGGTCCATAATAAACGGTTGATCCACATAGAAATGTAAGTTGCACTTACATTGTTCTTTGTTGGTGTTCAGTTTACACCCCCGGTGACCTTTGACCCTTTCTTAATTAGGGATGGCACCACTTGTAACTTTCTTAAGTGGCGGATTTTGCTTCAGCAAAGTGTCAGCTACACATTGACACTTGTTTTATTTTTGCACTCGTAATTATGATTAAACGTGTAATTAGCACTAATTACAGACCTTCTTAATTAGACTTTGCACTATATATCCTGTTCTTAAGCTTGTGATCAGTGATCGGTCTATGATAACCTGTTTGTGTACACATGAATGCAAGTTGCACTCAACGTTATAATTATTGGTGTTTAATGACTTATGATGACCTTTGACCCTTTCTTAATTAGGGATGGCACCACTTGAAACTTTCTTAAGTGGCAGATTTTGCTCCAGCAAGGTGTCAGCTACACATTGACACTTGTTTTATCCTTGCACTCAAAATTATGATTAAACGTGTAATTAGCACTAATTAAAGACCTTCTTAAGTGTACTTAGCACCAATTATATTGTTCTTAAGTATACAAATCCTATTCAGTACACGATAAACTTTCGACTCATGAAGAAATTATGTTTGCACTCAAGATTATGATTAAATCGAATTTTAGGGGGTCTGTCAGGGGCTCCCCCCACCCAACGCACCACTCGCCAAACTTAAGAAAACCCATTTTGCAGTTGTCCCAGTCACCCCAACATATCCCACGCTTCAAATCTTTTGCACTCAAAATTATGATTAAACCTGGCTGGGCTCCCGGACTATTAGTCTTTATCCAAGAAAGAGCAAACAGGTTCAATAGGGGCAAATAAAAACAAAAACACCCCCCCAAAAAAAACCCCACCCCAAAACAAAAACAACAACAACAACACCCCACCATAAACCCCAAAATTATTTTAAAAAGACAGAAAAAGGGGCAAACAGGTTCAATAGGGGCAAATAAAAAACAAAACACCCCCCCCAAAAAAAACCCCCAAAACCCACCAAAAAAAACACACCCCCAAAACCCACCAAAAAAACCACACCCCCAAAACACCAAAAACATACCCCCCAAAAAAACCCACCCCAAAAACCCCGAAAACAACGGGGCGCAGAAATGTACAGTTTACCAAACAAAAAAGTGTACTGTCCTGGAGTAAATCTCAACTCGTTTAACCTCGGAGGAATACATCTAAAGCAACCTCAAATCTGCTTACCAGCTCAACATCTAATCTTTCATTTTTCTACTTAGGCTTATGCTGTTTTGCCTGCCCTCCTTTTTGGCTGGGGCCTAACCCGTAAAGAGACTTGTCTTAAATGTCCCGGGTCACCTTCTTCTCCGATGTGAACTACTTTTCCCAGGAAATTATCTTATTCCCTCTTGAATCTTTGCTGCTGTTTGGTTTTTGTTGTTGCAAACGAGTACGTATAGGCGATGTGCCCTCTGACGCCACGTGTTTACATCTGTATTTAAAATGTGCCCGGCAATATGCGAACACATCGTGTTTTGCATAAACTTTGGATGAGGAGTGACGCCACAGGTCAGACCACCTTTGAATTATGTGACCTCTGATGTCGCCTCTTAACCAAATTTATGTAAAACAAGATGCGTGCGCATACTGCCGGGCACATTTGAAAACAGATGTAAACAGAGGGCACATCGTCTATACAGGCAAGCTGTATTCTAAACTTCTCGACACACGGAGTACATTTTAGAGCTTATACTTGGAGCACACATGACATTCTTTGCGACCTTGCTTACCCACTGACCTCTTCACCTGGACGAACCATTGTCCATATTCTGCTGTGCTAACGCTTGAAGTCGGCGCGAACTGGAAGTGCAACATGGCGGACCCAAGACGTCACTTCTGTGAGCCAATGAAATGTCCAGGTGTGGAGGTCAGTGGATTTACTCTGTACATTTTGTATTTATAAACATTATGTCATGCGTACCGTACCCACTGAACTCTACACCTGGACATTTCATAGGCTCACAGAGTGACGTCGTGTGTCCGCCATGTTGCACTACCAGTTCGCGCCGACTTCAAGTGTGAAACAATGATGATCTGTCAATGTGTAGAGGTTAGTGTGCTTACCCCAGATGGTGCCATCTGTTCGTGCAATTTTGCTTTGCTACTTCAAGTCAAGAACGAGAACGAGCTGGTCGTGCACATGCACAGTGTAAAAGAAGAGTTCTTCACAATCAAAATGTTCTCAGTTAGTAAGCTTCATTGTTTCTCCCCCTTTTGGGGGGAACGCACTTAAAAAATTACTCGTGCGTATAGCGATTTATATTGCATTTCACAGTTCAAGGCTGTGGTCCGTAATTGATTTGTATAGCTTCAGCATTACTAACTGTTCTTAAAAAGCACTTTTGTACCACTCAAATACAAACTACTTTTAATCTATTAAAAGGGACATTTGTAAAAGCATGCATGCCCATGTCAACTAAGAACTATTGACAGGGGAACCACACAGGGGAACGCCAAGGCATCTTGTATGGGTTAACTGTGTTGTAGGCTTTCCTGAAGTGGTGGACGAAACGCACGAACGCAATTTTCTTCCACATATACCGCACATTCGCCATGGGCTCATAATAAACACATCCAGTTGCAAGTCAGGTTCGGATACACCATTTGCATATATCAATTTGTTGTTACTATCTCAACTATTAAGAAATATCTTACTTGTCCCTCCTCTTTTGTGACCATTGAGTTCCCGGAATCTTAGGAATTCTTTTGAGGTTTTTTTTTTTGTTTTTTTTTGGGGGGAGGTGGGTGTTAGGTGACAATATGTGTGGAATATGTATATAATATAGGAATAAGAGGAGGGGGGGGGGGGGGGGACCCCTCTGCCGCATATCGCGCTGGGTATATTTAATCCCGCAACGTCACCATGTAGAGGCTCCGTATTATATTTAATAATTACTAGTTGTTATAAACAATATTATGAACGAAACTGGATACTTTGTATTGACATGTTCTGGAATAAGAGCGAGATGTTATAATGTATGAAATATAATATATATTAAGGGGATTACCACGTGATCATTACGCTGTCATTTCTATCCCTCCAGATAACCCTAAACTGTATCATCCATCAACATTCTTGCTCGTCACTTGTCAGTAATGATTTCTAGGCCATTTGTGCGAAATTTGCAAGGGATTCACATAAAACGTGCTTTTATTTCGTACAAATTCGGAACAAATCCCCTCTCAGTCGCCTCTTAGATACAAATCCCCTCTCAGATAAAATCCCGCAATTTAAACTCAAGGCAGGTGGACATTTCAGTGAACCACAGCTCGCCCCTGCGGTAAAGTCGCAACGAAGCAATTACTTGGCAACCACATTATTACCCGGTTTAGATTATACCCAACGACATCGAAAAGCTAACGTGAAATCGGCCTTGCCGGCCCGCGATAAATTTATTTTCTGCAGGTAGGTTGGTACATTAGCCAATCAGGACACAGATGGCGTCAACACCATCTGTGTTCTGATTGGCTAATAAATGTACACTATGTACCAACCTACCTGCAGAAAAAAATTATCGCTGCCGGCCCCCAGATATCGGTGAAAATCGGTCAATGATGTGTTCTAACTTTACATTTTAAATAGGTAGCGTTGCGCCACAGATGACCAGCTTCCGAGAACCTATTAGAATCTTTCGTAGTCATTTCGGTGTTGTTTATAAACTTTGTGCAGAATTCTACGCAGTTATATGGAAAGGTATATTGTTTTCATTGGCAAAGGTATAAACGGAAAAAAAAGAAGAGTCGTCGAGTGTCGGGGTTTGAATCCACAACTAATGAATGCCTCAATAAGCAGTCAAACGTGAAAATTGGTTGACACTGGGGATTCCCCGAAGCGAGTATACCAATCAAGTTTGACTTGCAACAAAAAGCTGTAATTAAACCCGCAGAATATAAGTGTATACTTTGAAACTGGTTTATTTTAAATATTATTGCCGGTGGTTATCAAAGAAAAGTGGCAATTGTTGGTAAACAAAAAATGTCTTTTAAAGGGATCGTACACGTTTGGTAATTGGTTCCAACTGTTTGTTTCAATCCAATATAGTTATAGATATATACCATAAAAATAACCTGTACAAATTTCATTTCAAAAGGTGGTAGCGATTTTGAGATATTGCCGAAAATCTGAAGCGGTTATGTCCACGCAGGAAGAATAATCTGCATTGGATCAAATACACAATCTGAGAAACGTCACTGCAGTAACGCTTCTCAGATTCAAATTTGTGGGGATAAAAAGTGATATCTTTTTTCATAACCGCAGTACTTCGAATTGAACAGTTTCTAAAAATGCATTATACTATCCAAAGCTGCTGTTCTTCTTACCAATTAATGTTTTATTGCCATTAATTATTGGAGTAATTACCAAACGTATACAACCCCTTTAAACAGCCATAACTTGTTAACGGAATGTTCGATTGAAGTGCAACAAACGGTATTGTAAAGGAGATTTGTAACCTCGTTTCTAAAGGGAGAGAACCCTCATTTCAACAATGCCCAATTCCGTCTCGTTTTGCCAGAACCCCTCACAAATGGGACAGCTAAGCATGCTAGAGTGCAGTGAATACAGATGGTGTTTCTAAATTCGGTACCCTGTGGAGACCTGAACACAATGGGGACAATGGGAGTCAAAAGGTCTCCACAGGGTAATTTCTATAGATTAATAGGTCTCCACAAGAATTTTCACGAAATAGATTTTGAAATTTTACTCAAAATATCCAAAGCTGCTGTACTTATACCAAGTACGTTTTTATTGCCATTAATATTTGGAGTAATTACCAAACGTATACGATCCCTTTGCGCTGCTGCTGGAGCAAAAATCGGATCTTTGATTACAATGCGTGTATTTGCTTCCCCTAATGATAATACAGCCCTAGCAGGGTTGTAGTCGAGTCCCTGCAAGTCCGTTCATAAATCCTTTCGTGAAGCCAGTCACAAGTCTCTTCATAAAGGCAATCACAAGTAACTGGATGAACAATGACAAAGGAATGCTTTTGTCAAAGCTGATTTGAATAGCTTGTGATTTGAATTGGGACTGAAGGACCTGTGATGGACTTGCAGGGACTTACAGGGACTTGCAGGGACTTGTGATGGACTCGACTACATCCCTGAGCCCTAGTTGAAGCTGGCAGCTACTAAAACAACTGGTTTTTTTCTTCAGGTTTTCGATTTCAAGAGTATTTCAATAGGTAATTTAACAGGGGAGTCAGGTTGGCGCAGTCGTTATAGTGTCAATATGTGGAGTTTCCTTGAATACCTACACTGCAAGAAAAAGAGGGTAACTTTTTGCCCAACTTTTACCCAACGTTGGTACAATAGTCAACATGCCCAGCTTTTGAGCGAACACAGCCCAAACTACTGTTGGGCAAAAAATGTACCTAAAGTTGGGTAATATTGCAGACAAAACAGTTGGGTACTTTTAATCATCCATGAGTTGGGTAAATGTAAAGAACCAATTGTTGGTGACAGTTTGGTGACCAGTTGTTGGTTAGTTCGTTTTCTCAATAATTGGGTAATATTGTACAGATTTGCTCAATTTTAGGGCATTTTGTTGACCAATAGTTGGTGTTTAAGGTACGCCTAACTAAAGGGATATCTAGAAAACGAGGCTTCTTTTTTTATTTTTTTATTGCAAACTTCATTATAAATTTGTAAAAATAAAACCTTCAAAAGCTGTTCACTTTAGAAGGTTGGCAACAATTTTGAACACTTTTAAACTTTAAAAACCACTCTTTGAAAACACTAATATTACAAGAACCCAATGAAACATTGAAAGGACAAGTCTCATAACCGATTCCGTGGGTTTTTCTCCAGAATATTCAATATTTGTTTTTTTACCCGTCTCTGAAGTCTTCTCTCTGCAGGTTTCTTCACTGTCAACATATATTAGTCAAAACAATGTAAATTAGTCATATGAGGCATCATTTTGACTAAAATTTGTCAAACTGATCCCTTATATTATGACTAGTTTACGTTATTTTGACTAATATATGTTGACAGTGTTCAGGCTTTCAGGATATAGTGCCTAGGGCGCTTTTAAGGAGTCCTTGGTTTCAATTACCTGAAAGATATAAATAAATGAATAAGTAAAATGTATTTGCAATTAAAAAAATCAATCAAAAGAAAGTTCATGTACTTAATACAAATCTTCGAGTGCTCATAATAGGCAGTTCATTATAGTCCTCCAGGAGAGTAAAATCTGAATTTATTTAGAATTGTTTATGCATGTCGGTTATCTAGGTAGGATACATCATTGGTAATTGCTTAAATTATCATGAATAAGTGGATTTGGGGGTTGTATTTTATAGTAAACATTGCTTAACCTATCTGTCCGAAGTTTTACAATCTTGGATGCTGAGAAAAGCAAGAAAAGCCGGCGTTATACCCCAGTCACAATTGGCTTGCGATGGGTTTGCGATTAGTTTGCGGCGGATTTCTAGGCATTTTCGGCCGGGGCCCCACGGGACTCCTTGCGGCTGCCGGGTCATTTTTTTGCATCGGGCGGGCATCGAGTTACTTTTAACTCGGACTTAAAACCTGGTGCGGCGTTTCGCATCGCAAACTGATCGCCAATAAATCGGTCGATGCCTAGCCGATGTCCGGCAGGGCATCGCACACGTCGGGCGGGCGCCGAGCCAAATTTTGGACAACCCAGACAATCAAGATATCGGCCAGGCGCCGCCCACACGCTGGCCGGGTCCCGCCAGGCGTCCGGCCGACTTGGCGGTGCCTGGCCGGAAATCGGCCGGGGGCCAGACGGCGCCCTGCCGGCGCCCAGCCTGAAATCGGTCATGCATCGGCCGGGGCTCGCAGGGTAAAAAAAGCGGCTCATCTACATCTACACACAGTTTATCACACAAGTTTCATAGTGCAAGTACTACATCTCTTCTTCAGCCACCAAAGCAACAAGAACGCTATGAACCCGTTATTAACGCGTTATGGACACGCTGAAATCACGGTTCAACTTGACTTTTTCTGTGGAAGTTCAGCGTTTGCCAGCATATCAACTATTTTTAACGCGCTACTCACGCGTTGGCCTAAAACGTTCTAGTGTGACAGGGCCATTAAGAAGGTCAGAGGAGAGCTTCTGCCGCCAGGCGTTGATCGCTGGCCACTCGACAGGCACACTACAGATGCCCGTCCGGCCGCCGTACGACCTGTACGAATTGGTTGGCACCCTGCCGGATACCGCAGGGGTATCACAAGGACATAAGCAGGGCACCGGACGAGTGCCTGCCGGACACCGGCCGATAAACGGGGCAATAATTCGACCCCATTTCCAAGAAAGTCGGCCGATCGCCGGTCGGCGACCCCCCGGGCCCTGTCATGGCAGCGTACGGGGCACTTTTAATTGTGACTGTGACCGCCATATCGCACGATCTTTCGCCGACCTCTACACGCCGGCCGATGCCTAGAAATCGCACACGCCGCCCGGGCTCCGCTTTAATTGTGACTGGGGTATAAGGCAGTGGTTCTTATGTTTCGCGATCGCCGTCTGGCGATTGTGATTGATTTTGTTTTATACAATTCAATTGTTCGGAACAATTACAGGATATCTACTCATTTTGCTGGATGCCTACAATCATTATTTACTTTCAAATCAGTACAATATTTTCTAATAATTTGATAGTAACATTTTTTGTGTATCTGCAAATGGTGTATACTACCTTTAATGAGGTTGCATTAATGACAGTCTGGTGGTGAAGATCATTACACGCTTTGATGGTTCTAGGAAAGAATGAGTGATTTAGTGTTCAAAATGTTGGCGCAAATGTATCGACTCTTCTCAAATTGCTTGTCATTACTTTTCCCGACTCCCCTGGTTTTTGGCTCAACAAAGTTGTGATGTTTTGACATTGCCATCTGGCGAGTCTCACGCCTCGTATAAAAATGTGTGTCATTTTAAAGTTGTTATCATTTTAAGGTTGTTACCATTTTATCACACTTCCCACAAACAAAATCTTGCAGCTTTCCTCCGAATCTTCTCAAGGGATGATATGCGATTCCTTCTCTATGATCGATCATCCAAACAGCAAATTTCTCCCTCTACCGTTTGCCTTGTTGCCTTTCAAAGACGCAAGTAACCAGAGCTTTCCATTTGTCATGACCACCAATCAATATTATTCATCACAGTATTTCTGTCTGTTTTTTTCTTCTTAGGGCATTATGATTTGTAACACTTGCCCGCCATTCATCACTTGCGAATATTTCGCATTGACGTGTCACAGAGACATGTGCCAATTGGGATGGATTTAAACCATCCCTGCCGGCACTCGTGAATGGAATAGCTACCCAATTCCCCGGAGGGTGGGTCTATTACGCGCGTTGATCCGGACTCATACTTTAGCTTCGCTCAATATCCCGTATTTCAGGCCTCGAAGAACGAGCCCTTGTGACAACAGCTTTTAAAACGCAGCGCCAAATGCGCTCTGCACACGCAATGAAACATAATTACAGCTCCTGAAAATTGATTTTTGGCGCGTAAAATTAAATTTTCCCCAACGCTGCGTTTGGTTGTTATTACCTTTTCCCCTCATAAAGTGGCCGACGACAAGCAATTTAACATGTTCCCGCTTTGCGATACTTTGATCAACCGTGCTTATTAGATGCGAGCATTACGGTTCGCAACAAAATACGGCAAGGATTGTTTGTTTTCGTTTTCGTTCGACCTGAATGTTTTTGCTTATTCTCGGACTCTTCTTATACGATAACTACAAAATACGATTGATACCAATTTACCTTGATTATTTACGATAGCCGATAGTTGACCCAATTATGTTTTGGTTTTACTACAGTTAATGATTGTAATCGGGAAAATTGGTTGGCTATGAATGGCCTACATCGTCTTCAATTCAATTCAACCCTGAAGGTGCTTATTCTGTGGCGTTAGTTAAGCTCTTCTTGTTTGAAGATTTACCTATAAAAGAACATTGAACTAGGTTGTCCCTGACATTACAAAAATATATAATAAAAACCAAGGTAGGAAGGCATATGGCACGCTAATTAAAACGGGGACTCCGAAACAATTTTATAACGAGCGTAACTGCCGCCTAGAGTACAGCCCACCCTGGTGCATGAGATTCGCGTGCAATGATTATACCAATTACTCAAACGTGATCAACCGTGATGGAAATAGTCATTGGGGAAAATATTGTTTTTCCGAAGGCGTCCGAAAGAATTGGGGTAATGATCGTGCAGATTTGGCGGTGGAAATGGAGTTAAGCGCCCGTCACATCTTTGGCGAGCGCACGCTCGATTGTTGGCAAATATATATATATAAATAGAAATTCGCGGCACGTTCTCAAAACGAATGATATTTACGCCCGCGCCCGGGCGATGTTTTTTTTCGTGTTTAGATATCGAGAATATACAAATCGGTAGTGGTAATGTTTGTTTTGTTAAGACTAAAGATAAAAAAGTTTCACGTGAAATCGCTATCTTTTTCATGCAGATTAGCGTTTCGTGAAATTGGACCTCAGAGTTTGTTGTCTTCGGCGCTGGTTTATACATGTACAGTGGTCTTGTAGCCGATTCTGATCTGCATTTTTTAATGCCAAGAAACCGTCGTTTCGTGACGTTTAGTTCTTGACATGGTCTTAATAAGACAATTGTATTCATATCTATGACCTATGACCTGCATTTCAGCTTATTTATACCTATGACCTATGACCTGCATCTCAGCTTTTTCATTTCTATGACCTATGACCTGCTTCTCAGCTTATTCATATCTATGACCTATGAACTGCATCTCAGCTTATTCATATCTATGACCTATGACCTGCATCTCAGCTTATTCATTTCTATGACCTATGACCTGCATCTCAGCTTATTCATATCTATGACCTATGAACTGCATCTCAGCTTATTCATATCTATGACCTATGACCTGCTTCTCAGCTTATTCATACTATGGCCTATGAACTGCATCTCAGCTTATTCATATCTATGACCTATGAACTGCATCTCAGCTTATTCATATATATGACCTATGACCTGCATCTCAGCTTATTCATATATATGACCTATGACCTGCATCTCAGCTTTCTCATGGTTAATATGTGGCGTGTGACAAACAGGCGATTAGTGCACATGTAAGCCATGTCCTGTCGTTGTTCTTTTAGCCATAGTCATATCACAATGGTTATGCGACCGAGTATTAAGGGAATAAATGTGTGTTCGGTCGGTTTGAATCACTCTGTTTAATACCGCTTGGAGTCTGGGTGCTGATAATTACCCGAGCCGATTGCGAGGGTAATTATCAGAACCCAGACTCCAAGCGGTATTAAACAGAGTGATTAATACCGACCGAACACACATTTATTCCCATTCATAAATACCTTTTTTGTAAAATTCAGCCATAAAAGCCCCGAAAATCACGGAAAATTGTCGCAAGTAAATTTCGGTGTTTCGCCATTCTGTGCGTGTCAAATGACATGTTTCCGCCTCTGTCGCTCTACACAATACATGCAATAAAGCGTATTTACTAGGAACCAGACTATTACTGCTATTGGCAACCTCGTTTTCAGCGTGTCAAGCTGTACGCGCCCAACACCACCCTACTATTGGAGACGATGTACGGTTGGAAATAAAGTGAGCCCTAGGGACGGGTATAATGTGACATCGCGTGACAGGGTTTTGTTGCCAGCTGGTTTTAAACACTTCCAGCCATGTCTTTATCGTCCGTTTAATACCGGCCACGTGACGGGCTCTCGACCAATAGGAATGCCTAAACTGTCCCAGGTATTTATGAATGGAGGTTAAAGGTAGGATACACCATTGGTAATTGCTTGAATTATCATGAATGGGTAGATTTGGGGGGTTGTGTCTTATAGTAAATATCGTTTTACAATCATGGATGCCGAGAAAAGCACAAAAACAGCGATTGTTTTCAACCGGCGTTGAGCAGTTATTCTTATGTTATCTTTGGGTTTTTTCCGTCGCCGAAAAAAAGGTAATTATTTTGGAATAATTTGAGGATATCTAGCGCAATTATTTTGCTAGATGCCTAGAATCATTATTTACTTTCAGTAAGAGTAAGATATTGCTTAATAATTCTGTAGTAAATATTTTCGATATCTGCAAATGGTTTATCCTACCTTTAAGTTCGCCCATTTACCCGTTTTCCTCAGCAACCGTCATTTGTGTTTTGTTTGCAAAGTTTACCCTTTTATTAAGTCCGAACAAGGCTATATTTCTTGCAGAGATCCATAGGGGGTCAATAATCAATGGAACCATTTTTATTTTGGAGAATCTTTTTAGTAGCTTCCGGTTTTTTCTTACTTTTACTTGCGTCATCTGGGAAAGTATGCCTTTGCCCTGTTGACCGCTCGCCTCGATTGGCTTGATCTGATTGAAGACGGCGGGATTTTGTCTTAAGCTTGCTTCCTTAATCTGGGTTGTCAGCGTCTTGGCCGAAATCTCTCGCGCCAGTAATTTCATTATATAAAACAAACCTGCGTGGATTCGTGGACCATGAAGAATATTTTAGGAGCAGGGGCCAATTTCATAGAGCTGTTAATCACAAAAATTTGCTTAGCACCTAAAAGGTTTGCTCAAAAATAACGGGTTGCCAGCCAAAACTCCATGTGCATTTCATGCTAAGCAAAAACCAACTGAATATAAGTCAGAAACAATATATGTTACCTTCAAATTTGGTTTGTAACCCTGTTTTTGACAAGAAAGAATTTTCATGCTAAGCAATGTTTTTCTGCCTAACAGCTGTATGAAATTGGCCCCAGAAAGATAGACAGCAGTTTTTTTCTTGTGTCGTTAACTGAATTTAAGACCATCAACTCGTTGGTAAGCTTTTTGCTTAAAAACAGCAGCTAATTTCTTGGAGCTGCTCGGCACAAACAAATTGCTTAGCAAAAAATAGTCTTGCTCGGTAAAAACTGGTTTCCGGTCAACATTTCTTGTGCTTTTCTTGCTGAGCAGAATACCAGTCTCAAACACATGAACAATTTGGTTTGCAACCTTGTTTTTCCAAGGACGAATTTTCATACTAAGCATTTTTTGGTGCATAGCAGCTCACTGAAATTTACTCCAGGCCCAGTTCCGTGGAGTTATTTATAGCACGAAATATTGGTTTGCTGGCTGGTAACCTGATTTTGTAAACTGATTGTTAAGCTAGTTGATGCAAATGATTCAGTAGAGCTGAAATTGACAAATTTAAGGTGATGTACCCTCCACATGGCCACTATTCCTGTTAATGCATAGCTGGCATCTTCGTCTCATGTCTCTCATTGCCCGCCTTATCAATCCAACTTGTCACAGTGCTGATTTCAGTGCCTTTCATAACTGTCTTGTTTGTTCAGTCATCCATGGCAATGACATAATGAACCTTATACCATTGGACAGAGGCCATTCTACTATTTCCACAGACATTTATCTTTTTCTGAACAAATCAGTAGTTTCACAATAATATGAATTTGAAAATGGGTATCCTTTTTTATGGACAATAATAGTACAGGCCCTCGCATAGCGCTCAAATTTGAATTGGTGAATAGAATTAACAAACTAATATTGAGTTTCGATCTCAGCAAAGCGAAATGTAAAAGAAGATGGCACATTGAAATGAAAATGAAACGAGCTTTTAGGCATCTTGTGCTGGGTAAACTTGGAATTGAAGAGGACGAGGGAGAAATATACCGACACAGGTTTTTTTGCGCCGCGGTCTGTGCAGTTTGCGTTTTGGAGCCAGGATTCCTAGATTTGTATACGGCAGTAAAGTTCTGCACATTCCCTTTCACTTGGTTTCCGTGGCTAATTCATTTAGGCGTGTAAACAGGATGGGCGATTCTTGAAACTGCGGGCCATCTTTTGGTGAATTGTTCGTCGAGGAGTGAACCAAATTGAATAGGGAATGTTTGGATGCTATTCATGTTTCTTACGACGACAGGTGGCGTTTAATCAATAACTCTGACTAAGGATATACTTCTATTAATCGTGCCCCTGAACAAAATGGTGCAAGTGGAACACGTTACTTTGCTTTTTAAATAGTCAGCATTTGCTATTGATGTTTGTATGTGCTTTGGGATGACTAAATTAGCTTTAAAATGCCGTTTGTTTGACCCTGTTTGCTTTTATCAATTCAAAGAATCGAGTGTGTGCCACTTTTACTGAAGAATGCTTCTAAGCGCCAAACGATACCAGAATGTTACACACGGTACACACGGGTGACTGTGATACAGATCGTGGGTTTAATCGACTGACATTTCATCTGAAATTCGGTACCCTCTGGAGACCTGAACACAATGTGTATAATGGAGACAAAAGGACGCCGGAGGGTAAATTTCTATAGATGAATAGGTCTCCACTGGGAATTTCACGAATTCGATTTTTGGAGTGTGCCTCAAATTGCTCAAAAACTAGGTTTAGGATGTGGGTTAGGGTTAGTGAGTTAGTCTTGCATACGCACTGTGGACCTCCGAACAATATAGGTCCACACGATGCGGGAAGAGGTTACGGTTTGTGGACTTGCCCAGGTCCACAATCCGTTTTTCCGAAAAAGAGCGCTAGAGGGAAAAACGGGTTAGGGTTATATATAGAAAAGATAGAAGGAACAGCTGAGAGGCCTAGAATCAAAATTTGAGGGTAAATTTGTTTTGGGGAAGCGAGAAAAATGAGTATTTAGTCAACGTTTTTTAACTACACGAAGACAAAGGAATGTCCACAGTCCGTATGTAAGGTATGTAAGCTGTGTGTATAGATCGTGGGTTTCATCGACTGACATTTGTTTTAAAATCTTTTCATAATTACCTGAACCCATTTAATCTCAAGATCAATTGAGCTATTACATAACACATTTTCACACCCTTCTGATCTCCTGCTGAAGTCCATTCGTACAGGTTTAACCAGTTCGCGCCGGGATTATTTTAACATCACCGAGCCGAGGGGCGGGGTTATTTTTAACGAAACTCGATCCGAAGCGGGTTCAGGCCGATAGTGCCGGGAAGCACACCCACGCATTTCCGGCCTTGCTCGCTGCTAACAGACATTTCCGAACTTGAACTTGGCGTGTTTATGCGTCATCCGTTTTGAATTTGGAAAAAAAATTGCGTTTATATACGTCATCCTGCGCGAACTGGTTAAGACGTGTTTTGTCTTCGGATTAGACCTAATATAAATACAAACTGGAAAGTGGCACATCGAATTTTGGTAGCATTAGTTAATTGGGTATTATCTCTGGACTGACAACCAAATCAGATGAAATAAAAATCCCCCCCAAAGCAAAATTTGTATTCTTTCCGAGTGTGCAGCTTTTTGAAAGCAATTTGTATAACTTTAATTATTATTATAAAGATGCGTTCCACTTGCACCTATTTGTTTTAGGGACTGGCTGTATATACGCATATACTTTATCTCCCCATATTGTGTTATTGGGGAGATTCAAAGACTTTAGACATGTTTTTTGTATATCTTTTTGTCATACAATTCTCTAGAAAACAGTACAAGTTTTTGTGCATGGATGTTGTCTTTTACCGTTACGTAATTACGGTCCAAAGTCAAATAAACGTCAACGGAACGTGAAACCTCAATAATGTCGATTTACCAACGCAATCTCGGCCGCTCCTTTCGACGAAAGACAGCATTAATATGGCCCGTCCGAGTTGTCATAATATTTTGGTTATCTCGGCCGTGCCAAGTCCGCAGAACTGCTGCAACGCGGCTGTTTTTTTGTTGTACTGTGTTGGCGGCTGTGGGGGAAGACCATGAGGTACTCTGATTGGATTATTGGCGATATGGGAGGCCGTTGAGCGACGGCTTTCAGCGGTTGGACTCTTGACGGCTGTGCGGTCTTTGGTGGGCTTTATTCAAGGCTCGTTCCGGGAGAGTTTCTAAAGTTTCACACTGGACTGTTTTTTGGAAAGGTTTTACTGAGACGATGGTAAAATAAAAAATGGTCAAATGTTACCACTGTACCAATGCAAAGAGCGCATGCGCGGTGTCTTGTGTAGCATGAAATCGTACTAGGGGGCCGGGTGTACGTTTTCATGAGCCGCTTTTACCGACTCGCGCTGTTCGCACTGGGCTTATCGTCTCGGGAGAAAGGTTACCTGGGAAGTTTTCCCGGGCAGCAGTTAAAGTTGGCTGGTTAAAGTAACCACTGGACTCGGAAAAAGTAACTAAGAGAAAAACGTCCTAGGCTGTCCGCACTGGACTTAAAATGGGAAAAGTACCCATCGTCTCGGTAAGTTTTAAAAAAAAAAAAATTCCAGTGCGAACAGGGCTTTAAGTGTTTCGGCTATACGGTTTCGTGTTATTATTGAAAGACCACATTTTCATATGGTTGAGTTGTGCTGACGAGTTTGTCAAGGTTTATTCAGAAATTACACGCAGACTACGAGTTCGATGCTCCAGGCCACGAGGCCACGAGACCACGGTTTACTCCTGTTGGTTAGGAACCACAACCGTCTTGAATTGAGACTAGCGGCAACGACTTCCAGTGGCAATGATGTCTGTCATCTCATGTATTGTGCCTGATTAGAGGTTTCCATGCCAAGATTTAATTTACTCCTCCAGCGAAACCATACACGTCTGCTTTAATGTGATGACATTTCATGTTCTATACCTGCCCTCATGTTTACATGACTAATCAGTGTAAACAATTTCATTAGTCACGTTTGTCAGTCATGTTGACAGAAAAGTTGAACTCGACGGGATAAATAAGAAACCTACCACTTTTTCTTGTGCGAATATGATCTGCCTATACTCGGCCCAGAATGTTGGTTGTATACGCTGTGAACTTCGTGTATAAAGGCCAAAACAGGAATCTAATCCCGGCAATTATAAGACGTGGTCGTTGTAAAATTGTCAGGTTGCAGGCGCCGACAGATACACATCAGTTGGTGCATCAAAACAATTTACTTTCTTTCCCTTTTTATGGACTTTTTGTGTGCTTCTCTTGCAGCTAATTACAGATGAAAGAAAACCCCAAAACTTTGTGGCTTGTGAACCTATTTGGACCTTAATTAACACCATGATCACCATCGTGAGGTTAAAGGTAGTATACACCATTTGCAGATACCGAACATTTTTACTACCGAATTATTAAGAAATATCTTACTTATTTGAAAGTAAATATAGATTGTAGACATCCAGCCAAATGATTGAGCTATCCTGTAATTGTTCCCAAAAATTGAATAAACCCCCCCCAAAAAAAAAACCACATAGAACAACTGCGCGACGAACGCCGTTTTACCTGCTTTTCTCAGCATCCATGATTGTAAAACTTCGAACAAGTCAGTAAAACCATGGAGGAATTCCTCCATGGTTAAACGACATTTACTATAACGTACAACCCTCCGAATCCACCTATTCATTGGATCTTTGAACATAAAAAGCAATTTCTAAAATGTTTCAAATGTCTGCCTTGGATAATATTCTACCTAGTTTTTTTTGTTTTGTTCAAAGGTCACATCTGCGATGGACCTATCAAGCCAAAAATCATTCTGATGTGAACTGTGTGAGTCAAATTTCATTATCAAGTGAACAGTTACAACATATTGTGCACAAATCTGCTTGGCTTAGAAGATATAGTTTACGTATTGTTGGAGCATTTTGAAGATCGTATTACTATCAGGGACATCCTACACGTCGTATGGATGTAATCCCTCAAAGACCCAACCAAATCTATATATTCGGTGGTCGCGTGTCCATAGGACTTTACATCTGCCGTCGAATCGATATTGAAACTTTGGGAATATCAGGTATCGTATTATGGCCTGTGTTTTTTTTCTTCAAAAGGTAAGATCCGGGAAAAAAACTGGCTGGCCTAAGGCAACGTACCTTTTTTTTCTCTCGAAATGTCAACCTACCAAAGCTGTTATTTTTTATTAGTCCAGATTTTTTTAAAGTGGCTGAGTGATTGAGAAAGTGCAACGACAAAACATGATCGAATTTCTCCCTCTAAATCTGGCGAGGAAAAGACCCAGATTTTCCTTTTGGTTATTTGCTTGAGAAAGAAAATAGGCGACCTTTGGTCGTATACAGGATTGCTGTCAATAGCGTCGGAGCGCTTTTTGAATCGCAAAATGCATTTCTAGAAATCGATTTGCTTCGCGTGCGAAGGCGGTGTAAATAGAGAATCAGACGACTGCAAAGTTGGTATAGAATTGACTTCGATATTTGCGCGCCAAATATTTATGTAAAGATCGAGGTCTATATGGTTTGTATTACCCTGGACCTCGCTTTTTTATACTAAAACATACCACTATTTAGTAAATATAATATAGAATAACAGTAGAGGGCGCTACGTATGATGACGTAACGGGATTTGAGAATTATATAAACATGTGAACCACCACTGCCTTGTTGTAAGACCGGGAGTTGATTAAGTGGTTATAGTGCATTGGGTTCTTTAGCGGTAGATTGTGAGGTTCGACTCCTAGTGGTTAGTGCATTGGGTTCTTTAGCGGTAGATTGTGGGGTTCGACTCCTAGTGGTTAGTGCATTCGGTTCTTTAGCGGTAGTATGGTAGGGTCCGACTCCTAGTGGTTAGTGCATTGGGTTCTTTAGCGGTAGATTGTGAGGTTCGACTCCTAGTGGTTAGTGCATTGGGTTCTTTAGCGGTAGATTGTGAGGTTTGACTCCTAGTGGTTAGTGCATTGGGTTCTTTAGCGGTAGATTGTGAGGTTTGACTCCTAGTGGTTAGTGCATTGGGTTCTTCAGCGGTAGATTGTCGGGTTTGACTCCTAGTGGTTAGTGCATTGGGTTCTTTAGCGGTAGATTGTGGGTTCGACTCCTAGTGGTTAGTGCATTGGGTTCTTTAGCGGTAGATTGTGGGTTCGACTCCTAGTGGTTAGTGCATTGGGTTCTTTAGCGGTAGATTGTGAGGTTTGACTCCTAGTGGTTAGTGCATTGGGTTCTTCAGCGGTAGATTGTCGGGTTTGACTCCTAGTGGTTAGTGCATTGGGTTCTTTAGCGGTAGATTGTGGGTTCGACTCCTAGTGGTTAGTGCATTGGGTTCTTTAGCGGTAGATTGTGAGGTTTGACTCCTAGTGGTTAGTGCATTGGGTTCTTCAGCGGTAGATTGTCGGGTTTGACTCCTAGTGGTTAGTGCATTGGGTTCTTTAGCGGTAGATTGTGGGTTCGACTCCTAGTGGTTAGTGCATTGGGTTCTTTAGCGGTAGATTGTGAGGTTTGACTCCTAGTGGTTAGTGCATTGGGTTCTTTAGCGGTAGATTGTGAGGTTCGACTCCTAGTGGTTAGTGCATTGGGTTCTTTAGCGGTAGATTGTGAGGTTCGACTCATAGTGGTTAGTGCATTGGGTTCTTTAGCGGTAGATTGTGAGGTTCGACTCCTAGTGGTTAGTGCATTGGGTTCTTTAGCCGTAGATTGTGAGGTTCGACTCCTAGTGGTTAGTGCATTGGGTTCTTTAGCGGTAGATTGTGGAGTTCGACTCCTAGTGGTTAGTGCATTGGGTTCTTTAGCGGTAGATTGTGAGGTTCGACTCCTAGTGGTTAGTGCATTGGGTTCTTTAGCGGTAGATTGTGGGGTTCGACTCCTAGTGGTTAGTACATTGGGTTCTTTAGCGGTAGATTGTGGGGTTCGACTCCTAGTGGTTAGTACATTGGGTTCTTTAGCGGTAGATTGTGAGGTTCGACTCCTAGTGGTTAGTACATTGGGTTCTTTAGCGGTAGATTGTGAGGTTCGACTACTAGTGGTTAATGGATTGGGTTCTTTAGCGGTAGATTGTGGGTTCGACTCCCAGTGGTTCTTTAGCGGTAGATTGTGAGGTTCGACTCCTAGTGTTACTATGTGGATTTGTTCTTCTCTCTCTTTAAAATGAGGCTGTTAGGCATTTGAGCATTTTCTGTTTCTAATTTGTGATTTGGAGGTTTTTTTTAAGGGAAATAAAGTGCAATAACCTGACTTGTAACTCACAGTGCTTACCATTACGCTCATAGCGAATTAGTGGTATATTATATGGCAAGAATATATATATATTGTATATATAATTATGTATATAATATATTTCATAAAATTGAAAAATATCGTATGCACCGGGCCACAGGTTTTAGTTGGTTTCCATGCCAACAGCGCAATACTATCTCGATTGACAGTACGCGTTCGATTGGTATACAAGCACGCTCTCAATTCACAAAGACAGAGGTAGGTTCCTTGGGCAGGTCCCTGGGGTCGAGTCTGCGTGAGGCCAACGCTGGCGTCACGGGTATGTTCCTTTTGCCTCGTTCCCCAGCGGCATATGAGGTTACCCGCAGATCTTGTACCCATAATGCGCGCGTTTTGGTCAGTCGGCTATGTCGTGTTACACTCTGATCTGTCGAATGTTGATACACCAACCCCGCTAGACCTATATCGACGAAACTAATGCAAAATTCGCCAGCGCAGCTAGTGGCGTGTACACAAAAAGCCGAAACCTAAATGCCAATATTCAGAACGAAAATGGGACAATGTGGTCCACAGAGACTTTAAAGGTAGGATAAGTACACCATTGGTAATTGCTTGAATTATCAAGAATAGGTAGATTTGGGGGTTGTATTTTATAGTAAATATCGTTTAACTGACTTTTCCGAAGTTTTACAATCATGGATGCCGAGAAAAGCACGAAAAACAGCGTTTGTTTTCAACCGGCGCCGAGCAGTTATTCTTATGTTATCTTTGTTTTTTCGCGATCGGTGACCGGCGATCGCAATTTGTTTTTTATACAATTATATATTTGGGAATAATTACAGGATATCTAGCGCAATCATTTTGCTGGATGCCTAGAATCATTATTTACTTCCAAATGAGTAAGATATTTCTTAATAATTCGGTAGTAAATATTTTCGATATATCTGCAAATGGTGTATCCTACCTTTAACTGTCACACTTGAACTGTCAATAGCAAAGTATGTCTCGGGAAAAAAACATTGTGATTATGGTTAACATCAACCGCTAAAACGAATACATAAATCTGAGTTAACGATATAGTATACAATTCTTCAAACATAACAAAACAAAGGAAACTCGTTTGGCATTGAAGCTTCTAACCAGGGATCTATTTCATAAAACTTGCAAGCACACCAATTTGCTTAGCATAATAATTCTTCCTTGGCCAACAAAAACCCAGGGGTTCAAACCCATTTTCAGGTGATGTATGTTGTTGGATAAACTGGTATTCAGCTGCTTAGCTTAAAAAGCACTATGGAGTTTAGATTTTACTGAGCGAGACTTTTTTGTGCTAAGCAAATTTGTTGTACTTAGCAACTTTGTGAAACTGGCCCCGGGTAATCCTAATTCGTGAGCTGAAGTAGATATAAGGAGTATGCTTGCTTGTCACAGGTTATTTATTGTAGGTGATTTATTGAGAGTTTAATTCATCTTTGTCCACACATGATAGCTTCAATTCCCGAGTTCCCCTCTAGGGTTGGTTCCTAGTATTTTCGCCGTCATCTGTTTCTTAAAAAAAAAAATACTCACAGCATTTTCCCTATATAATTCGTATTCAACTTTATCGCACTGCTTCATAAATTATATTACCTTGCCGACGATGATCACACAGCCCCCTCTAGCGTCCGTTATGTACCCGATGGTTGTCTCCGGAATCTCAACAGCGAGTTGGCGCGTGACACCAGCTGTCATATTTTTGTGTTTTTTTAAATTTTATATCCCGCTGTTTCGTTTCAGGTTCATGATTACAGCTTGCCGCAATTTTCCCCTACCCCAGGGGGATGCCGGCGTTCCAGCGGCAAGAGATCATTGTCAGTCTGCGGCGCTGAGGAGTCAAGACCGCCAATTATATACCAAGGTCAACCTTTAGTCCGACGATTATAGAAACATTTATTAACTTGTGGCCGAGGAGAGATTTGAAAGACTGCTTGTCATCATCGCGTACTGAACCCGGACGTAGCGAGGTGAGTTTTATTGCTTATTCTAGTTATTGCTACATCCATTTGTTTTCACCCATAATCTGTTTGATTTGCAAATCGGTCTCACTTTGTATTAAAGGTAGGATACACCATTTTGTAATTGCTTGAATTATCATAAATGGGTGGATTTGTAGGGTTGTATTTTATAGTAAATATCATTTAACTGACATGTACGAAGTTTTACATTCATGGATGCCGAGAAAAGTACGGAAAACAGCGTTCGTTTGTAACCGGCGCCGAGCAGTTATTCTTATGTTATCTTTGTTTTTTCGCGATCGCCGTCCGGCGATCGCAAAATTTGTTGTATTAAATTATATTTTTGGGAATAATTACAGGATATCTAGCGCAATCATTTTGCTGGATGCCTAGAATCATTTTTTACTTTTAAATGAGTAAGATAATTCCTAATAATTCGGTAGTAAATATTTTCGATTCCTGCAAATGGTGTATCCTATACGCAAACCCATTATACCGTTTTCATAAACCTGTCTCGATTTAAAACCAGAAGTGTTTAATATCTACTTCAAACAATTCAAGGACATTCTTACTGACCTTCATCTGTAATTGGTTATAACAAAATTTACTATATTGCAAGGTTGAGCGTCTGCAACCCTATGAAAAGGTTGTTATTATTATATATACAAATAAACCGCCTTGCAAGAGCGGAATGATTATCTGACAGGCAATTATAAGTCGAATTTTGTAGAAAAAAATAAAATAATTTAACTATAGGAAAAGGGTAGCTCGGTAGATATAGCGCAGACATATCTACCAATCCTATCGCCTATCGTTATAAAATAATTCAATACGATCAATATTCCTGATCTAGATCCAGATCAATCTGAACATTTAATGGAATCATTCTTGACCCATAAGCTATCTACCCATCAAGTTTAGTTAAGATTCACCCAGTAGTTCCCCCGTAATCCTGCTAACAAACAAACAAACAGAGAGTCAGGCAACATGACCGACAAGCCGACAGACAGCCCGACAGACAGACAGACGGCTAATATCAACGCCGGCAAAATCATAACGTCTTGGCAGAGGTAATAACTAAACGACGATACATTTGTCTCACTCAAACTTAAAGCGATCGTATACGTTTGGTAATTACTCCAAATATTAATGGCAATAAAAACTTACTCGGTAAGAAGTACAGCAGCTTTGGATAGTATAATGCATTTTTAGAAACTTTTCACCTTGAAGTACTGCGGTTATGAAACAAATATTTCTTTTTATCCTCAACAATTTAAATCTGAGAAGCGTTACTGCAGTGACGTTTCTCAGATTGTGTATTCCAACGCAGATTATTCTTTCTGCGTGGACATAACCGCTCCAGATTTTCAGCAATATCTCAAAATCGCTACAACCTTTTGAAAGGAAATGTTTACAGGTTAGTTTTATGGTATAGATCTATAACTATATAGGATTGAAACAAACAGTGTGTTCCAATTACCAAACGTATACGATCCTTTAATACTGACCCGTGGAGTGTATTGTTCGCGATTATTGCGTATATATTCATGAGAATGCAGAATGGCAACTCGGTTACATTTAAGAACTATAACGAATTATAAATTAATATATATAATAAATGACAAGCGATACTGCGCGGGGGAAACCCCCTAGGGAAATTCGTACAGAAATGGCACGGCTGTACGGTTTCCTTTGTCGAAACCGTAGTTGTACAAAAGAATCGTTTAATTTAAAACGGTCCTTAAAGGTAGGATACACTAATGGTAATTGCTTGAATTATAAGGAATGGGCTGATATAGAGGTTGTATTTTATAGTTAATATCGTTTAACAGACCTGTTCGAAGTTTTACAATCGCGGCTGCCGAGAAAAGCAAGAAAAGCGGCGTTCGTTTTCAACCGGCGTCGGGCAGTGGTTCTTATGTTGTTCTTGGTTTTTTTTTGTGATTAATTTTTTTTTTATAATTTCATTGTTCGGAAAAATTATAGAATATCTATCGCAATAGTTTTGCTGGATGCCTACAATACTTATTTACTTTCAAATAAGTAAGATATTTCTTAATAATTCGGTAGTAAATTGTTTCGATATCTGTAAATGGTGTATTCTACCTTTAAGTCACCCAGTGCGACATATAAGTGAAAATTGACCCCCCCCCCCCCCTCCCTCGGTGCCTTCGGCCAACCAGCAAAAGTTTAAATTAATCTTCATTAATCTTCGTATCTCCAATTAATCTTTATTTCCAATGTAGGCCTATTTCGGCTAAAGGGTTTGAGAATTCTCTATTAGTTACGCCAACGATTCTGAAACTGTTGTCCGTGCGGTTGATTTCTCACGATAACTCGTTCATAGCTGCTCTTTGAATTCATTTCCCTGCCACCTTCGCCGTCTTAAAGTGTGTCTCAATTACTGTATCCTGCGGTGTCGCGTCCGTTTGACCACCTGCCCATGTCTTCGATCGCAATGTTTACCCCAATTATGCCAGGTGGGGTAGGGTGGGGGAATGGTGAGAGCGGGGGGGGGGGGGGGGGGGGGGGGGGGGGGATTTCCCAATCAAGGGACGAATGCTCACTAATAAACCTGACACGTTCCGAAGTCAAAGTAATATCCGAACGGACAGGTGGCGGCGGGTGTGACGTAAAGAATCAGTGTTGCAATTGGCAGCTCTATGCGCTATGCGCGTGTTTCTTGATCTCCAGATTGTTCGGATAGGCGCGATTCGAGATCAGGCATTTTACTGCAAAAGTACAAAGACCTCTGAAAAGGTAAAACGACCAGGGGCCAATTTCATAGAGCTGCTCAGCAAAAAAAATTGCTTAGCACAAAAAGTCTTGCTCATTAAAAACAGGTTACCAGCCAAAACTATACGTGTTTTTCATGCTAAGCTAAAAAACAGCTGATTATCAATCCAGAACAATAAAGATCAGGTGAAAATTTGGTCTGTCACCTTGTTTTTGCCAAGGACAAATTGTCATGCTCAGCAAATTGTTGTGCTTAGCAGCTCTATGAAATTGGCCCCTGGTTTGAAGTCCACAATGCTTAGCCTTTATTTTTAAATTGTCAGCTGAGTGTATTAGGTTTTAAAGAATGATAATTTATGTCTTTACTCGTCATTCAAATATAAAAATCCTAGAAATAAACCGAATAATTGTAAATTTTAAACTCAGTCCAGATTTAGCTTCGATGTCATTTTTGCCCTACGAGAAAAACTTGTCCCTAGCAGTAGGATCGAAGTACGGCAATTTCTTTTGAAGTACGTCCATCTCGTTTGAAGTACGTTGTCACTCCGTCTAATTGCAGAACGGGATGGCCGCCCGATATTTTTGAGTAGGCTCGAAGTTCTGGAGCATCCTTCCCGTCTGAGCTCGTTCATGAAGTTCGTAAAAAGACCGTAAACAGTTGCTACTACGTCCACTCCGTTCGCACACAGTTTGAGCCCGTTCGGCAACATTTTCAAGAACGTAGTGAGAACTAGTTTGGTGTGATGGGGGCATAAATTAACTTGTGTTATAACACACCTCTTGCTAGTTCTGTATTCTGGTTGGCTGAAGCACGGTCACGTGGGGTTAACTAATACAGGCTAGTGCATAATATGTGCCACCGTGAATTTGCGGGAAATAGTACCCGAAGTGGGCAATAGACTTACAATTTTTGACTGGTTACAACGCCCTCAAGAGGTTTGCCAGGCTCATCTTAATATTAAAAATGGCGGCGTCTGGATCTTTTGGACCGAGGTGCGTTATAAAACACATTATGGACTGGCATGATTCGGTCACTAGAGTTCGGCCTCGGGAAATAGGTCCCCCTTCTGGTCACTCACAGTCCCTCGGGGGAATAGACGTGCCTAGTGACCTCATTGCCAGTCCATATGTGTATACTAATACTTAAATGTAACAAAGACTTGCATAATCACTCACTCGAAGGCTTATAGAATACGTGCTCTCAACTTTTATCTCCTCCCGATGTAATTAATTTTGTGATCACAATGTATCATGCGAACATTACTTGGTTAATACCTAAAGCGAAATTGGCTCCAGCGACTCTTAAAGTCGTTAGCAAAATGCATCACCACAAATCTCGGGAATTTATTTGTTAAACTTAATGTATACCCATGCGTCACTTAACGTGTGATCGGTTTTTTTGGGGGGTATGAAATTAAATATGCCGACGTCGGTGGACTAGACTGGCTAATCCGACGTCTGTCTTTTAATTTAGAACATTCGACGCGTCCACACGTCGCAATATGAGTCCCAACTTTGATTAGCTGTGAGATTGTGATTTGTTGAAAGCAATGAGATTCTCGAAATCATTAAAAGTGGGGATGTTCAGGGGCTCTTCTCGGCCATCGTTAAGCGTTAAGCGCGCCACTTTCCCGTGGCGCGAAAATTGCGGCGGAGCCTTAACTGAGCGCCAAACAAATTTGTCTAATTTACCTATGAATTCAACACCAGTCTGTGTTTTCCTCATTTTATCTCAATTTTTGTGTGTATTGTACCCAACCTTAAGTTCTATACATATTCCAGACGTATGAATTTGTTACTATAAAAAAGTTGTCTTTGGAGCAATTCCAAGAAAACAGCCGGACACTTTATAAGAGAATTTCACATTTCAAAATTGTGCAATTAGCATACACATGTTTATAATGTTTTGATTTGTTTTTGCTACAAGTCTACAACTATACTACTGCTATAATACAACAACAACAACCTTAGGCTTTACACAACAAAAGAAAAAAATGTAAGTACTTTTCATTTTTAAAATAATAATTTCGTGCTGGGTATAGACGAATCCAACGAAGGGATTTTTTTCATTCGTCATGGCGGCGCTGTTTCACTTTCAGGAAGGTCATGCGACCCTAATTTCCTATGGTTGCGCACATCCAAATAAAGTCACATAGACAACAATGATAAATACCCCAACTTCAAAAAATTGGGAAAAATACTCACAACTCTCCAAGGTGACTACACTATACACCAAAATGAAGCTTATTTCACCATCTTTTATTTTATTTTCAATTTGTGTGGGGTCATCTGATAACTTTTGGGTGATATTTCCCTCCAAAAGAAGAACACCCCTAAAACTAGTGCTGAAGCCAAATCTGCAAAGCGTCCATTTTGAAAAAATACTCTCTCGCTCAAGAGGCAATTAAGTAGTGCTAATTCTAGGTCCAGATTCATCCCAAATGCTCAGAATTAGAAGCTCACACTCCCGGACCGAGGCGGTACACTGCATTTTTTACAATTCTTCAAATGCATGGCTCTCAAAATGCTCTTTAGATAATTATTTCCTGGTCGGCGCAAGCAATTTTGGGCATATTTACAACCCTGCACCCCTATAGCGATATAGGGCTACACTGCCCCCCCCCCCCCCCCCCCCCCACAATGTCCGTGTGCGCGCGCTCCACCGTATGTTTGATTGGATTCATCTATATACAAATGTCTCATACTTAGACTTGGTAACTTTAGAGCTTGCGCCCTAATCCGATAATTCTGATTCGAATCATAACAGACAGTTGATACTATAAAATTCTTCTCATTGCTGTAAGTTAAGGCGCTTCACTGCATTGAACTGTTATTTCCCGGCACACGTATAATGTAAAGTGTGAAGCTAATAAAGCGACGCGTGTATGTATCGTAGGAATGCGCCGCTCACGCTGCGCTCGCAATTTCAAACCTAATAATCCCCACGTGCGGCCCAGGTTGCCGTTAATGTTGTTTTATTTGCTGTGATTTCCTCCAGCTGTCTGCGTCTATTACTCCTAAATGTCTCATAGAGGAAGAAGAATAATCTCAGAGAAAACAAATGGGTTTATGAAAACTGGCCTTCGCTTTTTCTACCAATTTTTGAGCATTTTCTGTATTAATTTTTTTTTTTTACTGTAAAGCATTTGTTAAAGGCAAAGTATTTTCTCGCATTTGTTGGAATTTTGTTTTGTTTTTGTTGTTGTTTGGCATGAGAAAAATATAGGAGTAAATGCTTTAGATTTTGAGTAAATTTACTAGTCATTGTTCAAGTTTGGATCATGGCACCTTGACAAATTAGAAGCAAATACGTGTATCTATACTCCTGAAGATGAGAAATGGTTGGCGCCATCTTGTGGACGGTGTCCAGTGTGCCGTGTCCCTGTTTGCGCGCGGAGGGTGGGAGGGAGCCCGTCTATTTTGCCGGTACGTGCGCCGTGCCGTTTTGTGTGTACATAATCCACGCTCTAAAAATTTTTCTCATCACTAAAATTCAATTTGGTCTATGAATGTTCATTATTTTGTTTAAACGCAAACAATATTCTGATCGTGGGCGTCTGCAATATTGCCTATGAGGACATAGGCCTATCTTTATTATTTGTATGGTTCTTATTTGTTTTAAAGGTAGGATACACCATTTGCAAATATCGAAAAATTACTACCAAATTATTAAGAAATATCTTACTCATCTGAAAGTAAATAATGATTCTAGGCATCCAGCAAAATGATTGCGATAGATATCCTGTGTTTATTTTTGACGGCGATCGCGAAAAAAACACAAATAACATAAGAATAACTGCTCGACGCCAAACGCTGTTTTTTGTGCTTTTCTCGGCATCCATGATTGTAAAACTTCGGACAGGTCAGTTAAACGATATTTGCTATGAAATACAACCCCCAAAATCAACCTATTCATGATAATTCAAGCAATTACCAATGGTGTATTCTACCTTTAAAGTTGGGCTGTTCGGTCAAACAAAAGTTTACGGGGAAAAAAAGCAGTCCCGCCTGATTAGATGGATACATAAAACGAGAAGTGCGTATATATAAATTATCTCCAATTTTGTTAAATGCAGTGTGCTTATCATGAAGTGTATAACTGCATAAAAACAAATCAATTGTTACCAAGATGCAGTTGATTTCTGCACAATACAGCTCACTAATGAGTAATATCCTGGCTGTATAGTGGCATTCAGGCCATAAGGTATATACTATATGTGACCTGTCACCACGAAACCCGGACAAAGTTGACAAAATAAATTTCGGGTTTATGATATTTTCAGATTCTCCTGTTCATTAGCTTTTGAATGATATATAACTTATGTGGGTAGCCCTTCCCTGTAATCCCCTGCGAGGAGATTAAGACCCAGGATCAATCATAAGCCAAACAGAGAAAACAAGGTTTTTGTGCAGGAAGTGCTTTTGTAATTATATACAACCACCGTTCGGAAAAAGGGTTAAAATACGTCTTTATTGTGATCAGACTGTATTTGTTTTTTGGGATATGCTCCGTGAATATTTTAAGATAACAAAAACATGGAAACTTAAAAATCGATGATCCCATGCAAAAATGACTTCACACGCTGTTTATATGGAATGCATGGTTGCAACTTTGTCCGGGTTTCGTGGTGACAGGTCACATATAAGGTACATGATTCGAGACAACACAATGCATCCTCTCCTCTTCTGGGATTTCACTGATTGTTATACATGTACGCTATATTTTGTGTATAAACAAATCACTTTCAATAGCGTATATCATATAACACACAGAGCCGTATTGTAAAAAATTACTATTCATTTTTTTGTTTATTTGCTAATTTCTTGGGTGAATGCGGTTCCAGAGAGGGTAGGCGGTAATAAAACATTTTTTTTGTTTTCAAAAATAGGTTTGATCGGAAATGAGAACCACATAAATAAAAAGGGCCGTCCTAATAAACACATCACTTTCTTAACCGAAAAATAAAGATATCTTTCACAACATTTAATGTTTTCAATTCGGAATGTCCCAGTTGTATCCTTTCGTCAGAAGACTTGGAAAGATGATTACTGTGCAGGGGATTTTTCTCGGGGGCCACAGAGTCAAACAAATGAGCTCGGAAGGTGCTCGTACACGTAAAATTAGTAGGTACAAGCCGTTAAATTTGTATGTACGAGCCGCGACAGCAGGTGGGCCCTACTACCCCCCCCCCCCCCCCCCCCACACCCACACACGCACACGCAGTCGTGAACCACATAACGATCGAGGCTCGATATTGTGTTTTCCTTTATTCCTATGTTATACCCAATCCCCATTGCTTTGCGCTTGCACCGTCGATCGAGGACCGAATTTTTCCATTCATACCGCCGACCGAGGGGCTTTTGTTTCCTTTGTTCTCCTTTGTGTCTCGCCCCTCGGTCGTTATGTGGTGCCGGAACAGCTAGCTTTACCTTACATACGCACTGTGGACATTCCTTTGTCTTCGTGTAGTTAACAAACTTTGACTAAATACTCATTTTTCTCGCTTCCCCAAAACAAATTTACCCTCAAATTTGGATTATGGGCCTCTCAGCTGTTCCTTCTATCTTTTCTATATATAACCCTAACCCGTTTTTCCTCTAGCGCTCTTTTTCGGAAACTGAAAAACGGATTGTGGACGTGTGCAAGTCCACAAACCGTAACCTCTTCCCGCATCGTGTGGACCTATATTGTTCGGAGGTCCACAGTGCGTATGCAAGACTAACTCATAACACCATCAACACATAGGGCTAAGAGCAAATGGTGAATATTAAATTTAAAATACAATATTTAAACGAATTCGAGCATTTGGTTTTTTTCTTATCTAGTGATTCCACAGCCCGTACTGCCGACAGATAAAATCGACCGGGAAGATAAACATCTCTTAGCGAGACATCGACACTGCGATGTGTGGTGCGTGTTTGAAACATTTGGGTTCAATGAGTGCGATTTAATATAAATTGTGCAAGTGAACGCGGGCCTTATCCGCTCGATTAAATGCAAAGCACTTAAAGGTAGGACACATCATTTTGCAGATATCGAAACATTTTACTACCGAATCATTAAAGGTAGGATACACCATTGGTAATTGCTTGAATTATCATTAATGGGTAGATTTGGGGGGTTGTATTTCATAGTAAATATCGTTTAACTGACCTGTCCGAAGTTTTACAATCATGGATGCCGAGAAAAGCACGAAAAAACAGCGTTTGTTTTCAACCGGCGTTGGGCAGTTATTCTTATGCTATCTTTTTTTTCTTTTCGCGATCGCCGTCGGGCGATCGCGAATTTTTCTTTATCAAATTATATTTTTCGGAATCATTACAGTATATCTAGCACAATCATTTTGCTGGATGCCTAGAATCATTATTTACTTTAAAATGAGTAAGATATTTCTGAATAATTCGGTAGTAAATACTTTCGTTAACTGCAAATGGTGTATAGGCCCTACTACCTTTAAGAAATATCTTACTAATTTGAAAGTAATAATGATTGTAGGCATCCAGCACAATTATTTAGCTAGATATCATGTAATAGTTTAGAAGAAAAAAAAATTAACAAAAAAAAGACATAACCGTATACCTTAACCAAGGGTGCAGTTTTTCTAATCAAAACTCTAACATTTAACTCGGGGCTAGCCATATGGCTTAATGTTAGATCACTTGAATTTCGATCGTAAATTGTGTTCTTCACCTGGGCATTTATTATACGGCGCTCCTTGACAAAGCAAGTAAGCCGCCGGAATACCACACGACCCCACCCCCCTCCCCCTCTCCCTCGACACCCCCTCCCCACCCACGCCCAAAAGGCACAAATCTCCCGTCAGCGCAGACGGGTTCAGTGCCCGCTAGCGTCAAAACAAATCACCGCTAACTCGCGTGCGAGTGAGATCATTCGGTCGGTCGTTTTAATTTGTTATCGCCGGTATAATCCCCCGATTACCGATCGTCCTTAACCAAAATAAGAGAAAAGGTTTCGTTTTAGAAAACCTGGGGCCATTCAAATTAAAAAACGAGCATCGACAGCATTTTAATTGAAAGCTCTTATAGGGCCGTGTACACGTACTGTCAGTGACCAATTACCAGTGTCATTAGTATATCAAACATTAATGTAAGAATCTGATTGATAATTAATTTCCTTTAAAGGTAGGATACACCATTGGCAATTTCTTGAATTATCATAAATGGGTGGATTTTGGTGGTTTTTTTAGGAGGGGGGCTTATAGTTAATATCGTTTAACTGACCTGTTCGAAGTTTTACAATTATGGATGCCGAGGAAAGCAAGAAAAACGGCGTTTGTTTTCAACCGGCGTCGGGCAGTGGTTCTTATGTTGTTCTTTTTTTGGCGATCGCCGTTTGACGATCGTAAATATTTTTTAAATATAATTTAGTTTTTTGAAAAAATTATAGGCTATCTATAGCGCAATAATTTTGCTGAATGTCTAACAATCATTATCTACTTTCAAATAAGTAAGACATTTCTTAGTAATTCACTAGTAAAAAATGTCGATATCTGCAAATGGTGTATCCTACATTAAGCCAAACATTTAAAGGTATAGTATACACCATTTGCAGATATCAAAAATATTTACTACCGAATTATTAAGAAATATCTTACTCGGTTGAAAGTAAATAATGATTCTAGGCATCCAGCAAAATGATTGCGCTAGATATCCTGTAATTATTCCAAATAAATAAATTTTATATAGACAAATTCGCGATCGCCGGACGGCCGGATCGCGAAAAAACAAAGATAACATAAGAATAACGACTCGACCCCGGTTGAAAACTTCGGAAAAGTCAGTTAAACGATATTTACTATGAAATACAACCCCCCAAATCTACTCATTCATGATAATTCCAGCAATTACCAATGGTGTATACATGTATTACCTTTAACAATCAATTTAACAAAATGAAGCAAAATTTCACAAAACAAACAAACAGAACCAAACCAACCATGGCAAATCCCTTCGAGATTACTCCGAAGGCGAAGAATACTTAAAAACACTAAACGTGAACTGGATAATAAACTAAACAATTAATAGGTGTGAAATCAATTTACTAACATCTAATCAAAATGAAATAGAGCATTATGCCAATCCAGTCCTCCGTGTTCACTTTCCAGTTATAATGGAAGTGATTGGTTCGAACAAAACAAACATAACCAACATCTCGAAGACGATCTTCGTGCACGCGCAAGATGCATATTGACGTTGTTTGTAATTCATATGTGGACTCAACTTCACAAGTCGGACCCGCGGGCGACAAGCGAAATCGCGACGAGTAACGAATTGAGCATTTAGAGAGGATTTGATATTTTAATGCGCGTGCTCGAGTGTTTTTAAATGGCTTGGGGCGGCCATTGGGATTTTTAAGTTGGTGTCCCTTGGGCATTTATGATATGATTGGAGGCCAGGGTACCAGTGAGGATGATCTGCTCGTGACAGCTCGCTGGAAAATATTACTGAGAATAAATTGAATTCCATTCAGCGACAGTGGTCAAATTAACTCTGAGTCGGGTTATTTGTGCGGCGCTCCGTGGTCGTATTAACTCGTATTAAGTATTCATAATACATGAGACTGTTAACCATTCCTATGTTTCAAACGCCTGATAATAGTCTGGTTTCCTGACCTGATTCAAGTGTTCTTTTTATGGCCAGACGTCTAAATTGTAGGTCACAAACAAATGGCGATGAAAAATAAGCGTGGAAAGTATGGAACGCCAAAGAGGCATTTAATGTGATCATCGAATCGCTGATGGACTTTTGCGATCGAGTGATGGACTTTTATGATCGAGAGATGGACTTTTTCGATCGAGTCCATCACTCGATCGCAAAAGTCTATCACCGATTCAATGATCACATTAAATGCCTCTTTGGCGTTCCATATTAAAGTGCTAGGGTACGTAACATCTATGTACGAGCATAGAGAAAGGAACAGACCTTTCTCTATGGTACGAGTCACGGCAGTGACCCCCACTTTCTCCTATGATGCACTGCGGTAAATATACCCGCCATCAATGCATAAGGCTATTCTACCACCAATATAATAAGTTTTACTGCTGGAATCATAGATAATTGGGACTCCGGTACCTCAATAAGTTTTCGGCGGCCCATGCTCCATACAGCCAAGGAGCCCGTTATCCACTTAAAGACCACATTTTACACCACACAGGCCGTATGCTATTATTAGGTAAAGTATTTCGGACGAGTTCACAACGCGTGTTTGGGCGTCACTTGAAAATATTACAACGGCTAAAGCCTTATCCAGCGAACATTATCTAGAGAGCCACACTAACCCTTGGCTGTCAGTCAGAATGTCCTCGCTGTGTCAGGGTTGCGAACCACTGTTTCGCTCTTAATTTGAAATCGGATGTCTTATATAAGTACCAGAGTGACATGATTTCTACAGCAACACCCGAATCAGATTTAACGGTGTTTGAAACAATGGTCGTAGGCCTCTACCATAGAGCTATATTAAATTACTATAGAGCACTGCTCAATGTACAAAGTGATGCGAGCTGGGCCCAATGTCTTGGCTCTGCTTACCATTAGCAAAAAATCCCTGCTTACTATAGCAGAAAATTCGGTGCTTACGGTAAACGTATTTTACGCGTTAGCAAGGAATTTTGGTCTCTGAGCATGCGTACAACCCGTAACGGTAAGCAGAGCCAAGAAATTGGGCCCTGGGCGCATCTATGTTTGTGCACAAACCTATGAAAACCTCAACACTGTGTACGGCTTTTGTACGGCTATTTGCATATCTGCGTTTGTATTCTATACAGTGCGTTTCCGAAGCCGATACGCCCAACATGATTAGCAAATGCGTGTGCGTATCCGCGCGCTACAGATGATCATTTGCCTTGACTTTTTTTTTACTTGCATGACGCGCGTAAGTTGTTTGCGTCTGTTGTACTTGCACGCGCGTTGCATTTAGAGTACACTTTCAAAATTTAATCCATCTATTTTTAATATGTTCTACAAGCATGCACGTGAATCTAATATGTCTGCGCGCAGAATGGATTCGAAGTTCCTCTGCGCGTAAGAATGAAGAGTTAGCGCTCTAGTAATTTAATATAGCTCTATGGCCTATATGTGCTTTCCGGGCCGTTCTGCCGAGAGCACGTTATAGTGGCTTAGATCCCGAGTGCGTCCGTTTGTTTTTAGCTCACACGTGTTTGCAGAATGTCACACGAGACCGTTCGGTTAACCATCACGGGGTACTTGTTTCTGCCCCCGGTGTCAGCCACCACTGCCCCAGCTCACGGACGGGTTTCTGGTGACTGCCCCAGGTGTATAATGATGTCACCGGGACAATTTCGAGCAAGTTCGGGCGCGAATCTGCTTTACAAATGCGCATGCTCAAATGCAGTTCGCTCGAACGGCTCTAGTCGAACTATTGTTGAAAGAATGGCAACCGCTCTGTGTACATTTAATACATGAATGAGATGGGTATTGGCACTATTCTCCCACGCATATAAGTAGGACAAGTCATAACGTTAGTCATGTTGGTCCAAAAACAAGGGGAAAAAACATTAGGCCTGCCAGATTTTCACTTAACATTACTGCCTTTCCCTCCGTCCGACTATTGACATCACTTTTTCCACGTCACTGGTTCTCTTCATGTTTTCTTATGGAAAGAGGCTATTGTCAACCAGCGACAACCGTGCTCCGGGGTCTGGTTCCAAATAGTCGACTAGATAGTCCAACCATTCTGCGTTCGAGCGACGTTAGTCGAACTATGGTTAACTCTATATAGTTCGCGCCCGAACTTGCTCTAGGTTTACAGGAAGCTAACAAAATTGCCGGGAATTGGATACGAAGCGAGTAAAATGGACAGGTTATGATACAAATTGTTAATGTTGTTCAATTTGATGGCCATTTCCCTCAAATATTTCAGTGCATATCAACTTGACTTTAGCAATTATTAATCTGGCGACTGCGGTAACACTTAAATTGCAAGTCAAGCAGACGTCAGTATGCCCAGTGATGTGTTGTGTTTACGATTCAAAGTCCTTTAAAAAAACAACACTTTTGACTTTAATTTTCATAACAAATGTCCGGGCGAATACACGACATTTCGTGGCTTCCCCGCGGTGTAACCCCGCGTGTATCAACGGGGAAGCTAATCGAACGCACCCAGCTCCCTAGAGTGTGTGCAATATTGATTTTGGAGGATTGAGGACGGTTAGGGTTTAAACTTATAGACTATTCCAGTTATACGTCAACCAATGCGTGCTCGACTCAGCTCAGCTCGAGTGTTTAATGGCATTCGAGGAGGCCAAGGTAGATATCGATTTCGAGTCCAAATCGAAGCGAGTCAGTAGCGTGAATGCGGTACTTTAGACGAGGCCACATGGCTCGATTCATTATAGCTTATGTTGTTCATTTGGTTCATCAACATTGCATCATATAAAAAAGAGAATATATAAGGCCAAATAAAAAAACAAAAACATGTTTAGCGTCATGCCTTTTTTTTTAAGGAAGGAGGAGGCCCTTTTTTTTTTTTTTTTTCAAAATGGCCGTCCGACACATTTTAATGCGAATCATGAAGTGAACATGTCACACCCTATCTTCCTATTAGAAATTAAAACATGGCTCACCCACGATTAAAAATCAAAATTTATGTGGGTCGATCATGTATGCACCATACACGTCACACCCTAGCCTTCAAATGTTATTATCTTTAATTTAAAAAAAAACCAGATAATAAAATTTGTCATTTTGTTCAAAAATAAAAAAATAAATAAAAGGAGGCGGCATCCAAAAAGGAAGCGGGCGGTGACGCTAAACATGTTTTTTTTTATTTGGCATAATCACTATTTCTGTTCTTAGTATCCTGTGTAGTATATGCTGTATCTCGGTGGCATTTTGGTTAAAGATTCGAAATTGTTGTCCATATATGCAAAGTTGTAGTCAAATTCCAATCGAACCTGGGTCATGGACGCAATAGTGTAACCTTTGTAATCATGGTTGTGTTAAAGGTCAAGTACTGAGGTCAAAGGTCATTTGACCTGAATCCAGCAAAGTGCATTTTTACCGTACATATATGTACAGTTATAAATAAGAACATATGTTGTTAATTTTTAGAATCCCTTAAAGTCATCATGGTTCATTCATGGGTCCAAAGTGTGATGCAAGATATTCATTATTTAATGCAAGTAGTGCATACACATTTCACAATAAACAATATTTTCATAAGGGACATGAAATTTAGCAATGTGATGGAACACCAGTCCAAACCAGTAGATATATACAAATTATAGGCCCAACCCTCTTTCAACTAAGTTGTGCTTGCTGGTAAATACTTGCATGATTCCAAATCATGACTTTTCCTATTTGTATCATTGCCAAATTTCTCATAAAATTGCCTGTTTTTGTTTGTACTGAATTGTAGTCTTATTCCTACGTTAATGGTTAAACTATACACCGCACACTCACGCAGTGGGCTTCCTACCCGCAATAATGTTCCCAGCTCTGCTTAGTAAATGCAATAGCGTACGAAAGTGGGTTCAAACACACCGACAAAACACAGCCGAGTTGTGGCCCAAAATATTGGCAAAATTAACGTGGCACATCACTTACATTGTACACTGGAAATTCGCTTTGCCTGGCCCAGTTTACGTGGCTATAAAGGGTTGTTCTGTCGCCGTCAAAATCCCTCAATGTCGGCACAAAAGAAAAAATAAATGCCGCACACAGTGTTTTTCAAGATGGCGATTCGCTGAAAGTTTTTACACCGTGACATCGGCGCGTCAAGCCCGGCGTTAGCTCGCTCCCTCCCGCAAGGCTTGGTGTTGCGGCTTCGGAATACAGCCTGAAATCTAGCCCAGGGCTTACTTCGCGTAGCCTAGCCCGTCGTTTGGTATGAGGCTTCAAAAATGGCGCCGCCAAAATCTAGCCCAAGCCTTGCCTCTATAGCCCCCGTTTCGTAAACGCCCTATGAAAACAAAACTTTAAACTAGAGCTAATGTGCTTCAGGAAGCACGGATATCAGCCTAAATAGTCTTTTGTAAGGCTTGTGTGAACCGCCTCGCACTAACCACTTGGTGATGACTACCACTCCCAAATTGCAAAAGCATCTAACCAAGTTTGACTGAAATCGGCTAAAGAATGTAGAAGAAAATACATTTGATATGCTTCAATATAATGACCTCTACTGACCATTAGTTCACCAGTGGCCAAATTAATTAAATCAAGGCTGTGGGAGAAGCATTTCGTTATTTTGAAAAGAAAATGACCCCTACTGACCATTAGGTGACCAATGGCCAAATTTTGACCCCCTACTGACCATTAGGTGACCATTGGCCAAATTAATTAAACCAAGACTGTGGGAGAAGAAGCATTTCGTAATTTTGAAGAAAATGACCCCTGCTGACAATTAGGTGACCACTGGCCAAATTCTGTGAACAACTTTTACGAGTTAATTAAATCAAGGCTGTGGGAGAAGCATTTCGTTATTTTGAAGAAAATGACCCCTACTGACCATTAGGTGACCAATGGTCAAATTCTGACCCTACTGACCATTAGGTGACCATTGGCCAAATTAATTGGACCACGACTGTGGGAGAAGAAGCATTTTGTAATTTTAAAGAAAATGACCCCTGCTGACCATTGGGTGACCATTGGCCAAATTATCGGTGTACACCCTATATGAGGCTTGGTCCAGAGATATAACTGACCAAGATTGACATGAATTGGATCAAAACTTTGGGAGAAGCAGCATTTCCTAATTTTGAAGAAAATGACCCCTGCTGACCATCTGGTGACCACTGGCCAAATTCTGTGAACAACTTTTATGAGGCATGGTCCAGAGATGTAACTGGCCAAGTTTGACAATAATTGGACCAAGACTGTGGAAGAAGTAGCATTTTGTAGTTTTAAAGAAAATGACCACTAGTGACCACTAGGTGACGTTTGACCACACCTGCTGATCACTACAGATAGAACTCGGGTCAAGGAAGATCCTGTCCAAATTTGGTTGAAATCGGTCAAAGAATTTGGCAGATATTGAATTTGGCAGATTTTTTTGTGAGCGTTTGCCCGAAGAAAGAAAGAAAGAAAGAAAGAAAGAAAGAAAGAAAGGCGACGAATACAATATATCAGCCTGCTTCGCACGGCTGATATAAAAATAGGTCAGCGACATAATATTGACCATAAATATGAACGAAACCCCTTAATCCATCTATTCCCGAAAATTATAGGAAAATAAATCGAATCACAAGCATGTAGTAATTCCTTGTTCACAGAAACCCCAACGAGCAACAAACAACAAGATGAACTTTGAGGCCCACAATTTTTGGATGAATTTCGCAATTTCTAAAGAAAATCTCGGATCCTATATGGGGAAGTGCTGTGTTTGTTAGACGTCAACTTGGCAGGTGTTTTTGTGACTAGATCGGGACGGCGGAATGCAGTCCCGGCGAATTTGCAAAGAATATTTTCTTCGTAATCGTGAAAACATGATTAACATGAATCGCGTTGGCATTTTCTCAGTGTATAATTAGAGTTCTTAATTTTTTTTCTTAAAATTATCTGAGAAAAACATTATGACATTTTATTTTTATATTTCGGTTTGTGTTGGAAATACACTTCACCACGTGACAATAATATGTGCCGATATTGTTAAAGTTTACTTTGAAAATTAGGTCATGTCTTTAAAGGTAATCATAAAACATTTTACAAACATAACAAAACAAAGTACTAAATTATTATACAATACCTTACTTGACTGGAAGTGAATAAACAGGGTTAAGCTTGGTTAAGACAGCGTTCCACAGTCGCGCCGAACCAAATGAGTGAATTGAGTCCGACGTCTGAAACGAATAAGGGCGACAAGGCACGCCAGACGGCGAACGATCGACTGCTGGAGTTGTTAGAGCGACTCGGGAGCGACTTGATTTCAATTTGGTTCGGCGCGACTGTGGAACGCCTGTCTGAACCGAGCGTTAACCTAGAAACCATTACATTTGATACGTATACGGGATACGTATGCAGCTCAGATTAAAAAAGTCGTCTCTTACGGTCTATTAATCTACACGTATTGTTTTTATTTTTATAAGTTACCCTCAACATTGTCTTTTGTGAATTTTTTTATTTGTTGTATTTTTATTTCATGTATTTATGTTAATGTATTTTAGAATCTATAGAGGACTACAATAAAAATAAGCTGTTTTTATAGCTATTTGTTGTGTTATCCTCGACAACACCTCGGATATACATAATAATGTTAGTTCTTATCGCTTTAGACTCCCACAGTGTGGGTGTATCAAAGCGCTTTACATTATTACCCCGGTCATTGGGCCCATGCAACATTCCAAATACCATCTCAGCTCCCTGGGGAGTATACAGCTCGATGCTGCCATTTCGGCGCAAAGTAGCTAAATTCAACCACAATAACCATCTCTGTCCTCACAGGTACCCATTTTTACTCCTGGGTGGAGAGAAGCAATGAGTGACAAAGTGCCTTGCCCAAGGGCACACGTACCATAGTCCCAGGCCGGACTCGAACCCCCAACATGTAGATTTACCTACAGATTACAAATTCAATGCTCCAGACCACGAGGCCATGGCACTCCACTCACATGTATTTTGTCTTTTTGTAATATTTGTGATTTTTGTTGGGTTTTTTTTCTGCAAGATATCCGTGGAGATTGTCAAATTAAAAAAAACAAAAAAAAACAAAAAAAAGAAGATAATTCAAGCCTTATTATGTTTCCCGTATACGCGTTTTAAAATATAATGGTCCCTAATGGTCCCTACGCACGTTGCCCAGAAGTTGGCTCAGTTTATCGCAACGCGATGCTGTCCTTTGACACAACTCGGCACTCGATCACGAGCACCCTGTCACCGTTCGGCATTCCGGTGATTTTCGTTCGTTTCTTTTAAACATCTCGTCTCTGCGGACGCTCCATGATGTACGAACGTTATACACCGGAGGAACAACTTCGCATTCTCGATGAGAGGGAAGAAAATAACTCAAATTCCCCGCAAGCTGGGTCCATAATAAGAAACAAATACGGAGCATCTTGCAAGGAGCAAAAAAATGATATACTTGAAGTTGACCGTTTGGAGATTGACCAACGTTCTCTAAATTTAGAGCTGTCCAGATAGCTTATTATTTACCTTTTTCGGGAGAGGTTAAGCGTCAATTTTAGCCAAATTCTTGAAGCATAGTTTAACCAAATACGGGGAATAGGTATAGTTGTCCATCGCGCGCAACGCGCCACCCGCAGCGAACGGTAGGGCGCAAAGCGGTGGCGACCACTAAAAGGTCGATGTTAAAACTTGAAGGGGGTTAATCTCTGCATGCAACAGAAGGGGGTTAATTCCTGGCGCGTGCATCGAATCCTTATACTCGCCCGAAAAGACCCTGGTCCCAACCGGGCCGAGACCACATACGTCGATTGGTCCAATTATTGCATACAAGAGGGAACTTACAGACAACAATATACCAACCGTAATTGCTACAAACAAACTGCAGAGGATTCGCTATAGAGCGTTGGTGATATCAAATTACTATATCTACAAACTCGATCAGTCGTCAATTGCAACTGACACGAACTTAAAGCGCGCACCTTCCTCTTAAAATATCCGTCCGTATTTTGTACAGTGGAGCGCCGCTATATTGAACATAACGGGATCCACATAATACATTTTCCGGTATATCGATCGTTTGGTACAGCGTTTTTCAGCCGCCGAATCATCAGGGGCCAATTTCACGGAGCTGCTAAGCACAACAATTTGCTAAGCACAAAAAAGTCTTGCTCATTAAAAACAAGTTATCAGCCAAAATTCTACGTGTTTTTCATGCTAAGCAAAAAACCAGCTAATTATCAATCAAAAACAACAAAGATCACGTGAAAATTTGGTCTGTAACCTTGTTTTTACCAATGACAAATGGTCATGCTAAGCAAATTTCTGTGCTTAGTAGCTCCGTGAAATTGGCCCCAGGTGCCATCTTCAACATAAAGAACCGGTAGTTTGACGTTTGTCAGTTAAAAACGGCTCAATAGCGTTCGATGTACCCATTGGATTTATAAAAAATATGTTTACAAATTTTCAACAAAAAATGTTTGGTATGTTTGGACACAAAAATCGGGGGTTAAAGGGTTAAATTAAATCCATTGAATGTTGTCAATAACAATGTTCGGTATTTTTGTACACAGACATCGGGAGCCAAGAACGGGGTTCGGTATAGCCGAATGTTACTTATAACGGTGTTCGGTATAGCGAAATTCCTCTGTATTCACGTTTAACCTAAAATAATTGTAGACTTTTTGTTTTTAATTTTTTTCCTGTTCCGAAAGGAAAACAAGGATTTCAGATCCTAGCGTCCGTCTAGGTATCGCCACTATCAGGCGGTTTTTAAAACGAGGGGATTATTAATTATCATGGTGTTTCTTGGCAAGGTATACATACAAGGTATAACACCTCTGCGGTTAAAAAAAATATGTGATTGCATTACAACAGTGTCTGCTTTTGGGTGTCAATGGGCGCCAAAATGCTTGTTACCATGTTATAATTAACCAGGTAACAAGCATATTAGCGGCCATTTAAAAAAAAAAAAATCGCAATTTGATCACACATGTTTTTAACTATAGGTGTGCATACCTTGCCAAAATCGCTATGAGCATTACTCCTCTCAATCATAATCGATACCGGTGGCCCAATTTTAGGACCGAGGTTGATGGCCTAACCGTAGTATTGTCTTCTTGATGTCAGGGAGTCGATTATGTCGTAGCAGTATCCAACTGCCTAATCGATTATACCCGACACCAGGGAGAAATGTTTAAAACCGCGTTTTTGCCAGATACAACCCATCACCCTTGTCTAATAAACAAGAATGCGATTTCTTCCTCACGGAATGCCTATACTTCCAGAAGCCCGCAGCGGTATATTAATACGGAATCATCCCCCCACCCCCCTCCACGAACCCGATCGCACCGGGCAAATTTACTCGCCCGCACGGGAAAATCTGCGGTGTTCCTCCTCCGGCGGTGTTTGTCAAATCGAAACTTGTGTGTGCTTTGCCCAGTTTCCGGACCGTGACAAGGCATTCAAATCGGGTTCAGCGATCCTGCCACGCGAACATCGCGGGATGTTACAACTTGATTGCCCCGCGCTCGGGGACAAACAAACACAATTTCCTGAAGCTCGGTTTCCCCAAATATTGTCGTTTCAGAAAGCCGAGATGGCAATTGAAACACATATAGTCGCCTATTCGATTGAGCCACACATTACACGCAGAGCATGTACCAAAAAGAGATTGTGTTGATCCAATGACGGAAACAGTCTTTGCTGGGGAAATACGAGAGAAATTGACAGGGCTTTAAAAACAATCCCAGCGGGCCTATATGTGCTCAGGTTTATTCATGTGATTTTGAGCAAACAATGATATCGTCTATCATCGGGGCTCCACAAACACACACACACGTGGACCCATAGGCAATCCCAATCACGCGCGTGTCAATGATTGCACAGTCATCCACACATAATATCCCTGTCGTTCAAACGTCCCTGTCGTTACTTCCGAAATTCCGAAACCGTATTTAATATCCGCACATGCACGGGGCTCACTATAATGAGCACACATAATATAACATTAAAGAGACGTCTCATACAAAGCTTCAGCTTTGTGCGCGTGAACATAATTAACATACTGTAAAACAGAAATACTATGAATATGGTGGGGATAAGCAACAACAAACTTAATATCTGTAAAAGTCGCTGGAAAATAAGTCCACATTATATCTAAGGCTTTTACTTGGTACTCCGTTGGGTTTCTTGCAATCACAATTTAAAAGACAAATAAACCACAAGGGAAATTGACTAGAGAAACTGGCAAGGCGGCAATCGAACCTGCGACCTTCGAAATACCGGACCGTCGATGAAGAGTCCTCATTGAGTGATCCCCACAATGTCGCTTCCCATGTTGTATCGTAAACTATTGGGCGTGATCCCTGGCCACACGACATTCTGGTGTTTATGACTTTTGACTAGCGCCCTCGAATAAAGATACTGACAATTTGGGAGACCGCCAATATAGGGCAGGATAGCTCAGTTGGTAGAGCGCCAATCCGGTATTCCGGAGGTCGCAGGTTCGAGTCCTGCCTTGCCAGTTTCGGTGTTTACTTTCCTTTACAAATTTACGGAGCTGTCACGGAGCAAACAAAAGGTTGTTTGTACAAGTCGGGGCACGTCAGAGCTCTCTGCATTGGTGGCGGTAACCGAGTCATCTTTTATGTCACGTATAGACTGCTTTCCCCTGTTTTTAACCCAGCAGCAGCAGCAATTATGTTAAATTGAATAGTCAGACAAAAGTGTCATGGCGGTATCTTCGGCGCATTTCGGAAGCTCTACCTGCGCATGCAGTATAATAGTACACTCACTTAACTGAGAATATCTACTTCTTGTATGCCGTTAGCTGAAACATACCAGTATTTTGGCTCAGGTCCTTTAAAAAGTGTCGTTTTTGTCCCCGAAAGGTGCAATTTTGACCCTAATAATGACTAGGTCGAAGCATGACCTGGGTTCCAGGGATCTGACCCGGGATTTATTAGAGTGAAGGACCAGACGTATATCAGTTGCGATTCTATAGCTTTAAAGGAAATGTGTACCTCATTTGTTTTTGATGTAATTTTCTGAAATGTATGGATCTGCGGGGTTAGTATTGTATAGCAAATAATATTACAGTGAATTGTTTGAAGGTTTGTGTTCGTAGATGCTAGAAAAACCAAGAAAACAATCTTTATTTTTGTAGTCTATAGATCCCAGAGCAATTTATAAACGTAGGGCCAGGGAACTAGTCTAGCTGGCTGGTACCCGTTCATATCGATTGCTAAGAAAATGCGAACTAACTAAATAATGGTAAATTGGGGTAGTCTTTGAAAGAGGCCAGTGTTTTTTAACGCTGATTGGCCGACCAGCGTTTAAAATTGATTTAAAATCACTACTTTTTTGAAAATAACGGCAGACAAAGTGCCATTATTATTTTACATGATGCTTTAGACTGTCATTTACCAATAGCCCAGTAAGATATTTCATAATAATTTGGTAGTTTGTTTTATGTTTGCAAATGTTGTAATTTTTATATTTCCTTTAAAAATAATTACTTGTAGCGGCATTGAGCCCGTTTATGTATATTACATATTATACGATAATGTGTGACCCATTCCTACGAAACCCGACATAAGTCGCACAGGCTATTTCGAGATACAGCTCATTAAAGTTGAAATGGGGTGAAAAATCTGGCGGACATCGATTTTTGTTTTTTTAGGTTAGGTTAAACAAAATCAACTTTATTGATGAGAAAGTACACAAATCATGCATGTATTGAGATAAACTGTGTCCTAAAAGTGGTAATTTATCTCTCAAATACATAGAAATAAAATCCTCATAAAATTGGAATTATGTATGGTATAAAGGTGGTTTTGGTACCAAATGAAAGCTGACGATGTGTACTAAATGGAAATAACAATATCTCACAATAACAAAAAAACACACTCATATACCAAGATGTGCCGCAAGCAAAGTTAATCTACCGTCTATCGACTGCACTCGCCCACCTATGCCCGGTGGCAAGGATATTAACAGTGAAAGGATTGAAACACGGTGAAATGTCGAGAATTTATGATGTGGAAATGATGAGTTTGATGATCCCTGGGTGTGGAGTGATCGTATAGATAATGTCAAGAATGAGTGGGTGATGACTTGGGGCAAATTTCATAAAACAAGTAAGCACAACAATTTGCTTAGCACAACAAAAGTTTTGCTCAGTAAAAACAGGTTACCAGCCAAAACTTCATGTGCTTTTTTATGCTAAGCAAAAACAAGCTGAATATCAGTCACAAACATTAACATCTCCTGAATATTTTATTTGTAACTTTGTTTTTTTCCCAAGGAAAATTGGTCATGCTAAGCAAAATGTTTGTGCTTACATGTTTTATGAAATTGGGCCCAGGTACTGACCAATACTGTGTGGCATAAACGGATGACGCATAAACACGTCACGATCAAGGCCGAAAATGTCTGTCAGCAACGAGCAAGGCCGGAAATGCGTAGGTGTGCTTCCGGTACCATCGGCCTGAACCCGCCTCGGATCGAGTTTCGTTAAAAATAATCCCGCGCGTCGGCTCGGTGATGTTAAAATAATCCCGGCGCGAACTTTAAAATCGGCGATAATTGTCGATTTTGTTTAAAATCGGCGATTGGATAGCCCAGACATGGTTATAGGTCTAAATCTTAGCGTGATAGGCAGTAGTGAAATTCTGCATGCTCGGCATTGGAAAAAGAAGGTTTGTGTCTACGTTTCAGGCAGAAAACACCGACCGTCTTAAGAATCGGGTTTCAGGCTCATAAAACTCATTATAACCCAATCCTTCATTTTGTTTCCAGAAATGTATACAAGGATTATAATAAAATCATTAGTCGGCCTTCAAGGTGTCTTATTTGAGGTTTATCATTAAGAGAGCATTCAGTCTACCATCGCAAATGGTTTTTCTTTTCTCAAATCACAAAAAGCATGTAAACACCTTGAGGAGAGGCTACACACACGCATCTACAATAATAATGGTCGCCATGTTCTTTTCGTATAGGGCGCATCGTCAAGATCATTCAGGTGATTAATGAGTTTTGTCGTATAGGGTTTGGTACAGCTGCGGTTTCTATCTCCTACGGGAGTTCTCACAGGTGTTGCAAAAATTGGCAACTCCATGGTAACGTCACAGATGACATTAAAGGTCATCTGTGACGTCATATATACAATATGCCTGTGCAATATTATAGACAATCATCAGAACTGAGCTTCGTACGTCTGTCTGTATAATTATGTTTCTAAATTCGGTACCCTGTGGAGACCTGGGGCCAATTTTATAGAGCTGCTAAGCACAAAAATGTGCTTAGCAAAAACAAGGTTACAGACCAAATTTTCACCTGATCTTTATTGTTCTGGATTGATAATCAGCTGTTTTTTTGCTTAGCATGAAAAACACGCATAATTTTGGCTGGTAACCTAATTTTAATGAGCAAGACTTTTTTGTGCTGAGCAATTTTTTTTTGCTTAGCAGCTCTATGAAATTGGCCCCTGAACACAAAGGGAGTCAAAAGGTCTCCACAGGGTAATTTCTATAGATAAATAGGTCTTCACAAGAAATTTCACGAAATAGATTTTATGGATTTTACTCAAATTACTCAAAATTTTGGGTTATGGTATGTGTTAGGGTTAGCGTTTGGGTTAGGGTATAATAATAGGGTATATTGGGTCGAAATTTAAACCCAGGAAATTAATTGTGGGTAAAATAGGAGCATTTTGAAAAACGTGCTTGACTTTCTAACCATTTTGTACACGAGAACAAAGATATATCTCCCTAAGGATACAAATTTGAGGAACTGTGGACCTTTTTGTTTCACACGGGTTCGCAACGCGATCAGTGATCCAGCCTCTGGTTTCCGCCAACAATTAGGCGGGATTTAATTGTAAACCAACGGCCGGATCACACCGACCGCGATCCTGATTATCCTGATTTGTGTGAAACAAACCGCCCCTAATACACGTCTCGTGGGAATCGTATCCATTGTCCAATCTTTAAGGCGTTTACGGAGTGTTGAATCCCTTTACTCATTAAAGGGATCGTATACGTTTGGTAATTACTCCAAAAATTAATGGCAATAAAAACTTACTTGGTAAGAAGTACAGCAGCTTTGGAAAGTATAATGCATTTTTAGAAATCTTTCATTTCGAAGTACTGCGGTTATGAAAAAAGATATCACCTTTTATCCCCAAAAAATTGAATCTGACGAGCGTTACTGCAGTGACTTTTCTCAGATTGTGTATTCCAATGCAGATTATTCTTTCCGCGTGGACATAACCGCTACAGATTTTTGGCAATAAATCGCAAATCTTTACAGGTTAGTTTTATGGTATATATCTATATCTATAATAGATAATATATATATATATCTATATATCTATAACTGAAACAAACAGTGGGTTCCAATTACCAAACGTATACGATAACCTTAAATTGGTACACAGAAATAGACCGTGCCCGATTCTCGATTTCATAAACGGCTCTATTTTTAAACCTAAAATAAAATTCCTGACAAACCACAACAAATACAATCCATTGGTAACTGTTTTTAAAAATGAAATTGAGAATTGAGCTCTGCGATGATCGGGGACAAAATTAAAGTGTAGTTATAAGGAATTTATGTGTCATAAGTGTTAAAATAACTGGGGAAACCTATAGACGATGTGCCTCTGTTTACATCTGTATTCAAATGTGCCCGTCAATATGCGCACGCATTGTGTTTTACATAAATTTGGTTAAGAGATGACATCAGAGGTCACATAATTCAAAGGCGATCTGACCTGCGACGTCACTCTTTAATCAAATTTTACGTAAAACACGATGGGTGCGCATCGCTGCCGTGAAGTCAGAGGGCACATCGTCTATATTATCAGAAAACTGTGTAACTGTCGATACATTTCTGTCCTTTTTTTCTAATTTGTTAGGTTGGATAATGTTTGCATGTGTTGGAAGATACTGATCAAATACGGGAACGGTTTTTGTGTAGGGAGCCCAGCCGTGCGGAAATTAACAGGTAAATCTTAAATAAACACTGATATTTGCTTCGGTTATTATCGAAGCGAACATAATCCAGTTGTGTGCCGCGTGTAGGATTTACATTTTCGTTTCGCCACTCAACCGCGGACGAGAAAATTCGCAATTAAAGTTCAGCCCATCGATGACTACACAATGCCTTGATTATTTATGACAAAGGCTTTGTTGTATAGAGATTGGCGGTGCAGCTATCAACTATAGCGTGACCAACCGTGAAAATGAGGTTATCTGCCAAATTATATAGGTCTGGCTGAATGAAGTATATTGATACATTATTACAATAGCCCTATTCGGATTGATGACGCAAACCAATGGGCCAAATACATCAAACCTAGCGATTGGTTTTTCTAGGCTTTTGTTACATTTTGTATACATATAAATTGCTACACTGAACAAAAATATAAACGCCCACAAAATTATAAACGCCCCCCAAATGGTTATTCCACCACTGAGCAATGGACCGATCCGGCCTGTCAATCACTACGCGCGCATTGACCAATAAGATTACGAGGTTTGTTCAGGTAACTTAGCAACGGTTGCTACAGGCGTGGTCCGCCATTAGCTCGGTCAAACTATCACATGCGGTTATAAACGTGTACACAAACAAATGGCTTCGGTACGAAAAAGCACCGTATTTGACAATCAAAATACGGCTGTATGGAGTTTAAACAATTGTCAAAAATATGCATGAAATGGTCATGAAATATGTAAATAACACGCTGGTACTCGGATTACGACATCATTTTTTTCCCGTTAAATACCAAAACAAATCTTGAAAATGAGAATTACCGTTGAACTCGTGTGACGTGAACGGCGGGAATGTCAAGAAGATAAACAACTTAAGATCAAGGACGTCCAGTGCAGTCTAAGGTAGGATAGGGGCCTATGTAGAGTTAATAGTAATGCTTTACATGTATAGCAGTCTATTAATTAGGCTATGGTTTAATCCTGTTGTGACAAAATACGCGATTTATTCCAGTACCGGTAGTGACTTACCAAGCAACACTTGCATCCACACCGTCCATACAAATTGACATGCATGCATGCTTCATTTCCCCCAACTGCAACTTAACCATCCTCCATGTACTGTTCATACCGTTCCTTAAAATAATGGTCATCCTTTTAGTTCGCCGGCTAGCTTACTGTCTGATAGTAATTTTGACCCCGCCTAAAGTTTAAATCAACATTTTCGTTGTACGTGTTCTACGCCTAGCCTACACGTACATGTACATGTACAAAATGTACATGTGTGCAACTTGACCGAGGTAATGGCGTCGCCATGCCGTTGCTAAGGTGGGCGGGGCTTATGGTCAAATCCGGATCGGTCCATTCTTCACTGGCAGAGATGGACACAAATTTTGTTTACAAATCAAGACAAATAACCATTTTTGGGGCGTTTATATTTTTGTGGGCGTTTATATTTTTGCAAATTTACAGAAATACTAGGTTGTATTCGTCCAGGGGCCAATTTCATAGAGCTGCTAAGCACACAAATTTGCTTAGCATGACAATTTGTCCTCGGCAAAAACAAGGTTACAGGCCAAATTTGTACCTGATCTTTATTGTTCTCGATTGATAATCATCTGTTTTTTGGCTTAGCATGAAAAACACGTATAATTTTTGCTGGTAACCTGTTTTTATTGAGCAAGACTTTTTTGTGCTAAGCAATTTGTTTGGCTTAGCAGCTCTATGAAATTGGCCCCTGATAACAGCTTCGACCTTGTTACCTAAAGTTCATGGCCCACAAAATACTCTAATGGCTGAAGAAGAAAAAAGCGAGGAACATTAACTCTCAAATTTGTATCCTAGTGGAGACATCTCTTTGTTCTCGTGTACAAACTGCTTAAAAAGTCGGGCACCTTTTTTCAAAATGCTCCTATTTCAACCACAATTAATTTCCTGGGTTGAAATTTCGACCCAATATACCCTATATCATACCCTAACCCAAACACTAACCCTAACCCACATCCTAAACCTAGTTTTTGAGTAATTTGAGGCACACTCCAAAAATCTAATTCGTGAAATTCCCTGTGGCGACCTATTTATCTATAGAAATTTACCCTCCGGCGTCCTTTTGTCTCCATTATACACATTGTGTTCAGGTCTCCAGAGGGTACCGAATTTCAGATCACACATCGTTATTTCGCCCGCGTATAGGCAATTTTGCCTACATGAGACAGTTAGAAAGATAATAGACAGTCACTCAGATAGGCAATCAGTCCGTAAGATAGGAAGTTAATCAGTGGGATAAAAGACCAACAAAAAGGATACCAGACTCGTAATCGTGACCTATAGGAACAATTACAGACGGAAAAGACAAATCAAGTACCCGCGTCAATTCTCTGACGGTGCATTTTGTACAGAGCCGTTCCAACATCGGCGATTGCGTCTAAGATGTTGTCGAGCATGTACGTCTGACAGACGGTCATAATTTGCTGCGTGTCGCGCGTGCGCGCTACGGCCTTTATTTTGCTCAGCGTACGCCGTACAGAGTGTATAGTTAGCGGTCGTTTCATCCACTGACATTAATATCTGCGAGTGACCGCGGAAGGATAGGAAGCGATACTCCCCCCGATACTCTGGCATGGTGCGTAGAAACCTCGTCTCGCGTCACAAGTGGTTTTGATGCTCGTGTGAGCGAGTCGGACTGGGTTATTCCCTCTTTATAAAAAAAAAATGTGGTGATAATATCATCTAAACAGCGGTGTACGTTGCGGTGTCATAATCTACGCGGGAAAACGGAATCGATTGCGGTGCGACGCAATAAGATAATACTCGAGATCTTTGTACGACCAGTGTAAGGTAAGAAAACTTCTGTTATTTTTTAAACTGGCGGCTTTGGTTTGGCTTTGCCTTGGGCTTATATAGAATGTTATCAAGTATGGTATTATGTCTGAGCTTAGAATATACATTATGTTGAGCGGGCGTTCACCAAAAGCCGAAGCCGCAGCGGAGCCGTAGTTATGTAAACGCCATCAGTTTTAAAAACCTCGTTTTGCAATACTGTCTTTTCTAGTATTATTTGACCCCATGGGCCTAATCGCCCGTCGGTGTATTTTTTGAAAAAGGTTGACATTTCCGATGTAATCTGTTCACTATCCTGAAGATGTTGGACTGAATACCTAAAAACTAGCATTATTGCTTAGGCCTATATAAGCAGAAGCACCAAGTCAAAGCAAAAGCTCATCAAGCAGAAACAAAACCAATTGCTTAAAAACATAACAGCTTTTTGGTAAGCTTGCCTAGCAAAATATTGCTTAGGTTCTGAAAACAATAGCGCCAAATGCTTAATGACAAGAGCAAAATTCTTGTTTGTATGTATACGTTTTTAAGAAATTGCTAATCTGGGAAGCATTTTGCTTGCAAAACAAGCTTTTGATTTTGCTTAAAAGTTTAGAAAGCTTTTGCTTGCTAGCAATTTCTTATTTTTATGTTTATTAATGACAAGAGCAAAATCTTGTTTTTATGTATACGTTTTTAAGCAATTATTGCTAATCTGGGAAGCATTTTGCTTACAAAACAAGCTTTTGATTTTGCTTAAAAGTTTAGAAAGCTTTTGCTTGCTAGCAATTTTTTATTTTTATGTTTATTAATGACAAGAGCAAAATCTTGTTTTTATGTATACGTTTTTAAGAAATTGCTAATCTGGGAAGCATTTTTCTTGCGAAACAAGCTTTTGATTTTGCTTAAAAGTAGAAGCTTTTGCTTGCTAGCAATTTCTTATTTTTATGTATATAAATGTAAGCAAAAGCCTAGACAAAAACAAGTGCTAGATGTTATGTATTTGGGCCACACACAGGAATTAGAGGGGAAATATAGAGAGCAATGCCTGTGCGCATAATTCACGTAGGAATCTTTAGAAGATATCGCAGGGCGCGCCGTCATTTTGATGTTTTCTCGGGAACTTCTCAAGATGTTGATACGCGGTTTAAGAAAACATTCTATTGTCGACACGCGATAGTTAATTCTCTGTGCACTGCACACTTAAATAAATATTACTATTGCGGCAAAGAAATCTAGCGTTACTAAACGTTACTTAAACTTTGGATGTTTAAATGGATCGTATACGTTTGGTAATTGGAACCCATTGTTTGTTTCAATCCTATACAGTTATAGATATATACCATACAACTAACCTGTAAAAATTTCATTTCAAAAGGTGGTAGCGATTTTGAGATATTGCCGAAAATCTGGAGCGGTTATGTCCACGCAGGAAGAATAATCTGCATTGGAATACACAATCTGAGAAACGTCATTGCAGTAACGCTTCTCAGATTCAAATGTTTGGGGATAAAAAGTGATATCTTTTTCCATAACCGCAGTACTTCAAAGTGAAAGGTTTCTAAAAATGCATTATACTATCCAAAGCTGCTGTACTTTAATTGTTGCCATTAATTTTTGGAGTAACTACCAAACGTATACGATCCCTTTAACTCATTTCCCAATGAGTATACTGATTAAGTATTATATGCCAGTACAATAAATCGTAAACATTTTAGAAACACGGTCAGAAAAACGAAGCAGTTTTGAAATTTTCTCGAAGACTATACTGGCGGTATGAAAAATACCAAAAAAGCTGTGAACATCTTACAAAAGAAAAACGATACACTAACAACGAAAATCCATTGTTACTTGGCACTAAATCTATGGTTAGTTGTTCACAGTGAGATGTATTGACACATTTGACAACGGTATAGAAAAAGACTGGATTTTGGTGTGGTAATTATGAATTATTGCCGGATAACACTTCGTTGTGAGCGGAAGGTCGTGGGTTCGAGTCCCATTTGAGAGTAAAGCTTGTGGTGTTTTAGTGTATAAGGTCTTGGATTTTACTGAGTGAGTTAGTCTTGCATTACGCACTGTGGACCTCCGAACAATATAGGTCCACACGATGCGGCAAGAGGTTACGGTTTGTGGACTTGCCCAGGTCCACAATCCGTTTTTCAGTTTCCGAAAAAGAGCGCTAGAGAAAAAACGGGTTAGGGTTATATATAGAAAAGATAGAAGGGACAGCTGAGAGGCCCAGAATCATAATTTGAGGGTAAATTTGTTTTGGGGAAGCGAGAAAAATGAGTATTTAGTCAACGTTTTTTAAACTACACGAAGACAAAGGAATGTCCACAGTACGTATGTAAGGTAAAGCTATGTGTGTGCGTTTGTTTTTGATTGAAATAGGGGACGTATGACAAAGGGAACAATGGGGTCCCCTATTCCGCAAAGGTCCCCGATTCAGACTCGTGTGCAAATCCTATGGCGATCATCCGAAAACGTTAGAGTACAAACAAAAGAGGGAAGACGGTCGGACAATGCCCCGTCCCCTATTGACGGCATTTACCCACTTGGGTGCGTTTGTATTGACCGGCAATCGTGGTCGTCGGACAAAAGAATTGGGAGTCAAACAATGGGTCCACGATTGACACAACGTCCACGATCTTTTCCCGTGTACAAATCCTATGGCGATCATCCGAAAACGTTATAAACAAAAGAGGGAAGACGGTCGGACAATACCCCGTCCACGATTGCCGGTCAAAACATAGCTATGTGTGTGCAGTGCCTATACAATACGTCGGTTAAGAACACAAAACCTAACTAGTACAATTGTGAATTATTCATAGCCATCTCCGACGCCGCAGTACGTCCCCTCGCATGAATGGATAAAGAACACGACTAATTTTCCAGATGAATGCTTGGTCGTATTTTGTGGCAAGCTCGTGGAATCATAGACTGAAGTTAAAACCCATGGACCTTAAATCGAAAATCAAGTCAGCGTGATGACTATTTGGTATTTAGATTGCAGTAGGGTCGCCTGTAAATACGCAATTGCCCAAAGGCATTAATAACATTAATGTAATAATGTTTATAACTGTGAACCGCTCCAGGAAAAGGTGACATAAGTCGCAAAAACAATAAAATAGAGTTATGTACATGATTTAAAAGTACAGGATGTAAGCTTTCATTTGGTACATAGTACAGCTCCATAGCCCCTCCCGTTACGGTGATATGACGTTTTTGCATATTATTTCATGAAATTCAAAATACACAACTGAGAAAACAGGCTTCGAAACACCCTAGAAAACTAAGACAATACATTGGAACCATACACTCTTAAAAGGTTTCGTTTCACTTTATTTATCGAATTCCAGCTTTTTGTTAACTAAATCTGAAACTTTGGATATTAAAGATGTCATTTAAGACAACAAAATGAAAATCAAATGTTGACAAAAATATTTACCCTATTAACTTTAACAGGCCATTACTCATTAATGCATAGCGCGACTTATGTCACCTTTTTCTCAGTGGAGCGGATCTGTGCTTTTAACTAGACTTATTCGATTCGATTTATGCAACGGAAATTGGTATAATACATTCGGCTGGGTGTGTATGATGATATGCGGTGCATTAATAGGTGATATAATGTTAGATGTCAGCACACCGATATGTCATTCGTCAGAGATGTGCCCCCGATAAAATGCGCAGTAAACGGATCGATATATTGAGGAGAATGTAGAATCTTAGGAGCACGAAAAAAAGGTGCAGGACAGAATGAATTTGATTTTGCGATACTGCGGATTCTAGACTTTAAAACGGTGGCGCTTTGTATAATCAGGTCTGCGTGTCGTTAATATCGAAGGGATAGGATTTGAAGATTGTCAGAATTCGATGTGGTGGTTGCCCAATTTTATTTCCGGATATCCTGCATATTTGTAGTATAACAACTTGAATCAATACATTAATCACGTTGCCACGTCTTGAAATCTTCCCTAAAAATAATAATCTTAGCGTGTTTCTTGTTCACCGTCTAGACATGAGAAATCCGTGATTGAGGTTGTCAGACGCGAAATCTGTGAGATTCTATTAATTTTTGTGTGTTACAGGGTTTGACGTTATTTTGCGCGTTCAGGGCCTAATTTTAATGGCTCTGAAAAAAACCTTGGGGATTCTATCTGCTTATGATTTTCGTTATTTCGCCTCAATCAAAGGGGCGTTTCGCAGAATTTCTGCACCTTGGAATTTTAATAATAATATGTGCTGAATCGTGATGACACTCGTGCATCTTAATCGCGCAGAATGGTGCAAAAATATGATAGAATTGCTCAAATTTAGATAATAAATACATGACATTTGGCACACAGTCAGAGTAGTATGATTGGCTATGGAGTTATCGCAGATTTGTCTTTATAAAAAAATATCGGTAGAATAACAGGCGATTTTCAAAATTTACAAAATGGCTGCCATTTCTTGTTGTTCTATCTAAAAGACAAATCTGTTGGCGCCCTATAGCGCTGAGTGCCGTGGTATCGTGGTCTGGAGCATTACATTTGTAATATGTTGGTAAAGATACAGGTTGTGGGTTCGAATCCAGCCTGGTACTACGGTGCTTGTGCCCTTAGGCAAGGCACTTTGTCACTCATTGCTTCTCTCCACCCAGGAGTAAATGGATACATGTATGGGCAGAGATGGTTATTGTGGTTGATTTAGCTGCTTTGCGCCAAAATGGCAGCAACGAGCTGTATACTCCCAGGGAGCTGAGATGGTATTTGGAATGTTTCATGGATGCCCACAATCAGTATTTACTTTCAAATAAGTAATATATTTTCTAATCATTCGGTATAGTAAACATTTTCGATATCTGCAAATCTCCTGTAATCTGGAAAAACCTAGTAAGTCTGTTGAATGCAAATTTGAGAAAACGAAGGAAAACTGTTTTGTTCCGATGCTACCATGGACGCTGGCTGCACGCATAAAAGTGTGTCCCCAGAATCAGCAAACGAGATTGGATCCCATCTCATCCCTTAATACCTAGTATGTCATGTATGTCATGTACTGATCTGGACAAACCTAGCAAGTTGAATTGCTAGTTTTTTTCCAGATCAGTATACATTACATCAGTATATACTTACATGACATATACAGTACTAGGTTCTTCCAGATTAAAAAACTGCCAACAGGGAAGAGTTTTACACACTTTAACATTTTAACAGAAGGGGGAAAACCTAGTAAGTCCAAATATTATATGGGTCTAACTCAATTTTCACAAAAATCTGACTTACTAGGTTTTTCCAGATTACAGAAGAAATGATGTATCTTTACCTTTAAAAAAAAAAGGGGGTGGAAACGAGAGCGGCAATAGGGGAGTGTGCTTTTGAGTGTTGACGCTTCTCTGATCTAGAGCCGCTTACATACATCGAGGCACACTTAATTTATTCCTAGGATGGGAAGCCACCGCAATACAACGAGAGGAGATTCAATTTAGGGGTTTCTAAGGGCCTGCCGCGCGTTTAAACGCGGCAGAAGGAGTTTGAGCTGCGGTCTTAAATTACCGGCTTAGAGCGTATATCACTTTACGCGCGAAATCATCTTCGTCTTATTAACATGCAGGTGAGGAAACGGCAGCAACGCCGACGTCGCGTGGGGAACGGGATATGCTTTTAAATAAAGCGGATTTTTCCCATCTTTCCATCTCTAAGTCCCCATCTCCCAATCGGCCGATAGTTTACCGAACTTGAGCTGGAGTTCTTCCCGTCCCGGAGGGGGTGTGCATTAGGGAAGAATTACGGTATCTCTATATATATGGGTCGTTCTCTCAAGGTAATGTACCTGTTGGCTGTTGTTTGTACAGCTCGCTGAGTTCGCGAGACACCATGTTACTGTCAGTCATGACTGTGTCTTGATGAACTCCGTCAGTTTGCAGCATCCGTGTACGTATATACGTACGTACAGCAATGCGTGCGTGCACGTTCCAGGGTGCATACAACACGTCTTTGCGCGTTTGTTTATGGTGTAAATGGAGGAAACATGCCTGGCGACACGAAGGTGAATTGGGGTTATGGCCCTGTCACACCAGAACGTTTTAGGCCAACGCGTGAGTAGCGCGTTAAAAATAGTTGATACGCTTTCAAACGCTGAACTTCCACAGAAAAAGTCAAGTGAAACCGTGATTTCAGCGTGTCCATAACGCGTTGTTAACGGGTTCATAGCGTTCGCCGCGCGTGAGTAACGCGTTAGTAACGCGCTCGACGACTGATGGACGACTGCCCAGCGCGTGAGTAGCGCGTTCCAACGCGCGCCAGCGTACTGCAACGACCACATGATGAGTTGTATAAAAACCCGAAGCGCTACTACACTAATGGCCCTGTCACACCAGAACGTTTTAGGCCAACGTGTTGGAATTTCGGTAACACGCGGGTAAACGTTGACCAACGCTAGGCCATCGTTCGCAACACGCTAAGCGCGTTACCCACACGCTGTCACACGCTGTCACACGCTGAGGTAAAAATACATTTTTCAACATACCTAAAATGTTCAGCGTTTGCCAGCGTGTGACTGCACACGCTGGCGGCGCGCAAGATGGTCGTTACTCACGCGTCGAACGCGCTAGACTATTGTTACCAACCCACTACTCACACGCTGGCGACCCGCTGTCGTATTTTTACTATAAATCAGTGATACGTTCCTCACACGCTGAGCGCGTTCCTCACACGATACTCAAGCGCTGGCATACGCCATGAACCCGTTATCAACCTGTATGGAATTGCTGAAATCACGGTTCCACTTGACTTTTTCGTTGAAAGTTCAGCGATTGCCAGCGTATCAACTATTTTTAACGCGCTACTCATGCATTGGCCTAAAACGTTCTGGGGTGACAGGGCCATAACCAGCGTGTCGCCAGAGTACGGCAGCGTACGCCAGCGTGCGCCAGCGTGTGAGTAGCGGGTTGATAACGATCGTCTAGCGTGTTCGACGCGTGAGTAACAAACCTCCAAAGCTCCGCCAGCGTGTGCAGTCACACGCTGGAAAACGCTGGAAATTGTATGTATGTTGAACAAAATATGTTTTCCTCAGCGTGTGACGGCATGTCCCAGCGCGTGAGTAACGCGCTCAGCGTGTTGCTAACGCTGGCCTAGCGTTGATCAGCGTTTGCCAGCGTGTTGCCAAAATTACAACACGTTACTCACGCGTTGGCCTAAAATGTTCTGGTGTGACAGGGCCATTAGGGTTAGAATCGAGGACGTCCTCGATTGAGATTCGTGTACAAAACCAATGAGAGCCGTCGGAAAAAGTACAAACAAAGACAATTATCGAGAGGAACAAAAGAAACTCCTCGTTTGGCACCATAAACAAACGTGTATGAACAGTGTTCACCATAGTTTTATTGGGTGAGGCGATACATGAAGATCTTCACCACCTTAAATTAAATTCATAATTATGCACGCATGTGCAGCAATGGGTCTGACAGCAAACAAATAGTACACAAGTTGGGCAGACAAAATCTCGTCAATTTCTCTCAATATGCCCAGGATTTGTCACTTTTCTCTTTAGATAAGACCCGGAAATCGTCGTAGGCATTTTTAGAGTTGTGATGGCTTTAGTGTCAAACTGCTACCTTTTGACGGAACAGTCTAAACGCGCCGATTGAGACCGCGGGAACCAGTTAATCAAAATGGCTCCCTCCCATAACCCATTGTCAAAGTCCATGTCATCAACATATCAACAGACGAGGAGCAACTGTTGGAAAAATACCGCGATGGAAAATACCTCGCGTCCTGGTCTGACCAATTTTTATAAAATGGGACGAAATTAGATGGATTGCCTCTCCTTATACACGTGGCTTGGAGTGTTAGATCTACGGTGTTACTAGCGTCGCTGGAATGCAGCGGTGCGCGTGTCAGCACTGAAAAGGCACTAGTTGTTATGAGTAGTTTCCGATCGTAACTAATCCTTTCAATTGGACAATTTGAGGAATGGGCATGATGTGATTTTGCATTCAAAGTGGACACAGCCAGTTCAGCAGGATGTGATTTCAGCTTTGAAAGCAGATACAGTTTAGCGACTGTTCGTTAAGCTAATTTACAGCGATCAGAGACCTGCTAGTAACTACACGACAGACCAAACATTTCAAAAATTACATCAAAATGCTCCAAATTCACATTCTCATTGAGATTCACATCCTCTTCCAAATTCATATCCTCTTCCAAATTCACATCCTCTTCCAAATTCACATCCTCTTCCAAATTCACATCCTCTACCAAATTCACATTCTCTACCAAATTCACATTCTCTTCCATATTCACATCCTCTTCCATATTCACGTCCTCTTCTAAATTCACGTCCTCTTCCAAATTCACGTCCTCTTCCAAATTCACGTCCTCTTCCATATTCACATCCTCTTCCAAATTCACGTCCTCTTCCAAATTCACGTCCTCTTCCAAATTCACGTCCTCTTCCAAATTCATATCTTCTTCCAAATTCACATCCTCTTCCAAATTCACATCCTCTTCCAAATTTACACCCTCTTCCAAATTCACGTCCTCTTCCAAATTCACATCCTCTTCCAAATTCACATCCTCTTCCAAATTCACATCCTCTTCCAAATTTACACCCTCTTCCAAATTCACGTCCTCATACAAATTCACATTCTCTCTCCTTAATATTGTTGTCTTTGCAATTGATATGCAGTCTACGTAAAAAAAGCAGCAATTTGTTTATACTGTAAACTGTTAGGTTAACCCTAACATTTCTGAATTCTCCGATTTCAGCAGGAATTCGCACGCACCATAGGAAGTTATGCCTTTTCAGAAGACTGCATGTGGTGTTAACCCAGATCCATGCTACTGTTGTAGCACATGATTTACATCTTCCTCATACCACATTAGGGTTTGCTGTCCCCTTTTAATAACCAGTTCGAGCCGGAGGACGTATATACACGCAAAGTTTTTCCCAGATTAAAAAAGGATGACGCGTGAACACGTCCCAAGCAAGGCCGGAAATGTCTGTCAGCAGCGAGCAAGGCCGGAATGCGTGGGTGTGCTTCCCGGTATCATCGGCCTGAACCCGCCTATAGGATCGAGTTTCGTTAAAAAACAATCCCGCGCCTCGGCTCGGTGACGTTAAAATAATCCCGGCGCGAACTGGTTTCGTTTTACGATTATAAAAACTGTTTTTAATGGTGTAAGTCAAGTTTCAATCAGTCCATGTCGAATATATGCCGTGGAGTGCCGTGGCCTCGTGGCCTGCAGCATTGAATTTGCCGTCTATGCATGGGTAAAGCTGCAGGTTGCGTGTGCATGCGTGTGCCCTTGGGCAAGGCACTTGTGAAGGTACTTGTGAAGACGGAGATGGTTGTGATTAGCTGCTTTGCGCTGAAACGGCAGAATTGAGCTGTATACTCCCCAGGGACCTGGAATGTTTCGTGGGCCATTGAGCAGGGATAATAATGACAAGGCGCCTTGAGTACCAGTCTTGCTTGGTATATGAGAATTGGCTATTATTATTTATTACAGAAGGTTCCCGCAGGTATCGGTGAGATATGAACTGCGAGCGATTAGGACCCAACATTCTGCCACTTAAGACGTAAATTAATCGCAGGGTGACTCCTTTTGAGTAACGACGTGACGCACGGATACCAGGGCAAGCATCTCGAAGCCACCTGGGGCCACTCCCATAGGGAGGTGCCCCATCTGTGTCTGCCACACCAACCTCGACCGGTATTCACTCGTCCCTCTCTCGTAAACATTCCCGCCGAATCGCACTGGGACGCGAGATATAAGCTCGTGAATAGCGTCCCCGGTCTTACCGTCGATATCCCGGGAGTTTTAAGTCTCGAGACGGCGCGCGTGCTCTCTTTGGCGTCGGCCACGGAGCGAATACCAACCGGGCGCTGCGTGGCACATGTCGGTCAGGGTTTGATCTTTACCGGTCCTCAACGACTACATTATTTCCCCGCTCTAGAAAAAAGAGGTTAAAAATTAGACCAAGAATGATTCTGTTGTCTCATTAAGAAACCCACCGTGTTTGAATGTCGTATTAAGTCGACGATCCAATCTCGTCGACGATTCAGTATCAATGTCAAATGCTCAAACTAGGTTTCAACAAGATAACAACCTATTTGTGCTTTGCTGCCGATGCTGTCTGTTATCAAGTTTTAGTACAGGGTTTCCTGACTAATTAAAAAAGACAACAATTCAAATTCACGAATGCTCACACTCAATTTCGTCTTTTACCAAAACCAATTTAGTCGCTTTTCATTCAATTTCAGCGTTTGGTCACTCTTTTTCAACACAATGTTTGTCATTTCAGATCAAATTCGTCTAAGCAACAGCTTCAGACGAATTTGATCTTTATTGATGAATATTCTCGATCCAATGTTTAAATAGAGTGATCAACTTTGACATTTAATGGTAAATGACTAAATTGGTTTGGTAAAAGCTTGTGATTTTTTTCTGGGACGTAAATGAATGTAAGAGTTCGTGAATTTGAATACAAAAATGTTTTAAAAGAGCCGGGAAAACCTTTAACAAAGAAGAGGCATTGGGTCGTATGAATAAAAACTATAGCAAATGCTAAGAAGTTTAAACTAAAAAGTAAAAGCATTTACTTTAGAGTTAAGAAAAATGCTTGAATTTGTATGAATACACTTACATTTTACTGTTGAGCATTTGCTAACTGAAATGTTAGTAAATGCTTCATACTTGCGGTTGATTGCACAGCCGAATGGTTTATAACAATAGAGTCTCTATTGTGTGTACGTACAGCCCCCCCCCCCCCCCCCCCCCCCCCCCACCCCACCCCACCCCCCGGGTCAACCTGTAAGCTACTGGAGTGTTTAAGTGTTATTAGAACCTCGAGTTGCTTCTTTTCAGTCAGTACTGCCCCATTCCATCCCGGACTTTCTAACGCTACACCTGATTGTATTTTGATCCTAGACAATCCCTCTTCCATGTTTATACACTTTTCTATACATAACCACATAAGCATTTTTATACAGCGCCTAAACAAATCCACGTCATCTGATTGGTGGATCGTTCATCACGTGCTTTAAAATAGAAGTTCTATTTGCCGGTGAATAGAACTCCCATTGCACGGCCATATCATTGGTCGCGCTCTGACCAATCAGATAATGAGGATTTATTCAGGTGTTGTATAAATCCAATAATGAATGTTTCGCGCTCGTGCGCGACGAAAATAATTATTCGAATCGATCCGATGATGACAGATGAAATGATCCATTCTATTTTAGTTTCCCTAACATATCCCTTGTTAGTTATCTACAATAACCTTCTAAAAGTACGTAAGGTTCTAGTTTTGTGGTAAATTAGTATAAAAAGCAGAGGTTTGTACAATAAATCTGGCAACACGAGAACAAAAATATACGGGGATACGGCGTCTCCTGTTGCATCAGAGTACTACAATTGATATAAAATGTCAACATTTCTCAGGAAACTAATGTTCAAATGGTACCAAATCTGACCAAAATGTCCAACATTTAAGACAAAATGTTAATATTAAATTTAGTCGATATCTACAGATGACTTGTAGCTAAAAGTGCAGCAAAATGTCACATTTTGTTCCCCAACTTCATGGAATGACCCTATAGCATTTACGTCCAAAACACTGGCATTCTCAAGATTTTTCCTTAAAAGGTTTGCTAACAAAATGTGACCAACTCGGACATATGATCCGAAGGCAGGTGGCTTTTTTTCCGGCGGCCCGTAACCTAGCCAGGCCTGCTTATTCATTCGGACTGCGGGGACTCTATAGAAGCTAACTCACGCCGCTGAATTTGCATTGTTTACGTACAAACGGCCTTCCGAAGGCCTAGGGCGTCCTCTCCCGTCAAAACACTGCACACCGGACACCCGAACAGACCGATCCACGTAAACCCTTCGAAAAAGTGACCAATCAAAGTGCATGATTTTAAGGACCAACCAATCGTCGCCATAACAATCACAGACAAGGTTTTGTTATGTTAATTGTAAATCAGACTCCCAGTACCGTTAATAAAGGGAAAAGGTTAAAAAAAAAAATCCCATTTTCTATTAGCTAAAGGCTCTACCTTACTATATAATTCCCCTTGTAATGTACCGTGCAAGTTATCGGCTAGCTAGACTAGGCAGTTGCTATGGCGGGCGTGGCCTACTGAGTTAGTATCTCATACGCACTGTGGACCTCCGAACAATAACGTCCACAGGATGCGGGAAGAGGTTACGATTCGTGGACTTGGACAGGTCCACAGTCCGATTTGCCCTCTGAAAAAGAGCTGTAGAGAAAAAACAGGTGAGGGTTATATATAGAAAAAGTAAGAGGAACAGCTGAGAGGCCCAGAATCAAAAGTTGGGGGAAGCGAGAAAAATGAGTATTTAGCCAACTACACGAAGACGAAGAAATGTGCACAGTATACATATGGACGGTAAAGCTTTACGGATCAGAGGGTGTATTCCCCAAACGTCTTCATATGTTAACAGTTCTAGTTGTAATTTGTTGGCGTTACATGCAAGTTGATCCTCTTCAATGTGAACCACGATCGTATATTCAATAACGTTGATGATTGGTGGTATACGTTTGACCTTGTAATTCGTTTCAGATACAGTGTTTGGATATTCCTGTGTAGCATTTCAGTACTCAATGAAGGTAACATGCTTTATGTAATATACGATTCGACAATGATACTAACTGGTTCTTTCAAACGTTCATTTTGCATTTGAACGTCAATGCAAATTATCGTGTTTTCTTCGTAATTGTAAAGGAGACGTCGAAACCCAAGGCTGTTTGTATTAGCCACAGGATTCTTGAAATTTGTACCTTAATTTGAGGGCTAAATTCTCGCTGGAGGGGGACAAAACGCTGTCTTATACTGGTAATCGATTTTGGCATAAAGTTGTCAACACTGCCGCTTCTGATCCGTCTAACCATATCGAGTGTTCCCTTAGGATAGGTCGTTCCGTATCTGTTTTATATGCTATGCTGTTCAGGTAGATTTCGATCAGGTAAGTTCCGCTCGTGTATGTAGGATATACGGGTCATATCCCTTGAAGTTGGGACACAAAGTGGGACATAATTTGCTATACATTATCCATGCCACCTTTCGTCTTAATTATGTGAATACCCATTCGTGATATTTGTCTTGAACGTTGAACAGAATTCATCAAATTCTGTGCCATTCGAACATTATTTTCCTGATAAATTTGATATTTTATAACAAATTTAGTACTGACTCTGTACTAAAGTACTAACTCTGAGCCGTCTCTGCATACTACCAACTGTCCACAAAAAAAGTATTTTTATAAGATTATTGCAGATAAATTAAAAGTTATATTGTATTTCAGGTAAATGTAACTGACTTAAAGCTTGTTTGGTGTCTACTCTGTGTGTTGTATGCATATACAAACAACTGTGTTGTTATGTAGAAGTACTAAAGTTTGTTCCTTGACTTCTTTTACTTTTTAGACGAAATAGAGCAGTTGAATATAGACATCGGGGAATTATCAGGTTAGCAACTAGACTAGTTTGGCTTGCACCCTTTCTCGGATGTGTAACCAAAATGTAGACTAACTACATTTACTAAGTTGAGGGCAGTGTTTGAAAAAAAGTCGACGGTTTTTCCAACGATTCCCGACCGGCAATCGTTGGAAATTGATACCAAATTCCACTTTTCTAAATTTACTAAGTTGGGGGCAGTGTTTGAAAATAGTCGTTTTTTTTCAACGATTCCCGACCGCCAATCGTTGGAAATTAAATTCCACTTTTCTTAAAAAACAACAGCACACCAGGTGCCGTGATTTCACAGGATGCTTGAGACTGTTTAACATTCACTTACAGTCAAGTAAGGTATTTCATAATAAGTTAGCAGTTTTCTTTGTTATCCGCAAATGGTGTATACTACTTTAATCCCACTTTCCATTGTACACAATTCAGAGGCGTTTTTACCCCCACGAGCCCGAGCCCGAGCCCGAGTCCGCAGACATCCATCGACTCCGTCAGTACGAGCCCTTTTGGCGATTTGCCAAACGTCTATAAGCGCCCGAGACAAACACAACAACCGTCACCAGAGCAACCCCAGAGCGAGTTTCTGGGTACCTATCTATATACCACATTCGCTCGTGTTCCCGCGCCCGTCTACGTCCAAGGGGTATTTGGGGCTTGGGTATCCATGTTCGGAAACAATAATATTTGAATTGGCCGTCGGAGGAGTGTATGTCCTGCTTGAAAATGGATAAATGGAAAGTCCTATAGTAATCACTTTAAAGGTAGGATACACCATTTGCAGATATCGAAAATCTTTACTTCCCAATTATTAAGAAATATCTTACTTATTTGAAAGTAAATAATGATTCTAGGCATCCAGCAAAATGATTTCGCGATAGATATCTTGTAATTGTTCCGACGCTAATTAAAAACGTATGCCTTTTTCTTGCTTTTTTTCTCGGCATCCATGATTGTGAATTTTCGGACAGGTCAGTTATACGATATTTACTATAGAATACAACCCTCCAAATCCACACATTTCTGATAATTTGGGCAATTACCAATGGCGTATCCTACCTTTACATTTACCCATTCCTGATAATTCAAGCCATTACCAATGGTGTATCCTACCTTTACATCCACCTATTCATGATAATTCAAGCAATTACCAATGGTGTATCCTACCTTTACACCCACCAATTCATGACAATTCAAGCAATTACCAATGGTGTATCCTACCTTTACATCCACCCATTCCTGATAATTCAAGCCATTACCAATGGTGTATCCTACCTTTACATTCACCCATTCGTGATAATTCAAGCGATTACCAATGGTGTATCCTACCTTTACATTCACCCATTCGTGATAATTCAAGCAATTACCTAATGGTGTATCCTACCTTTGCACCCACCAATTCATGATAATTCAAGCAATTACATAATGGTGTATCCTACCTTTACCTACTAGCACATTGTTGAAAACACGGAGAAGCCACATATACGCTGGACAGAAATCTAAAAACATTGTTCACTATTGATGAATATCAGGAAAAGTTTAAATACATTTAAATGTAGTAGGAAAGCAATTAACGGTTTGATATACACTATTTGCAAACATCCTAACTAACACAAAATCACTGAATTATTCTGAAAAACCTATAACTTGACTGTAAGTGAATAACTGTCTTAAGCCCTGTCCGCACTAGACTTAATTTGGGCAAACTAACCGAGCCAATGGGTAACTTGCCCATTTCAAGTCCAGTGCGGACAGCCTGGGTAACTTTTCTCACAGGTAACTAACCCACGCCGCGTGGGTAGTTTAACCGAGCAAAAGGTACCCAGGAAGATTGACCAGGAAGATTTAACCGAGCCAGAAAATCCAGTGCGGACGCGACGTCTCGGTTAAATCTTCCATTACCCATTATGTAAGGAAATAATGTTGAGAGCTAGCGTCGGGAACAGACGATCCGGTCGTCAAGTCGCGGTCATAGGTCACGCAGGGCGCCCTCTTTATTGTTTTGGAGCCAGCTCGGTTTAGTTTACCCATCGTCTCGGCAATTCTACCCGCGTCAATTAAATCCAAGTGCGGACGGTGGGAAGATCAACCCATCGGAATGTTACCTGGCGTCATGGTCAAATTACCCAAAATGTTTATCCAGTGCGAACACGGCTAAAAGCATCTTGTGAAATCACGTCCCCCTGGTGCGCTGAGGTTTTTAAGCAAAGTTGAATTGTGTACATGTATCAACTTTCAACGATTTCCGACCGGCCATCGTTTGAAAAGTCATCATCATTTGTCATATAACAATGGGTTGTCTTTTGTTGAGGTGTCGCTGTTGGTGCTACAGATTAGACGCCAACTAAACGACTTATACAGCATGTATTTTATGAAACTTTATTCTGGGTATCCGGTTACGTTTATTCACACGTAACCGGATTATTCGCACGTGGCATCTTCAAAGAATCTGTCTAGTCTTATCTGCTTCCTCAGCACGTACTTCCCATTAAAGAATGAGTAAGCGTGGCCCAATGGACTTAAAATATAGATTGCCTGCGAAAATGCCTTTAAAGGGATCGTATACGTTTGGTCATTGGAACCAACTGTTTGTTTTAATCCTATATAGTTATAGATATATACCATAACAATAACCTGTAAAAATTTCATTTCAAAAGGTGGTAGCGATTCTGAGATATTGCCAAAAATCTGGAGCGGTTATGTCTACGCAGGAAGAATAATCTGCATTGGAATACACAATCTGAGAAACGTCACTGCAGTAACGCTTCTCAGATTCAAACTTTTGGGGATAAAAAGTGATATCTGTTCCCATAACCGCAGAACTTCGTTTCTAAAAATGTATTATACTATCCAAAGCTGCTGTACTTCTTACCAAGTAAGTTTGTATTGCCATAAATCTTTGGAGTAATTACCAAACGTATTACGATCCCTTTAAAGTTATAGTATATCATTTTTGTCAGTCAGCATTTGTATCGTTAAAAGGTAGCAACATTTATAATTGTAAACAAATGGCGCCTGACAACTTAACCTATAAAACAAAATGGTAGCTCTGTAAATGCTGTATATTCTAAAATAATATTCTAAGATTTGAATTTTTAACAAATGATGGCAATTTCCAAAATTGCGTCTATGAGACGAATCTGTGGACTTTTGGGGGGTATTTTCTTCAAAATGAGAGAGTGCAAGTGATCATTTTAGCGGGCGTTTCGTGTCATCTTTATACCAAGTAAGATTTTGGAGAATAATTTGCTTTTTGGATAGTTTAAAAAGATATAATTTCCCTTTAAGAGACACGAGGGGAGTTTGTCTAGTGTTTCTTTCCAGGCTATGGAGTTACTTTTAGCCGATTTTCAGAGAAGGTCCCACCGGCATAGAATCGAACCACCATGCCGAAAACTATTGAACGGTCGGGTAATTATCAAGATGGTTTACAATCGAACTGTTAAAGCCCGGGCGGTATCGAGGCATCGAAGAATCGAGATTCGGGAATCTAAGTATTTTCAGGTTCAGTTTAATACCCGAGGAATCGAACCGAATAGGCGAGACGAAAGAATCGATTTTAAACGAATCGAATACACCGGGCTGTTCTCCCGGCACTGTCGGAGTCGATACCGTATACAATTAGGCCAGGCACGCAGTGAATCGGCGAGAGATACTGTGGATACCTAAAACGCACGAGTGCGGTTACCAACGAAATGTAAGCTTAGAATTCGATTTTAGTTTCGGCACAGCGTATTTTGTTCTGTAACATTTGGAAATTCGGATGAAACCAACCAAACTACTGTTAAAAAAAACCTATTTGTTTTAAAGATATTAATGACACCGAACTCTTGTCAAAGTATTTCTGCTTGGGTATTCTGTTGTTTTGAAGAAAACAAAAATGGTCATTTTGCTTAGATGTGTATCGGATATTTTTGTTGCAGCATCCAAACGAAATTTCACATGCAGTTTTCACTTGAGCAATTCAACACGAGCGTGCATTAAAAGTTTGCAAAATAATACGCAACCGTACGCAAATATTCAAATGGGTTGGATTTAAATGTTATCATTGGTGCTGTAGTCTGTTGTTAGATGGCGCTGTTTTTTAGACTCGGGAGGGGGGTGGTGGGGGGGGGGGGGGGGGGGGGGGGCGTTAACAAAATCAATGTTCGGTCCATGTTGTCCTGATTATTAAAGGTTTTTGTACAATGACGTCATAATATAGCGTAGGTTTGATCTCGGTTTTGACCATTTTCGTTGCCATGTTATTTGATTAGCTGGTTTACCCGACACATTTAATTTGCACACAAAAAAGTCTTGTATATAGAGTGCAGGTGTTGATTTGTGAAGTGGGGGGGGGGGGGGGGGGGGGGGGGGAGGGGGGGGGGGGAAGGGGGGGGGGGAAGGGGAAGGGGAAGGGGGGAAGGGGGACAACAATGATTATCCCCATAATAGGATTGATTACCAGTATTTTGTGCCCCGCAGCAGTCGTGACGCGCGCTGTAATATTGAAAAGACCGCGGCGGCCCGAACAAACACGCGGCATTTGCAGAAATATTGACCCAAGTTTTTTTTAACATACAGGCAGATCAGGTGAACGGTTAGGAAGCAAAAGCACTCCATTTGAATCAAAAAACCTAATAGTCTCACAGAAAAAGAAAAAAAAATCACATAACGCAGCGTTACACGTCCTTCAATATAATGTCCTTCCCATGTGACAGAGAATCGTTCTAATAATTAAAAAAAAAGTAAGCAGCATGTATGATTACGCTACTTCCCAAAAAACACGTGGGGGGGGGGGGGGGGGGTGGGGGCTTTGTCATGGAGGGGAATAGTGCGCCAAATGTTAGTCATTTATGGTGGTGAAGGGTAGGTATAAAAATTAATAGTGATGCCAGTTCTGTCGGGATCTTGCCCCTGTACACATTAATGTGTTGCATTCAATAATTGGTGCCTTTCCTGTAAAACGTCCGTGCTTTGCGCTTTTTGTAAAAGCACGTAATACGTGACTTTTACAAAAAGCGCAAAGCACGGACCTTTTACAGGAAAAACACCAATCGAATGCAACACATTAATGTACAGGGGCCAAATTTATGGAGCTGCTTAGCACACAAACATTGGCTTAGCATGAAAGTTCTTCCTTGGCAAAAACGGGGTTAAAAATCTAATTTTTTAAGATAATAAAAACTGTTTGCGACTGGTATTCAGTTGGTTTGCTTAGCATAAAGAGTCGTTTGTTTGTGACAAGCTCGAACGTTAAAAGTTGTTGGTGCTAATAAGTTTAAAAACATGACTAAATAAAAAAAAAACAGCAATTTAAAAATCAATATTGATTAGCCCATATCTCCTATGGCAAACGTGCGGTGTAGATGTTTCTTTTATCAGTAAATGTACCTTTCAAGCACTAAAAAGGTTTGTTATAAATTATTGATAGCCTACTTTATCAATGTCTTTAGCGGCTGCAAAGCCCTCGCCGTTGTCGGCTCCCCCTGCAGATAAAAGAAAAGGCTCTCCCGAACTCGAAATCGCATTTAATTATTCTCAGTTATCGTACAAACCCCGTCTTGCTTGACGGGGGATCATTGCCTCGATGCGCCCGCGCGGGGAACTATTTCCCCCGGCACCTCAATCACCGTCTAAATAAATCAATCCGCGGTGCAACTCGCCGCATCCTTTTCGTTTCTTCGATGCGTATCGTCGTCAGGCGTGACAGCATAAATCTACAATGACGTTTGGCAATATTCGGCTTGCCCCCGTCTTGTTCAAGAATACATAGGGGAAAAGTAGGCCTATACCGAATAATAAATAAAAAACGTGAACTGAGAGTTGCAGTTGTGGCCTTTTGAGATAGCGTTTCATCGACGAAATCCGGTCTGATCCAATTTGACTGAGTGGACTTATTGCATTCATTTTTAGTTAATGCGAGCATGATTGATGTGCCCCCGCTCATTCTGGTCAACGATAATGGAAACGTAATTTGTCGGTTAAAGGTATATTCCGTGCCTTCGCTCACCTTGCAACCCGCTGTCGCAATTTGTATTTGAAACTTGACGCTGATCGGCCAATTTCCAATTGATTGGTGAATTAGCAACTATTGAAATGGCAAATAATATTCACGAATGCCTACATGATATACACACTTTTCGTATTTTCCCAGTAGTGGACCGATTAAAGCCCAATAGTTTGTCTTGCGTACCTATTTGATGAGGTTTAAACGCAATAGAGTACCAAAGTCAATACGTCATCTTCTGTCTGTTGCCAAGGCAATTGGCTCCTCTTTAAAGGTAGGATACACCATTGGTAATTGCTTGAATTATCATGAATGGGTGGATTTGGGGGGTTGTATTTTATATTAATAAATACCTAGGAGAGTTCAAAGCTTCTGATTGGTCAAGACTCGATCACATGGAGGGCATTATCACGCAGTAATTGACCGGGCTATCAAAAATTGAGCCAAATTCACTGTTTATTTCCTAAATAAAAAGGTATTTATTAAAGGTCTATTACCAGCGGTCATCGCCCAACCCGGTCAATTATCACGCAGTAATGACCGGGTCCTCACCCTGTTATTTCCTAAGTAAATATCGTTTAACTGACCTGTCCAAAGTTTTACAATCATAGATGCTGAGAAAAGCAAGAAAATAGGCGTTCGTTTTCAACCGGCGCCAGCAAGTTGTTCTTATGTCGTTCTTGTTTTTCTTCTTCGCGATCGTCGTCCGGCGATTGTGAATTTTGTTTTAGACAATTCAATTGTTCAGAACAATTACAGGATATCTGGTGCAATCCTTTTGCTAGATGCCTGTATACAATCATTATTTACTTTTAAATAAGTAAGATATTTCCTAATAATTAGGTATAGTAAAATGTTTCGATAGTTGCAAATGGTGTATATCCTACCTTTAAAATTTACTCAACCATTTCCCCGTGCTTTTGCAATGGACGTTTCCGTTGACTAGTTAATGTATGGAACTATTACAATGACAACTGACGTCACACTTTATATTACTCTGTACCCTATTAGGTACTAATGACGTCATCTTCATGGATATCACCGCTCGACCCTCGCTATGTAGAATGCCGATATACGATCAATTTTCATCTCCCTGTTAACCATACGGATTCACATTGCTCTACAGAACCAAAAATAACCTTTTGCTTCTTTTGTTAATGGTTTCAAAGCTTGTTATCTACATGTGTTATTATTTTTGTGCTCAAATGGTTGTATTTTGCCAGTGTCTTATTACGCTCGTACGTCAATAGTATCTCTGCGCCAAACCTCGGCTATCGTTCAGTATTTACACAAGAAGAATATTACACCTCCGCTATTCTTCAAAATGTCTTAATTAAAACTAGCCAGGGTTTGTAGTCGAGTCCCTGCAAGTCCGTTCACAAGTCCTTCGTGAAGCCTGTCACAAGTCCCTTCATAAAGGCAGTCACAAGTAACTGGTTGAACAATGACAAAGGAATGTTTTTGTCAAAGCTGATTTGAATAGCTTGTGATTTGAATTGGAACTGAAGGACTTGTGATGGACTTGCAGGGACTTGTAATGGACTTGTAATGGACTTGCAGGGACTTGCAGGGACTTACAGGGACTTGCAGGGACTTGCAGGGACTTGCAGGGACTTGCAGGGACTTACAGGGACTTGCAGGGACTTGTGATGTACTCGACTACATCCATTGTGCATAACGTCACCGCGAGTATTCGTATTCGCGAGACAAACATAGGGCCTTTTCGAAACCTTTGCTTCGTCTTCGGCTTTGGCTTCGCCTCCGAATTCCGAATTACTGAGAAGCAAATTGAAATTAAAGCAAATAGAAATAGTCTAACTTTTGGGTTCAAATCAATCGATTGAATGTTTCTGAAGCACAACAGGCATCAAAATGTGGCGGGGAATCTTGCATTGGGAATCTAAAATCGCCCTAGGCCAAAGACGAAAACGAAGCCAGGGATTCGTAAAGGCCCATAGTGTCCGAATAAATTTGCAGGTATAACATTTCACTCGATTCCTTTTTTTTTTTTTTTTTTTGGGGGGGGGGGGGGGGATGGCGAAAATTGTTATATTTGTTCCTTTCTTTTGGTCGTAGAATCGTGTCGGGACTGATAAAGTGTTCACATGGTATTTACGCAGGTATCAGGTTTATGGTTAAGTTTTGATCCGGTTCTGAGTAAACGTAAGTGAGTTAGTGGGTGGTGGGCGGCGGGGGGGGGGGGGGGGGGGGGGGGGGGGGATGTGCTCTTTTGAAATGTGTACCTAATAACCCGCGGGCGACTGAATCTGACACCAGAAATGGGCAAGATGTAATTTTGCATTCAAAGCGGACCCGGGCAGTAGCAGGATGTGATTTCATCAAAAGATTGAAAAGACGATTGCTCGATGTTGTTCTCAAGTTCCGGGACTAGGAAACCAAGATCGTTTCCGTTAGTTCTCGCAAAATCTCCACAAATTCTCGATCTTGTCGGTATAGCCTATACAATGAGCACCCCCTCCTCCTATATAATGGGAAACCACTAAAAACTAGCGGTTTTTGTTGTATTTTTCAAGAAACTGATGTATTCTAACCCGGTTTTTACTTCAACCTCGTTCTATGGTTATAAGAAAATTTGTCGAAGATAAAGATTCAAACCACAGACCTTTCGATCCATAGCTTTCCTATCTACCAACTATGCAATTGGGGAGTTGGTCGAGGAAGCCGTTCTTTATAGTTAAAGGGATCGTATACGTTTGGTAATTACTCCAAAAATTAATGGCAATAAAAACTTACTTGGTAAGAAGTACAGCAGCTTTGGATAGTATAATGCATTTTTAGAAACTTTTCACTTCGAAGTACTACGGTTATGGAAAAAGATATCGCTTTTTATCCCCAAATATTTGAATCTGAGAAGCGTTACTGTAGTGACGTTTCTCAGATTGTGTATTCAATGCAGATTATTCTTCCTGCGTGGACGAATAACCGCTCCAGATTTTCGGCAATATCTCAAAATCGCTACCACCTTTTGAAATGCGATTTTTACAGGTTAGTTTTATGGTATATTTCTATAACTATATAGGATTGAAACAAACAGTGGGTTCAAATTACCAAACGAATACGATCCCTTTAATGTATGTGTTGCCATTGCTTTTTCTCATGAATATTCATTCACGCACCACCCAGAAAAACAATCGCGAACCGCTACACCGGTTAGTATTAAGTATCTTCATAATATACTACTACTTTCGTATGATGATGAGCAGCTTAACGTGTTACTGCATACATCGGTTTGATGACATTAGTGGCAGGGTTGTAGTCGAGTCCCTGCAACTCCGTTCACAAGTCCTTTCGTAAAGCCAGTCACAAGTCCTTTCATAAGGGCAGTCCCAAGTAACTAGATGAACAATGACAAAGGAATGCCTTTGTCAAAGCGCATATGAATAGCTCGTGATTTAAATTGGAACTGGAGGACTTTTGGTGGACTTGCAGGGACTTACAGGGACTTACAGGGACTTGTGGTGGACTCGACTACATCCCTGATTAGTGGAAACAGGGTGGACCGAATGAAGGTTGTCATCTCCCACCCCTCTCCCTATATAATTAGTATCCATTCCGTCCGCTATCGTGACGTACGGCTTTCTGTGTCTCCGTTCTTGCTCTGGTTTTTTTTTGTGCCGAGGGTAACAAATTATCCTTTACGTCCCCTCGTCTGCACGCGTCACGGAACTTTGACCCGATCTCCGTTACTGACCCGTGGCATGCACGCTTACGGTTCATTCATCGGATATGAGCGACTTCCTTCACCGGGGTTTTTAACCCTCAATCAAGGGGCGCAGCTCGGCGGGGCGTGCGGCGCACACTACCCCGCGGACTGTGACGTCTCGCTCCCGCTGATTGAGTTTAAAGGTAGTATACACCATTTGCAAATATAAAATAAATATATATACTAAAGAATCTTTTTTTTTTAAATGACTTTATTGTAAAAGAATAACAGTCTCAAGCATCCTTTAAAACCACGGCACCTGGCGTGTTGTGGTTTTTTAGGAACAGGTTGAATTTTGCTCTAAATTCCAACGATTGCCGCCCGGCAATCGTTGGAAAAAAACATATAAAGCACGACATGTGGCAGAGAAACCCCCCCCCCCCCTCTTTTGTGTTGACCATTGTGTTCCCTGAATCTTAGGAATTCCTTTTAGGTTTCAAGGGGAATGGGTTAGGTTACAATAGTGTTGAGTGCGTATAAAGTATAGGGTTAAGAGGGGGTACCCCTCTGCCACATATCGTGCTGGGTATAAGTAAATGGGTGCAAGCCAACTATAGTCTGGTTTCCTAACCTGATAATATCCTGACGTCTATAAATTGCTCTGTTTTGTCTGAAAGAATTCAAGGAGCCAGACTAAAAGAACAGCACCTTTTCTCCCCCCCCCCCCCCCCCCCCCAGTATTTATGAACACCGTACTTTAAACAGTTCAGCCTCACAAGAATCCCCTAACCTATTAATTTCCAGTCAAGAATTTCAGCAGAAGCATTATAGGAATGGGCATGATGTGAATTTGGTATTCAAATCGGACACGGCCGACATACAAATAATCTATAAAATTCACATCCTAAGTCCAACATTCACATGCTGGGTCCGGTTACACAGTCCAAATTCACTTGATGTGCATTTGCATTTGAACGATCCTATTCAGGTATGAATTTAGACTGAGGATGTGAATTTGGAGCATTTGGATGGGATTTTGGGAATCTTTTGTTGTAATCACATCCTGCTAGTGGCCATGTTCGCTTTGAATGCAAAATTACATCATGCCCATAGTGATACTAGACCTACATGCGGGAATGTCACCGTAAGGCTGTATAGCGTATCCAGCTTTCATTCTCGATGGCAGGATACTGGATTCGGGTGGAATTGACAACCCGAAGGGGGAAGGAACTCGTAAGAGGCTGCAAAAAAGAAAGAGAAAAAAAACACCCCGAAACACTTGTCGCTGTAAAGGCACTTCTTGCACTTGCGGCATCTCGGCGGAATTTTCCAGTCTCCAGGAGGTGATCGATTGGAGGCAACTCGGCAGAGTGACACAAAACAGCCCCCAAATATTTCAGAGAGTTCTAATAAATAGCCAGTCGGCCCCGTACAGTATACACATGTAAAATGTACTGTATGTACAATGCAGCCCACACTAATCACAGATACAGCACAGCCTTGGATCCAAGGCTAGCATGTTGCCAAACGGTGCAAATGCGCAATTAAGGCGTTCGGGGCACGCTTCACACAGCCTAATCGCGCTTGCAACATTATTGATTGATTGCTTGTGAACATGCGAACTACGTTTAACAGTGAAAGCAAAAAAAAAAAAAACCTCACCTGAACAAAATAGAATCGTATTCACTATGTTCACGTACAAATTATATACAAATATTGAATGCACCAAGTGGTAAAGTAAAACTGGCCTCCCGAGGTCGAGCATTCTGTTTTTAACGAGGCGAAGCCGAGGGAAAATGGAATGCTCCATGGATCACCAAGGGAGGCTAGTTTTACTACACCAAGAGATAAGCATTCAATATTTTGATTTATAACACCTCAACCACACATTCTGCTGGTTTGTTTTTACTTATTTTTGTACTTAAATCTAAATACAGTTGAAATTAACATCGATTTCAATAGAAAACTGGTTGGAAATGTCTCTGCTCTTTTCTAAATCACCCCTTTATACAAAATGCTTAAACCCAGCTCTGTATAGCGCTGGGTTTTTGGAACAATACGCGCTGCGCGCAACGCGCACATCAGCATACATTTTGCACACAAATACCACACCATTGATATAAATAGTAGGCCTACATGTACTTTGGTTGCTGCGGGTACAGTACTTACAGTACAGGGCCCAGTTTCTTGGCTCTGCTAACCACATAATTCCGCGCTTACGGTCACCATTTCCTGCTAACCTCGCTAACAGAAAATTTATTTGCTTACCATGTAAGCACAGAATCCTAACTTACAGAATGTACTCCTGCTCAGAGACCAAAATTCCTCGCTAACGCGTGAAATACGTTTTCCGTAATATAAGCACCGAATGTTCTGCTATAGTAAGCAGGGATTTATTCGCTAACGGTAAGCAGAGCCAAGAAATTGGGCCCAGCAATATAGGAAAAATAAAACAATACCATGTGACTAGCTCTCGGCCAATCAAGACACAGAATATGTGGGTGAGGTGTTATAACAACCATTACTATTGATATATCACACTGATATATCACACACGTCGTGACACAACTATTGCCCGTTGGGAATTAACACATAGGCCTAATCTAAAATGTTATGTCTTTACAAAGACCTGTCCATTATTCATTTGAAAGTGTTCCATTATTCTCCCTATTGACGATGCATGAAAACTGTGCCTATCTCTAAATGTATTCGGCAAGATCACGTGAATGTAACACAGATACACATATTGATATTCATAGCTTGACAGATACCCGTGAGCACTTTATCGCCCATTTATGAAATTCAGTTAAAATACAACTTTTTACTTATATACAATAAAGTTAAAGTGTTTTATTTTGGCCTGACTATAACACGTCTGAGTACCACTTTTACTAATACAGGACTTACGGCAATTCCAGTTAACTCGTTTATTAAAGTATGTATTTTATTAGTTTGCTGGGTTTGCATTTTGATAATTATACGGGGTATCTGTTACAATTGTAGCTATGCCGCATATCGTAAGCTTTTAAACGTACTCGTAAGTGTAATCCTACTCTTAACCAGTTCGCGCCGGGATTATTTTAACATCGCCGAGCCGACGGGCGGGATTATTTTTAACGAAACTCGATCCGAAGCGTGTTCAGGCCGATAGTGCTGGGTAGCACACCCACGCATTTCCGGCCTTGCGCGCTGCTGACATACAATTGCGAACTTGAACTTGGCGTGTTTATTCGTCATCCGTTTTGAATTTGGGGAAATTTTTGCGTTTATATACGTCATCCGGCGCGAACTGGTTAAAAGCTGTTTCAAAGCGCCCCCGGTTATGAAGCCGATTGTCACGTTTTGTTTTGCCAACTGGGACAATGACCACAGCTGGAAGCAGTCAATATTATGACCAGTCGGTATTTTGTGACCAGTGGCAAATTTAAATGAGATGGTTAAGCCAACAAAATACTATCTATGCATGTAGCACAAAACCTTGCTTATAAAATCACAGGGTTGTAGTCGAGTCCCTGCAAGTCCTTTCACAAGTCCTTTCGTGAAGCCAGTCACAAGTCCCTTCATAAAGGCAGTCACACGTAACTGGATGAACAATGACAAAGGAATGCTTTTGTCAAAGCTGTTTTGAATAGCTTGTGATTTGAATTGGAAGTGAAGGACTTGTGATGGACTTGCAGGGACTTGCAGGGACTTGCAGGGACTTGTGATGGACTCGACTACATCCCTGCAAAATCAGCTCACCAGCCACAAGTTTATTCGATGTAAATTGCTTGTTTGTTTTTAGCTGTTGTTAGCTTAGCATAACAATCATGGATTTTGGGCTCCAAACCTGGGGCTAATTTCATAATTATACCTGTAGCTGATTAAAGGTAGGATTCACCATTGGTAATTAGTTGAATTATCAGGAATGGGTGGATTTTGGGGGTTGTATTTTATAGTAAAAATCGTTTCACTGACCTGTCTAACCAGGGGCCAATTTCACGGAGCTGCTAAGCACAAAAATTTGCTTAGCATGAATATTTGTCCTTGATAAAAACAAGGTTACAAACCAAATGGTCACGTGATCTTTATTGTTTTTGATTGAATAATCAGCTGTTTTTTTGCTGAGCATGAAAAAACCGTAGAAATTTGGCTGATAACTTGTTTTTAATGAGCAAGAATTTGTTGTGCTAAGCAAATTTTTGTGCTTAGCAGCTGTTTGAAATTGGCACCTGGGCTGCCATGTCAATAAACCATTTAAAGGTAGTATACACCATTGGTAATTGCTTGAATTATCATGAATGGGTAGATTTGGGGGGTTGTATTTCATAGCAAATATCGTTTAACTGACTTTTCCGAAGTTTTACAATCATGGATGCCGAGAAAAGCACGAAAAACAGCGTTTGTTTTCAACCGGGGTCGAGCAGTTATTCTTATGTTATCTTTGTTTTTTCGCTCTCGCCGTCCGGCGAGAGCAAATTTTCCTTTATAAAATTCATTTTTTGGGAATAATTACAGGATATCTAGCGCAATCCTTTTGTTGAATGCCTAGAATCATTATTTACTTTCAATTGAGTAAGGTATTTCTTAATAATTCAGAAGTAAATATTTTCGATATCTGCAAATGGTGTATACTACCTTTAAAATAATAATAATAAAATTCAGACTGAAACACCTTTTTTCAGATTGTGTGAAAAGTCGCGGAAAGACACCTGATCTCATAACAGGTTGAATTTAATACGACTACTGTAATTCAACACGACGTGTTCCCATTGAAAACACAATCACGTCCCCTGGAAAGACGAGTGCTCGATGTTGTTCTCAAGTGCCGGGACAAACAGAGCGCGTGATTGATGAACAGATCTTAGCGAGGCAAACCGTTCGGGCCGAAGCTTTCAAAACGTTCGGTTCACTTAGGGTTGAGGGTTAAAACGGCAATTATCCGTCGAGCCGTATATATACACAGTGAATGCATTTATACTATGATAAAGGTTCGTGTACCAATTGTCAGTTGTGCGTTTTATCGTTCGAAGCAGCAAAAGTGCTTAAAATGTTAAGAAAGGTGCTTGACAACTAACTTCGGGCCAATTTCATAAAACATGTAAGCATGTAAAAAAGTGCTTAGCATTAAACATTTTCTTTGGCAAAAACAGGGTTACAAACCACATTTTCAGGTGATGTTTATTGGTTTTTAATTTTACTGGTATTCATTTGGTTTTTGCTTAGCATGAAAAGTACATGGAGTTTTGGCTGGTAAACCGTTTTTACTGAGCAAGACATTTTTGGGCTAAGCAAATTTTGTTGCTTACATGTTTTATGAAACTGGCCCCTGATGAAGTGTTATCTATGTGAACTGCTGAATGTTCCGAAGAAATATATCATTCTGATTCTGATTACGATTACGATTACTATTTTAATTACGATAAGAAATGTGACTACAATCAGCAATTAGCCTATTGCAGCTACGCATGCGTCACGCACTGAACCAGGCGACCAATAGCACCCATGCACACAAATTAGTGTGTGCGTCGTTCGAACGCTTGCGCGCACCGTTCCCCGAAAACAAACCAAATAGTACTACTGATGGACATTTCCGAAAATGCTCCTCTGAGACGGATCTTTGGAATTGACACTCTTTTGGTATTTTCCTCAAGATTACAGCACCCCAGAAGGAATATATTCACAGGAAGTTTAAAGGAGTTAATAAACTACAACTAGTAAGATTTTCAACAGTATTTTGGTTGACTTACTTTTTGGATAGCTGCATAAAGTACACTATAGCTTTAAAGATAAGATACACCATTGGTAATTGCTTGAATTATCATGAATGGGTTGATTTAGGGGGTTGTATTTTATAGTAAATATCGTTTAACTGACCTGTTCAAAACTTTACAATCATGGATGCCCAGAAAAGCAAGATAAACGGCGTTCGTTTTCAACCGGCGCTGGGCAGTGGTTCTTATGTTGTTCTTATTTTCTTCGCGATCGCCGTCCGAATTAAAAATAAAAACCATAAGCGTGGTGAACGGACAATTATGTTAAAGGTAGGATACACCATTGGTAATTGCTTGAATAATCAGGAATAGGTAGATTTGAAAAACGGCGTTTGTTTTCAACCGGCTTCAGGCAGCCATCCGGCAATCGTGAATTTGTTTTTATACAATTCAATTTTTCGAAACAATTATAGGATATCCAACGCAATCATTTTGCTGGATGCCTACAATCATTATATACTTTTAAATAAGTAAGATATTTCTTAATAAATCGGAAGTAAATTTTTTAGATTTTTGCAAATGGTGTATCCAACCTTAAAAAAAAACTCTGGGCAAATTATGCACAACGTGTTGATGCGTAAATGTGAAACGTGGCGATAGCCACGAGGCGCCATTAAGCCGTTGTCCAAGAAAACTTAATAAAAAGCCACTCGTATACTGCGTCCCTACGTTCATCACTTCCCCCACAGGGGTTGAGCAATTGTGGCACAAAAATCAGCTAGACGGATGCCTACAATTTGCAGCGAGAAATATACGCGGGTCATGTTACACCTTCCTATTAATGTAAACAGGAAACATTTTATTTATGGGCACATTAATCATTTAGCTGATCCTGGTTTGGAATTATATGGCTTAGATTTCTAGGTAGGAAAAAACGCAGGAAATCAATACCCACTAATGGGGTTTATGTTTAAAGCTCACATCGCGACTATAGTTAAGTTGTGCGCAGCCGCAATGTGGATTGTTTCGGTAGACCACATGTTCCCTTTTCAAATTTTCAAATCGAATGGTGTGTCATAGACCTAGTTCAATAACAGATATATTTCGACATTTTGTATTGGTCCTAGCTGTGCCACGTGACTGGCTGTTTTCTCCAATCAGATTGGACCGTTCCAGATTCGGTCACAAGCTCCGCCCACCTCACAATGCTCGTCGACGAGTTTGGTTGCCCAAGCAACTGAAGTTCGCTGACCAAAAAGTCGTGATCCTATTGGCCAATAGAACCTAAAAAGTAAAATGTCACGCGGCAGGTTTCTGGAGACGCGATGGCCGAGTTCGGGCGGTCTGTTCTTGACACGCGTAACTTGTTCTTGCAAAACCCTGGTGGATAGGTGGTGTGTGTTCTTGTTCCGAGTGCAATGTTCACGGGTCGCGTTCCCGCCGTTCGAGCGTAAGAACAGAGTTCGCGTGTCAAGAACGGACCGCCCGAACTCGGCCGATCTGTCTAGTATGGGCATTTTTATGCTGTTTCTTTTTTTTACTTGCTGCATTTTTTTGGGGGGCAGAGTGATTTCTAATTCCAAGAAACTCTCATGGTGTTATTTTTTACCAAGGATGATCTTCAAATAAGTGATGACAAATCACACGAAGTTGGGTAAAAATCAATTTCATTAACGACCTTTCCACGTAGTTTTTGGCAGAGTTCTAATTCCAAGAAACTCTCATGATGTTATTTTTTACCAAGGATGGTCTTTAAGTAAGTGATGACAAATCACACGAAGTTGGGTACAAACCAATTTCATTTACGATCTTTTACGTTCGGCATTTTAGTTCCTTGGTCTCCTTGTTCGTATACGTTTGTGTTCACATCTAGTACTTTGATTGAGAACGAGAATGTAAATTATACCCACGCAAATATTTACCTGCCTACAGCCGATGGGTTCTACATTTAGTCGGGTAATCAGCGGTCACTTTCAATTCGTTTTTCGTAAATGCTGCTGATGAGTGCCTAGCCGACTGGTAGTCCAAAGTGTGCTCGTTATCGCTGATATAATTTGACTTTTTACTCACTAAAAATAGCGAGCAGAATTTCACTGCGCGATTCACGCCGCCGTTGGGGGAAAAGTGGCCATCTATAGAACGACGTGCGTAACTAAGCCAGCCTTTGTAATAATTGCATTGGCTATGTGTTGTTACACATACAAAGCCAATGAGAATTCTTGCAAGTAAGGGCTTACGCACGTCGTTCTATGGGTGCACTGGCCTAATTCAAGTCCAATTGAAAACAGTGTAAAATCAACAATGTTTAGGACCAAGTTTCATGCACACCGACATCACTGGGGTTTCTCAAACAACAATCAGATTATTGTCTTGGTCTTTATCTTTCCATTTCTTTTCAATTTTTAGTAGGTTAGCCGATTACATTTTTTAATATTCACACCAAAAGAAACTCACCTTCCGAAAAGTGATACTTCCCGAGCCTGCAAGCAGCCATTTTACAAATGGCATCCCTCCACATTCTAGGGCAATTAGGACCCATTTTTCAACCGTAATTTTGTCAAGTCTGCCCTCAGATTGAAGCTCAAAACCAGGGAGTTGGTCCTATGCTATATTTACACAATCCCACCATTTCTTTCACCAAACGGCATCCTTTTTCAAAAGAAATTGTGGGGGCACATTTCATGCTAATGAGTTGGCGGAGAAATTCTCCCTTCAATTAGGGTAGTGCACCCCTATATGTTCACCTTTTTGAGTCTATAATTGCAGCGCGAAGTTGCGGTCACCATTCTCCAGCAATTATCCTGACAAATACTGTAATAAACGACAAATGGCCTACCAGTGAAATTTGACCCATCGCGCGCCAAAATAGCCCCCTCAAGGGCCAGGTGCGCATAATAGATTTGTTATCGTCGGGTACCCCTTGTGTGCAATTTGAATTGAGGACAGTTCCGGGGAGCACGATAAACAGAATGAGGGAGTGGGAGTCGGGAGTGTTTGCACTTTAAGCACTTTCTGTCTCGATGACTAGTGCGACGTACCATTCATAGTATTTGGATCAATTCGCTTCCAGAAACCTTTACATACAATCCCAAGAAAACGTTCTGTAGCCTATACACATAGGCCTACAACAAATTGCACTTTCGCGCAGGTCAGATTCGGTACACTTAGAAGGCAAGAGGGTTTATTGAATACTGGATAGGCGAGCACAAATCTAGGCCGGGGAAAATGGGGGAAAGGTGCTATTTTGATTATGCCATTGTGAAACGGAGCGAATTCAATTTGATAACATAGGCCTAATGTCTGTATGGTTACGGACTTTTTAACCACAGAATGTTGTTAGCCAGTTGGGTATTCCAACTGCGCGTGTGCACAACAAGACTTGGCAATTTTGCTGTCGAGATAAACATTTCATCGTAATAATATCTTGCACAAGCATAGCGGGTACCAGCAAATTTACAGAGATCGTCGTGTTCGGAAGTATCTTCTTTTTCAAAAATCACGGACAACTTTTTGGACAAACGTTTATTCGAACAAAATGTGTCCATTGTCTTTTTGATTGCACGAAAAATTGCACAGAATGCAACTTCGGTTACCACGTCCCTTCATGTGTGCGGTTATCTGCCGCGTTTATCCCGAGAGAAACAAATTATCGAATCTTGATGTGTACGTCCACATCAGTTGGAATATCGAACTGGCTAATAGTAGCAGCATGTACATGTACATGTACGTGTACATAATGTGAGTGTTCACAACGCTATGTAGGTCAAACTTCACTTTCAATTATCATCTCAATACCGTAGATTCATCAGCTATCAGCTGTCGTCTCTAGAGTGGGGGCGGGAAAGATTATAAATAATTTAAAAACAAAACACTGTCCCGGTGTTGACATTAGCCAGAAGTCAACACTATACGATCTGTTTAACGAATACATATATCACGTACGTGCACGATATGCCTTTACACTTCGCTTGAATTGTATCATCTGATACTCGAAGAGTAGCGTGACAATTATAACTGAGTGCCGCGTGGTTTCGAGTTAAAATGGAATTATTCCGAGAATTCCCGCCTTTTGTCGAGTGTTCGACCCACTCTGACTATAAGGTCGAAGCAAGTCACCGTTGTGTTATCAAACTATTGATATTCTTGCTCAGTCCAGTGCGAATGAAAGGCGATACCTAACCGGACAGACGTATACGTATATGCATGTTAGGCCTACAAATCCTGTTTTCTTTCTCCGTAATTGAATCGGGTATTCGTTTGTGAAATTGGATGCCACCTTATATCCAAATGCATGGGTACTGAACAAATATGTGACCCAGCGCGAGTAAATGAGAAACTTTAAATGATGAAATAAAAATCTCAATTTTCATTTTTGCCTCAAAGTGTCTCATTTACTTGCGCTGGGTCACATATAAGTAACCCTAAATACTAGCTAACCGTTATGTTATCAGTGAAAACACTACCAGTCGTGTACAAGACCTTTTTTTATCCTGACTTGTTTTATTATCCTGATTAAAAAAATTGTGTAGGCCTACTGAGTGAATCGAAAAGTCAGCGAGAAGTGAGGTGTGCCTTTACGTTGAATTTAAATGCTGTTTGGTTGAATTGTTAAATCAGATGGTTATTTTGTTAAATCGAATGACGCAATAGTACTTTTGCCTCGACATAAAACAAAATTGAATGAGCATTTTCAGCAGCATTCAATTTCGCGCGAAATAGAATGGCGTGGTGGTTAAATTGGTCATCAATTTGGCTGACAAAAACCGGGAAAACCTGGAGTCTGCAAATGGTGTATATACGACCTTTTAACCCGACGATAACCAATTCGAACAGTTTGAACTGGTTAACGTCGAACGGTGTACTCTGTTCATCCCTAACATTCAAGTTCTGGGTTAAAAAAACACTTATCTTTCTTTCTAATGGACCAATTAGTACAAATCCCCCAAACCTTTGGTCAATGCGTCGAAAGTTCCCAGCGGCAGTCGGGGAAGCACGCGAATAGGCTCTCTTCATTTCCGCGCATCGAAATGTAGAAGTTAAAACAGGCGCGCGTTTGTTTTTCCGGAGCTGTTTGCAGATAACGGCCCATAAGGTTTGTAGTACACCCTTGTGCCGCTAGCTATATACGCACGTGTAGTGCATCAGGAATTTTTTTTGCCCGACCCCTACGCAAGTCAGTACCTAAACAAAATAGAATGGGTAAATACGGACATTCGGCGCTCGTATCGATTTCAGTTGGGTGGATTTGTAACGCAAATCACGAAAGAGCTCGGGTACCACTTGACCTCGGGATCTGAACGAGACTCGACGGTGGGAAGTGTGATAGGTCTTTGAGCTCGCGAAACGCAAGAGCGTTTTGGGGAGCGGCAGGTTCGGACGCGTGCGGAATCCGCATCCCTTTAAAAGTGCGATCCTGATTTTGTGTATGAAGGATTTTACTTCTGACGACATGGAGCCAATTTCATGGATCAGCACAATTTGATTAGCACAACAAGTTTTGCTCAGTAAAAACAAACGGGGTACCAGCTTTTATGCCAAGCTAAAACCAGTTGAATACCAATCACAGGCAATCAACTGAACATTTGGTTTGTAACCCTTGGTTTTTTTTTCAATGAGGAATTTCCATGCTAAGCAACTGTGCTTAGCAGCTCCGTGAAATTGGCCGCTAATCACGAGAGGCACAGTGCATAATCATAGGCTCTCAAATTCTATGCAAGCTCTGTGTACTTGGCTTAGAATATTTGGTTTGATCAAAATGGTGATACCAATTTGTTATTTTTCGTATTTCAGATGAATGTCAATTAATTAAATTAATTACAAAAATCTTACCTTTGTTTTCTTACAGTTTTGAAGTGATTCGTGGCGTGCGGTTGCTATACTCGCATTGGTCGCCACTTTCAACCAATCAGAATGGAGTATGCCGAATCAGTTGTTGACGTCATCCGGAATGCCACCACTCCCAGCGCTCCGTCTGCGGCGGCGCCGGAGGTGGAGGAAGAGTTTGGGATCTCCCACGAGGTCTACTCCAAGCTGGTACCCTTCATCATCGGCGTGATCACGCTGGTGGGCCTCGTGGGCAACTCTATTGTGGTGTACGTGATCGTGTGCCATGGCCATCTCAAGACGGTTACCAACTATTACATCGTGAATCTTGCCATCACGGACATCTTCTACCTGGTGTTCTGCGCCCCTTTCACCGCCTCGGTGTACGCCACCACCAGCTGGCTCTTCGGGCCGTTCATGTGCAAGTTTGTCTTCTACATGATGCAAGTAAGTCACTGATTTACGTCGGCTCTATAAGTATAAGCGCTTAGCGTTGGTCTTGTTCTTGTTCTTGTTCTTGTTCTTCATATTCTTCTACCAATTTTGACACACGGGAACTTCTCGGTCAGCACTTAAAGAGAACAACCAAAACGACAACCAACGCCACACGACGATGCCACGTAACCACAGCCGGTTGTATTCGAACAGTGCCACCGAACATTACGAAATGAACATGCTAGAGAGAAATTATTGCGGTATAATTGTAAATTAGACCAATACACAACGATGCGGCTCCTGCACGAATTCGTACCGAATGCCATCCTAAACAGTACCAAAAAAAAAAATTGCAGATGGTTTTTTCGTTAGGGTCCCCGATTCGGGGTAAATACTCACTTGTGATCTTACATACCGTACCCTGTGAAGACATAAACACAATAGGGACGATAGGACTAAATAGTTGGTTCCCGCTGCACAATGCCATACAAATGTTGCTATTGGTAACCAGCGCGTACAGCCGCGGTAGGCTGGTCGTGAATAGTCGACTAGACTAGTCCAACCATCTTCGACTAGCGTGAGTTCGATCAGAGTTAGTCAAACTATGGTTAACGATAGTCCTTGGTCGAACTTGCTCCTGTATATGTCTTCTCTTGTTTGTACACGTAGTACTATTATTAGCAGTAATTACGCAACGTGACGACAAAGTAAGCTTAGTTTTGCTCTAAGTGGGAGACGCACCTAGACCTCAACAGGGCGACATTTTGGTGTCAACGTATTGTTCAAAGTATTTGAAGGGGAAGCAATTTTGCTGTCGGAATCAGGCTAGATCGATAGAGCAGGGTCCAAAATGTAACCATGCCAAAGAAAGGATTAGGGAATAACAAATTAGGTGACAGTAAAGGTAAAACTACAAGTTGTGCGTAAACCTACATAACTGTCGCCTATTGCGCAACCTAGAGTTATTTTATTGCTTTATTATTATTATTGTAATTTTTTTGTATTATTATTATGTATTACATAAATTACATTTCTTTGACGAATTGTTGGGTCACTTTGACCAGGAAACTATGTAAAACATGTCACTTTTAATCCTCCAACGGTCAATTTGGGGTGAAATCTGATGAAGAAAACCATCACACACCCAACGTGAAGCCTGCCTGAAGTTTTGGAGCGTTTTGGACCCCTGATATCCTGATATTAATCTGGAGATTATAACTAAGACAAACCAAGACAAATGGCCTAAGTGGCGACGGCGACGCAACCGGCGCCGTGTCTGCCGTCTTGTAGCGCGGAGAGACCCATCGAATTTCCCCAGCGGCCCGCTGCTCGCTTGTTTTAACCATTTTAAGTGCATCATTTAACCAAATATTTGCATAAAAGACCAATTCTCTATGGGCAAGGGAGGGAACACATTACAGATGATTTAGTGAAATCATAAAGACAATCGCACCGTTCACACACATACAATTCAAGACTGCGCACACAAACGCGTAAAAGGTCGTTTAGACTATGAGCACAGCTTTTTAATTAAAGGTAGGATACACCATTTGCAGATATCGAATTTACTACCGAATTATTAAGAAATGTTTTACTTACAAAATGATTGCGCTAGATATCCAGTTATTGTTCCGAAAAATCGAATTGAAAAGAACAACTGCTCTACGCCGGTTGAAAACGAACGCCGTTTTTCTCACTTTTCTCAGCATCCATGATTGTAAAACTTCGGACTGGTCCGTTAAGCATACCACCTCCCAAATCCACCCATTCATAATAATTTAAACAATTACCAATGGTGTATCCTACCTTCAACTTGCATGATATTGGAAGTTGGCACCATTTTTACGAAATTCGCGTCTAAAAAAGTAATATGTTGATTTTGGGCCACAAGCTCGCAAATACCAAGAAGTACACTTTCGTAAAAGTAAGCTTTGTAAAGGTTATACCGTTTACACTTTAATGTATCAATTATGTCATCAATTTCTCGAGAGTGCACATGCGAGTGAAGTGCACCAATATACCGTATTTTCAAGCCGTTTTACTCAAATGTCCTTTATTTTATGTACAAGACCGCATAAAAATACGGTCTTCTCGACCGTAATTGATGAAGGAAGTGGAGGGTCAAGGATTTACCAAATGCAGAGAAAAGTTCAGCTTGTTTATTTCACCAAATGCAATCACTGATATGACAAGTATTATCAGCCTCGATTAATTGATATAGTAATCCCTGGAGAACCATGCGGTCAGTACAGCCTGTCAAAATAATGAATTCATTTAGGCATTTAGGCATTTAAGCAACAGACGGCAATGATGTATATATCAATGCGCCGTATAGGAAGATCGTGTGTAGCATTTGTGGGAAGAATATCGTTTGCCATTAGTGCCATTAACTTAAGGGACAAATCAAAATCAGTTTGATGGGTGATCGTTTCATTTCCTTCGTTTTTCCATTATCGTTAGCGGTTTGTTTGGGCTTAAGTGCGGTCACCTTTGATTGTCTGATTCGTTTTCGTGATGTCCTTTGATGTATAAGGTTTTATATAATTTTGTTTTTTAAATCCACTAATGAAAGCAAATTTAAAAAGGGGTCTTACTCTTAATATGAACATACCACTTTCTCTGTTGCATGTTTGGCTGTGTTATCTACATATATAAGCGGTTGTTAGTGGGTATCAGCAAAAAGAACGAGGTTAACAGTTAGTATTCCTACCAGCAATGAAAAGCTATAAGCAGGTGTATTTATGAAGTACACTTATCCACCATTATTGGTGTTCGATGGGCTAAAAGAAAACAAACCTTGCTCATTTTGGCCAACGTAACATTCTAAAAGACCATCTCGGCTCCCTGGGGAGTGTACAGATCCAAGTTGCCATTTCAGCTCAATTATAGAGCAGCTATCAAAAATCAACCACAATAACTATCTCTGCCTTCACAGGTACCAATTTATTCCTGGGTGGGTGGAGAGAAGCAATGAGTTACTTAAAAGTGTCTTGCCTGCAAGCCACAAGCGTCAGAGGGGCACATGAGAGTCACAGGCCTCTATATAGGTTGGAGGAACATGCGTCTATACCCAAGATCGTTTAGACGCCATACAAGTCAGCGCAGCTCCTCTCTGTATAGACGCTGGAGGGCTCCTGCTAACTGCCACATGTCCCGTTGTTATACCTTTAAAAAAACAAGCAGGCGCTCGTGAAGTTCGTCTTACCAAGAGCTGGAGAAAAGTCTTGGGCACTTGTCTGGTGGTCTTTACTGCCGGCAGCAAGTCGAAAATAATTATCTCCTCCGGGGCTCTTCCAGAGATGATAAGACGGCAGTCAGGAGCGTTCCTAGGCGGCAGTCTTGAGCCGTGTCTAGGTGTCTGTGTGGCACGTTCTGTACGGGGTGAGTGCCCGGCACAGATCAAGTAACCCTTCGTATCAGTGTCGAAAAAATCTTGGTCAATGCTTTTATTTTGCTGTATCTGGAATTGAGAAAGATGTATCTATCCTTGTGCATGAGTCACGGGTTACAACGTACAGCTGGAGCCTAAAGTCAGGTTGGCCCCGCGGTATTTGCCCGTCAGGTTTAAGGTACCTGGTGCTACCATGCCGGAGTTTTGATCGGGTGTTGGGTTTTTGCATTCCTACTTGAATCCTGGTTTTGCATGAAATACTACTACTACTATAGTCTAGTCTCTAAAATTTCGAAAAATCACATCCAAATGCTTTAAATTCACATCCTCTTCCAAATTCACATCTTGGATAAGGTAGTTAAAATGTAAATTGACATTCGGTAGATGTGAATTTGGACTTTAACGACTTAACCCAGGATGTGAATTTGGACTGAGGATGTGAATTTTGGAGCATTTCGGGATATGATTTTGGAAATCATTTGTTGAAACCACATCATGATAGTGTGGGTGCGATTGAGCTCAAAACAGTTCTAGGAGGACGATCATCTACAAGAAAAATTATACCAAAGGAATACAAATGTGGTTGGCCGCTTTTAAACAAGTATGTTCAAAACCGGTGACATTTTCTTTAGATCTCGCCGCACGCAAAACAGGTTCAACGTCTGTTAAGGAACTTTGGGGAATTATTTGTTTTTAGGTCAAGTAGAAATTGAACTCGCCATTGGGGATGTAATCATCTTGCATCACCTGCTCGAAAAGATCCAGCGACTTAGGGAAGTATTAAGAGTATCGTCCGGATACGGCTCCAGTGGTTATTTTGATTGGCTGCTCTTGAAGGTGCATTAAAAACCACTCGACCCAAATCCGCAAGTTGCCCGTGATGGCTTCTGATCTTCTGGTAATGCAACCAACAGATTACTACCAGTTCGCGCAGGGATTATTATTGACATTTACCGGGCCCAGGCACTGGATTATTGTTCACGAACCTCGATCCGAGACGGGTTCAGGGCGTCATCTGTGGGTAGCACACCCTGATATTTCCGGCCTTGCTTGCTGCGAGCCGGTCGCTGACAGGTTTTTCAGGCCTTGCTCGTGACGTGTTTATCCGTCATTTGTTTTGAAACTTTGCGTGTATACACGGCATCCGACGCGAACTAGTAAGGCGGTTCCTCAAACATTTTCTTATAGGCACTGCAGCTTGAAGATAGAGAGCAGACAATGTTATTAGTTTTGCAATTGGTTGAAGAAAACAAAAACTGAAGAATATTCTGGGGGAAAATCACGGACTCGCGGGTAGCGACGGAAACGCTAATTCACATTGTCAACCAGGGCAGGAATCGAACCCAGGCCGTAAAGTTGAACGAACCACTGTGTCAACTTTACACCTGAAAGCAAATGTGACCGAATCCTTCTAAATGAGTCTTGTGGACGCGATTCTACGTATTCGATTTTCTCGTGCAGTAGAAAACACATTTTGTTATATCACTCAGGTCGACATCCTAAACATTTCTCGATGTAATTTTGGGCAAAATGTTGATTGCTTCCATTAATTTATACCGAGTAAAATGCTGATAAAAGACATATTACTCAAAAATAGTTCTGACGACTTGTGACTGGGTCACAAATGTCCTATTCCTTTTACACCCGGCAAATTTGTGTTTCAATGTTTTTGTTTTTCGCAGTCTGCGGCAAAATATTAGATTGATACGTGAGTTCTAACACGAGCCCATATATACTGTAATTTACCACCAACGATTGAGCGTTGCATGCCTGTTAAGGTGGGCTTGGCAAAATCCACCACTCCCCCCCCCCCCCCCCCCCAACTCTCTGTTGCCATGCGATTAATATCAATGTTTAACCAGCTAGGTCCACAGAGAAATTACCCCCGTTATTAAGTTATCGCTGTCACGGGAAACAAATACATGAATTCCCATGTTGCAGGATTCCCGATGCGGTCAATATTGCCGGTTTGTTGATACTCCTGTCATTGATGTCAAACGTGAGGTGGGAAAACGCCAATTACGTTTCTCTCTTGATGAATAGCTGTTTTTTCCAAGAGGGCAGGTTTGAATCGTGGTAACATCCTCGCCTTTTTTTGTCTCTTGGGTCGATCCGGTTGGCAATATCCACTTTATGTTGTTTTTTTGTCGTCTAAGAAGCAACTGTTTGTTTGGGGCTTTCCATCACTTTGGGCACAAATCGTCCACCTGGAATAAACCCGATCATTGCCTTTTCTCAAAGGATTCTCTGATTGTACACAATCCTGGGATGAGCTAATGTAATTGTCATTCCCCGACCCTGGAAGGGGAGAAGGGGAGGGGGTTCTGCAAACTCTCTTAGTACGACAGATAGGTGATGGGGTTGTTCCTTTGATGATACAAGCATGATATTTGGCACACAGTCAGAGTATGGCATTAGAAAGAGGTTTGGTTATAGCCATAGGCCATCAAAGATTTGTCCTATACAAAAATATTTAGCAAATTTTAATTTAGTGAAATTGTGATTTTGAAATTTTGAAATTGTGATTTCTGCAAATGTTTCCTTTTGGGTAAAGCGGTTTTTTTTTTGCTGTGCTTACTTCCTACACTCTCTATGAAATGAATGAAAGCTGTTTTAGAAACAAAATCGGCAGTTAAGATTAGGATATATACCATTTGCAGAATATCGAAAAAAATTACTATCGAATTATTATGAAATATCTTACTGATTTGAAAGTAAATAATGATTGTAGGCATCCAGCAAAATGATTGCTCAAAATATCCAGTAATTGTTCTGAAAAATCAAATTGAACACAAAAATCACGATCGCCAGACAGCAATCGCGAATAAAACAAGAACAACATAAGTCCACTGAATAAAACAAGAACAACATAAGTCCCACTGCCCGACGCCGGTTGAAAACGAATGTCGTTTTTCTTGCTTTTCTCAGCATCCATGATTGTAAAACTTTTGGCATGTCAGTTAAACGATATTTACTATAGAATACAACCTCCCAAATCCACCCATTAGTGATAATTCAAACAAATACAAATAGTATATCTATACCTTTAAGCAGTGCTATGAAATTGGGCCCTGGGGCTCAAATGAACTCTAGGTGTCGCTGTTCGTTGCGGCAAATAAACATAGCCGTTAATCCTATGTTTATATTAACTCTTCCGGTAGAAGTATGATACCTGCCGTGGCCCCCAAGGCACTGTTCGACTCCAACTATTATGACGTCGTCGTGCGACTGTGGCTTAGGTTAGGGTTAAGGTTAGGTTTAGGGCAGCCCTACTATAGTGCATGGCTAGGGTTAGAGTTGTCATTATAGCTGGTGTCTTTAAGTGCTAATCCCTACATTCGCCGCGGCGTGTCTGCAAATGCGTACGTAGAACCGCGGCGCTCGAACGATATGTTGCGCTTCGAATCTAGCCCTGAGCCATTTATCAAGGATGCGTGAGATCGTTTGGATCTTTGGTTCACCCTGATCCTCTGGTATAACCCTCATGTCTCGACAAAATCCCTTTTCGTACTGATGTCGAGCGCAAAGTTGATTGTACTCCCGCCTGAGTTCATATCTCTATGAATGAATTGCATTCAAAGAAAAATGAGCTCAGAAGGCAGTACTGAATATACTCGCCCAAGACTCCGGATTGCGCTCGACACTACTAAGTATAAACCGAACAATACAGCAACCGCCGCTGTATAGTCAATCGTCATTTTGCAAGTTGTGTAAGTCCGGACGGTGTGAGCTGTTATGGTGTGACAGGTGGCAACAGGAGGTAAGCTGCAGTGTTAATTAATGAAATGAAATGCGGTTGGTTACCAGACGCTTGTCTACTGCAATGATGGCAGATCACGGAGGAACCGGATGGTCAGTTGATACTTTGACGTCATATGACGGGAGCCTATATAAACGATCACGGCTTATCGTGTACATTTTCTGAGAAATGTTTGTTGGCTTAGCCACCTGTCGAATCTCAACCCCATTGAACCGCCATATATATTGTCAAAAACTGAGAAAACTGATAGGACTCGTACGGATAGTGCATTAAGATGCCCTGCCTCACCCCCCCCCCCCCCCCCCCCCACCCGACCCATGATTGAAATCTGAGCCTCTTGGTGTGTCCACATCAATCAGGTTTCGAAGCAGGTCGGGGTGAAGGAGTGAAGGAGTTTGGGGAATCTTCCATGATCTTCCCTCAACACTCCGCCAGGTCCGGAGATCTTCGGTAATCCGAGCCCGCGAACCCCTGGCGGAAACCCCGACGGAACCCCCGACGGATACCGGCGGCGGAAGCTTGGCGCGGGCAGCTTCCCCGTTTATAACGAAACTGGTTCTTTTGGTTCCTGCTGCTGCTGCGCGGCGACTCTAAACAGACGATTGCTTCGGCCTTTAGCAAAAAACGGAGAGGTATTCTCATTTCGGCTCGCATCTCATGAGAGATGCTGTATCACCGAGTGCTGTCCAGTTATGACTGAACAGAAAATAAGCTATGTTCCAATTATGGCGGGTAGTAGCCCACGTGTTTATACAATAAGTGGCTTCAGCCGCTGGGAACCGGGAGCTCATAGACAGAACTTAGCAGTGATGTATAGTCGAGTCCATCGCAAGTCCCTGCAAGTCACTGCAAGTCCCTGCAAGTCTCTGCAAGTCCCTGCAAGTCCCTGCAAGTCCATCACAAGTCCTTCAGTTCCAATTCATATCACAAGCTATTCAAATCAGCTTTGACAAAAGCATTCCTTTGTCATTGTTCATCTAGTTACTTGTGACTGCCTTTATGAAGGGACTTGTGACTGGCTTCACGAAAGGACTTGTGAACGGACTTGCAGGGACTCGACTACAACCCTGGACAGAAGCCCACCATGATTTGTTTGGCCCCTTTATTTCGTTCGTTGCATGAAATGAACATAGTTAGAACAAGCTAGTGGTACCATGGCCGAAGATTTAGAGTGAATACTCTGTCATACCCTGGAAATACGTATGTGTTTGCCACATAATGTCCGCCGCGTCAGATGTGAATCAACCGCTGTTTTCCCAGTATATTTTCTTGGGAATAGTTGGGAACATTAGTTTACTTTCTTTCAACCAGACCTTTGAAAAAAAAGACAAATGTAACCTTCTCATAGGAAATCAGAATAAAGTTGACTTTTTCAAATGTTGAGATATTGGTATTTCCCGTTTCCTTGAATTCTTAGCTTTAAAATGATATATAATTTATTGGGTAAGGGTATTTTAAAAAAATCTCTAATATTGAGCAAAACCAGCGGTCATTACACACATCAAGTTAAGAATAGTTAAGAATTAATTTCGCTACAATTTACTTCTTGGGTACGCTCAGTAAAATAAAATTTGTTGATTTTTTTTTCGGCTAATCTTTTGCAAAAAAATACTTGATAGTTCGAAAGAAAACATATGTGGGAATTGTATCATGCCAAAACAGCTATTTTCAATCATAACTCAATATAGCATATAGCGCGACTTTACACCGTTTTCGTGGGAGCAGGTTAACAAATTAACAATCCAAGACATGAAATGGGGGGGGGGGGGGGGGGGGGTTTCAAAACGGAACACCTCTTTAATTGCGAAATGCCTTGAAGGTGACTGAACGCAACAGGTCCACATGGTGCCACGACGTCCGTGCCATCCAAAACATATTTTATTTTGTCAGTATCGGATGTTGGAATTTATCGGATGGCGTCACTTTGCCAAAACGGATCATTCGCACCCAGAGTCTCGGAGACATAGAGATGGGGACTTAATGAACAGATGGAACGAAATGAAACTGTAGACTTGAGCCTATTGTCAAAAAAATGGGAATGGAATAAACTTGAGTGATATAACAAATCTTTGAAAAAAGATTATAAAAAACAACCCCTATAGGCGTATTGCACGTGGGTGTTTATTATGAGACGAGCTTGTTTGTCGTTTTTGTCCGTCGAATATTGACTTATGTGTTATTTTTGTGGTCGCCCCAGTTTTTTTTAACAAGTAGAAATTCGAAGCCTGACAATAAAACTGGCTTTCGACGTTGTCTGGAGAGTTTAACCACTATAAAGGTTCCTACCAATTCGAGTCTGGACTCGTGTAAAAATGTCTGTATGTAACAAACTCGTCACTGAGCCAACTCGTCACTGATATGTGAGCAGGTTTTGCGATTAATCATTTCAAACGCGATTGCGTCTTTTGGCAGACATCCACTGTCGCAACATAATTATGGGCTGTTTCTCCAAATCTCAGCTTCGTCTGCGTTTTTGGCTCCGTTCATGCAGTTTGGCAATGGTGATGGAGCCGGAGGCACGGAGCCTAAAGCTGGGGTTTGGAAAACGGCCTTGCATTACCCAGGGGTGTAGTCGAGTCCATCACAAGTCCCTGCAAGTCCCTGCAAGTCCCTGTAAGTCCCTGCAAGTCCATCACAAGTCCTTCAGTTCAAATTTTAATCACAAGCTATTCAAATCAGCTTTGACAAAGGCATTCCTTTGTCATTGTTCATCCAGTTACTTGTGACTGCCTTTATGAAGGGACTTGTGACTGGCTTCACGAAAGGACTTGTGAAAGGACTTGCAGGGACTCGACTACAACCCTGGCATTACCCAGGTTGTCAAATCCGAGCTTATAGTCTGTATTTTTGATCGAAATGACGTCGGTCGGCCCATTTGCCAGCGCGTGGAGTCACATACAGTTAGCATGCACATATCGGACGTTATACATACTTTGCGGTAGAGCGTCTTTTGTCGACGGAGCAATACCAATAAACGGAAGATGAACCCCACTCGTTTTTAATATAGATGATGCTCTGTGTTTTTGTTACCAAAAACACCTCGAGATCATACATCCTTTTATGGATGCACAAAAGCTACTTCGTTAGTGTGTTTTATTTAAAGGGAGGTGTGAGCGCAGGGATATCAGATAACGCGAGTGTATTTGACACCAAGGATCCCTGCGCGTTCAGCTAGGCGCGGCAACTCATCTGGTCGTATACACACCTCAATATGGTTAAAAGGTTTCACCCACGGGTTTAGTTTGATGGCGTGTTTGGAGAAGGCAGCTCTCTAAGTGCTCATGAAACCCTTCCGCTGTTGTCGGTCCCGGCTGGTAGATCCTATAGGCTCTGATATGACGCTTGCCGACTATTTATGTTTCCCCGTGTACGCCTGGGGATGTTGGCGTATACAAGTCATCGCCCATTCCGCTCGAGTTAGTAGTATAGTATTGATAGAGAACGGCATTAATTTCCGCCGCCTGACACTAATAGTAGGCTATTGCCCTCACTTCCGAATCCCCGCGGAACTAACCACAATCTAAGGTGTCGAACGCACACCTTATTAAAGTTTGAATTACAAGTAATTTTAAAAAGACGGGGGTAATCTCATGTTGTTTGAGCGATTCTCGCAAAATGAGGAAAATGTCTTCCAATATACCAAATGTATACCTTTTGGGAACGTTCACGTAGACTTGTGCACCAACAAAATCGCTTAATCCTGACCTAACCCTCTTTTACCAAACTTTGTAAATCCGGGTTTTGCATCACTAGGAATCACTCTAGTCTATGTGTAACATTAACATTTTACATAAAACAAAGAGATGAAAAGACATTGAGAGGACACTCAGTTTTTTGGGTTATCGAATTAACCTCGCCTCCCTAAGGTATAACTGTTGATGGTTTTAAAAGGATCGTATACGTTTGGTAATTACTCCAAAAATTAATGGCAATAAAAACTTACTTGGTAAGAAGTACAGCAGCTTTGGATAGTATAATGCATTTTTAGAAACTCTTCACTTCGAAGTACTGCGGTTATGGGAAAAGATATCACTTGTTATCCCCACAAATTTGAATCTGAGAAGCGTTACTACAGTGACGTTTCTCAGATTGTGTATTCCAATGCAGATTATTCTTCCTGCGTGGACATAACCGCTCCAGATTTTCGGCAATATCTCAAAATCGCGACCACCTTTTGAAGTGAAATTTGTACAGGTTAGTTTTATGGTATATATCTATAACTATAGGATTGAAACAAACAATAGGTTCCAATTACCAAACGTATACGATCCCTTTAACTATTTCTGAAGACTTCTGTTTTGTACAATATAGAAACAAATTATCCACTCACTGTTCCAAATACAAGGCGATGTCGTGGGTCTGTGAGTTTTATTACGATTTTTTTGAAAAGCATTCATGTTATCGTGTTCATAACTTTGGCCATTTAGTTGTTTTTACAACCCCTCTTAGAATGGCGACGGCGTGCAGCTGAGAAAATAATGGAAGCATGAATGTCATAATTTGGTCTGTGCAGGCACATATTCAAGGCCCTTTACTGGTCTTCGACCTTTCAACGGGGACTTTCTGTGGAGACCAAGAGTATCAACCGCACGTGTGACAACACACAACATTATTATTTAACTGGGAACTTTGGTCACCATTACTCCAAACGCAAGTGGCTTTTAGGCAGGGATGTAGTCGAGTCCATCACAAGTCCCTCCAAGTCCCTGTAAGTCCCTGCAAGTCCATCACAAGTCCTTCAGTTCCATGGATGTAGTCGAGTCCTTCGCAAGTCCCTGCAAGTCCCTGCAAGTCCCTGCAAGTCCCTGCAAGTCCCTGCAAGTCCATCACAAGTCCTTCAGTTCCAATTCATATCAGCTTTGACAAAAGCATTCCTTTGTCATTGTTCATTCAATTACTTGTGACTGCCTTTATGAAAGGACTTGTGACTGGCTTCACGAAAGGACTTGTGAACGGACTTGCAGGGACTCGACTACAACCCTGCTTTTAGGGCTTAGTTCGTCTTAAAAGGGAGTTTCTGTGACCAAGTTAATGGAGCTGCTAGGCACTAAAATGTGCATGCTTAGCATGAAAATTCTTTCTTGGCAAAACTGGCCTTGAATGAAGGCTTTGTATCTGCAACGTACGTGCGATCATCGACGCCATATTGTACGAGCCCGAACTGTATACTTTACATGTGCTGTATGTATGCACCCGGCCACACGTGTTGTTTTATTTATGTACTGTTGTTAGTAGTTTTAAGCTGCAAGGTGTGATTCCAGCGTTTTCTGGCGACTTCAGTTTGTAGCTGCTCTTGCAAAGAGCGACTGATCGCCAACACAGCCCGCGTGTTTTACTACCCAGAGGGAGTAATGTAACCCGAGCCGCCTAGCTCCGTCAAGGCCCGTGTCCACGGGTCGTATCCGGTATGCTGCCACCAAGAGGCTGATTATGTTCCATCCCTTTGGACAAAGGGCCGTGTTACATTGATAGATCTTATACCGAGTCGAGTGCTTTCTGTGTGCGCAACTTCTTCCGGCCTACTAGCTCCTCTTTCGAGTCGAACCCCGTTGGACATATTTAACCTATTTCAGGGGCTATTTGATGGCGAGGAGGTGTAAAGACTAAGCAGGAGTCGAGATCCGTTTGATAAATAGTGACAAACCAATCTGCAGATTTATACATTAACGACACCCAACAATTCAAATCCGTCTGGACACTAAATTCGGGCGCAGGAATGTTAGTGCGTGCACGGCGTGAAGACAACTCCTTGTGTCAACCACACTCTCGTGGGTCGGTCAGACGCGGAGGATTAACGGGGGGAATGGGAGCCGAAACCCCGGCGGTATTTTAGGCTGTCCGCTAAAGGCTTTAAAATATCACGCGGTGTTTTCCCCATGACTTAAGCCGCGCACTCTCATGTTTACACGATCAACACCATTCAATCAATTTTTTTTCTAAGCCGGGGAACATACTTTCTTTTTTTGTTTTAGTACCGTGCCCTAATTTGCGTCACTGATCTATAAACCGGATGGCTTTTTTTTCAACCGAGTGTTTGGATATGCTTTTGCTGTTTAGATGTTATGATCTTATCTTGTTTTGGTCGTTTTATTTAATACCGGGTTCATGGACAATCACCCGGCGCCTCTGGGTCGTGTTAAAGTACAAAATTTGTTCCGCTGTACTACCGACCCCGTTACCAGTGTGACCACTCGTTATTTTCATTTCTTTCAAGATCAGCATTCAAAATCTTTCAAGATCTTTCAAGCCTATGTAAATTTGTACACAAATTAATAAAATACATGTACATTCACATGTAAAATAACATGTACTTTCACATTTTTTCACATATAATCTTTCAAGATCTTGAAAGATCTTTCAAGCAGTGGCAACACTGCCCGTTACATTTCTCTTGAGGGCGTGAAGGGCTTTAGAGCCGTGCTATTAATGCGCTGCGTAAACAATTCTCGGTTTCCGAGCGTTTGGGGCGAGTCATTAATTTGATTAGACGACATTTCTGAACCGGCGCACGAGGATTACAACGGCGGTGAATGTGTGTATTTAGTACAAAGTGGGGACAGTGTCGTTGCCCTGGTTATATTGGTCGGGCAAATGTCAGACTTTCGAAATCCCGATAAGATTTAAGGTTTCTGATCACCTTAACCGGGCTCAGGCGCGAGAGCTTTTGTTTCACGAACCTCGATCTGAGAAGGGTTCAGGCCGGCATCTCTGGGTAGCACACCCTTATATTTCCGGCCTTGCTCGCTACAAGCTGGTCGCTAGTTACACACCTAAAATGCTACAACGACACCATGAGATAATTGTATGGGCTGACATCCTAAAAATAGGATGTCGACCTACTGAACTATGAGAAACTTTTTTTTTATATTATTAGAGAAATCTCTAATTATTTATAGATATTTATTTTAGCGATATCTCAAATTTATTTATTTACTTAGCAAGCTATGTTTGTTTTCCCCGCGTGTTTACCAGGTGACGGCCCAGGCCACATGTGCCACGCTGACAGCGATGAGTATTGACCGTTATTACGCCATCACAGACCCGCTAAAGTCACTCAAGACTCGGACGCCGCGAATCGCTATCATCGTCAGCGTTGGGATCTGGACAGGTGGGTACAATCGTCATTCCTTCTTTTATTAGCCAAGGTTAAATGTATAATACACAATTTGCAAACATCAAACAAACAAAACTACTAATCAATAATCATAAAAAATACCGAAATTCTTCCAAATAGGCACTTGGGGAGACAAATTAGCGTAAGTTTTTAGGTAATAAGGAGACAGTGGCACTTAGGGAGACATTTCAGTGTCTCCATAAGACTGCTAGCTACCCTAAAAAACAATATTTGGGAGATAATTTTGTCCTAGAACGACAGATTTTGGTCTAAATAGCATAAATCTCGAAGATCTTAGAGAAAATGGTTAGGGTAAACAAGTTAGGACTGATTTAAGTTTGTGTACATCTCTATGGGATTGTCTCCCTAAGTGCCTATATTTTGAGGTAATTTAATAACACTTTAGTAACCTCTTTCAAGTCTCAGCGAATTACGGTGAGGCTTCTTAATTGTGTTGAAATTGGTTTCTTATTTTAGGGGCTATATTCATAGATTCTGGGAACGACGCGAACTTCACCAACGCATATATATTAGTGCGTATACCAATGGAAAATCATTCGCCAAACGATGACACGTATACGCTGCATGCGGTGTGTTGTTACTTTTTGATCGATTGGTATTTGTTTTTTGTACAGGATCTGCTTTGTTGGCCATACCCGTTGCCGTGTACTTCAACGACGTGGAAGTCGTATATTACAACGAGACGGTCCACTTATGCCAGGAGACCTGGCCGTATCCGATCTTCTACCTTGGCTACGCCGTGTACTGCTTCGTCATGCTCTACGTCATCCCGCTCTCTATCATCGCCGTGTGCTACGCCATCGTGCTGAACCGCCTGTGGAAGACCGTCTCCCCGACCGAGGAGTCCCACGCCCCGGTTCACCTCCGCATGCTCATGCAGAAGCGACGCGTCACCCGCATGATCCTGGCCGTGGTTCTGGCCTTCGCCGCCTGCTGGATCGGCGTCTACGTCATGGCGCTCTGGCAACGCATCGACCCGCTGAACTTTCCCAGGACCAACGTGGTGGTCCTGGTGTATCAGATCTTCTCCCATCTCTTGTCCTACTTGAACTCCTGCGTCAACCCCTTCGTCTACGCCTTCATGGGCGGCAACTTCCGCAAACAGATGAGGCGGGCCTTCCCCTTCATGAAGGGAAAAAAAAACTCGGCCACGGATGGCCCGTCCGGTAGTCTGATCAAATCGAAATCCACGCAGGTTTAACAGCTTTTACCTGTCTTATTGCTAGGAATGATAGGAACGACAAAACGGTCAAACCGAAAACAAACGGTCCGTGGATTCAGTGCACAAGGGCGCCCTCTCAAAGAGAAAAGGCGGGAAAGACTACTTGAGATGAATTCATAATTAAGCGCATTCATTGGTGACGACGCCTGAAACGCACACGAAAACGCCACCGGGTTTATGCACAATCAAAATAAAAGTTGTCATTTTATTTTCTGTGTTTGCGCTTCGGGTGTGTCCTCCCGAAACAGATCGAATCCTCGTGAGTGTTGACCAACGCCCTCTACTGTTCATGTACGGAGTCTATCGTGACAGTATTTTATTTTTGGCCCCAGAGATTTAAACACATGCTTTGGAGCTAAATTAGCAAACCAGTCCATAATGTGGTTTGTGTAAAATACTTCGTTGATGCAAATACACAAACCCCGTGTTGTAAACACTGTGTATCACGCCAGATGCTGGGTTACTTATTGGGCTAAACATTGCTTTCTCGCCTTCACAAGAAGCTGACCTTTTTGAGGTCAAACGCCTGGTATCCAGGGCTCGCACCATGCTATACAGTGGTTAACGTACAAAACCAGTTCAAATGCAGGACAAAGTATCCAGTCGTCGTCGGTTGGTTATGCAATGTTTACTGACAATAGGCTGGTGCTGAGGATATTATGTGTCTGAATAAACCCCACTGCATCAGAGGCCGGATTATTGCCTATTCATTGATAATGATATACACAACAAATAGTAACTTTAATTAGTTAAAGAATTAATACAATAGATACTGATAATATTAATGATCTTTAAAATTACGGTTCGACCAATCCAAGACATTTAGAACAACATATTCATCTTTTTGGTGCACACAATTGTTGAGATACCTGAACTTGTTTTACGTAAGGGGGACATTTGACAATCAATGGAACTACATCATTCCCTTAAGAGATTGACCTTGAAATCTAGGTTTGCAGTTCAAAGCAACAATATCCAAACGCATAGGTAAGTATAAGATAAATGTTTGTACACAATACATGTTTTTAAAAAAAATATCATTTTTTGTAACTGTTGTGACTGAAATAGAGGTAAAACGGGTTAGGGTTATGATATAGAAAAATTAAAGAGGATTATCCTAGTAGGGTATAACATTCACAAATGTGGATTGAACAAACCATTTGGATCGATGGTTCTTAACTACACGAATACAAAGGATGTCTACACAGTGATAGTAAGGTTCGCATAATTGGGGATGTGTGGTTCTAGACAAGTGTGTGACTAAAGAATGTTGTGAGACCTTCTGCTGAACAGAGGAAGGAAAGAGCGATGAATTTAATGGCGGGAAAAGTCGGACAATAAAGTATGACAGAGAGTTTGAAAGTTGTAAGAGGTGTTGTTATTATACAGAGGAAAAAGGGTTACCATGTAAATATTTCTCTCTACTACAGGAACTGTCTTGGTTTAGTGGGGGATATCAACAAAATGACAACGAGGTGCGAAATGCGATAAGAGAAATAAAGTAAATCAAAGCGGGATTGTGAATGGTGTGTCGGTGGGTGTTGAGAAAAAGATGGCGACAAAAAGAAGGCAAGAAAAACACAAATGAGCTGTTAGCATGTAGGAATTAATTTCGTTGTTACAGGTTAACACTGTCTCCTAACGATTAGAAAACAGACTACGTGTGGACGCGTTCGATTAGCTTCCCTGTTTTATACACGGGGTAACACCACGGGGAAACCACGACAAGAAGCTCATCGAACACTTCCGTGTATTCGCCTCGGCATTGGGGAAATTAAGGTCAAAGGTTGTTTGGGAGCGGGACTTTTAAAACACACCGGTCATGCTGAAGTCTGCTTTACTTGTTAATTCAGTTTTACCACAGTAACTAGATCAGTACTTGCCCTCTGATAGATTATAGTGCCTCCCGAGTGCGCCCCGTTTAAAAATGAACTGAACACAAGACTATACCATTGTCGGTTCCCCCTTGAAAAAAAGCTGTTCCATACAAGTTTAACCCCAGTTACACCGCTAGTATAAATGTACGATGGAAATAAGCCACTTCGGTATTTTAACTGCGCATGTGCACAATGATGTCACGGGTCATTCGGGATAATTAAACGCGCGCGTAAACGCGCAAGTTGGTCGTAGCTTCGCGTGACATCACCAGTGGCCAATTTCATAGAGCTGCTAAGCAAACAAAAAATGCTTAGCACCAAAAAGTCTTGCTCATTAAAAACAGGTTACCAGCCAAAATTATACGTGTTTTTTATGCTAAGCAAAAAACAACCCATTATTAATCCAGAACATTAAAGATCAGGTGAAAATTTGGTCTGTAACCTTGTTTTTGCCAAGGACAAATTGTCATGCTAAGCAATTTCTTGTGCTTATCAGCTCTATGAAATTGGCCCCAGACTGGCTTATATATATCGTTACACTGGTTCCCATAACATTGTATTCAACTTGAAAGATTTGGAACGAGCTGTAGCTTCGAATGTGTGTCCACCGCCCAGTGAAGCAGTTAGGCAGGGTTGTAGTCGAGTCCCTGCAAGTCCTTTCACAAGTCATTTCGTGAAGCCAGTCACAAGTCCCTTCATAAAGGCAGTCACAAGTAACTAGATGAACAATGACAAAGGAATGCTTTTGTCAAAGCTGATTTGAATAGCTTGTGGTTTGAATTGGAACTGAAGGACTTGTGATGGACTTGCAGGGACTTACAGGGACTTGTGATGGACTCAACTACATCCCTGCAGTTAGGTATCAAGAATTTTAAACATGTAGGCTACATGTACATGACAGGACAAATTAAGGCTACATTGGGAACAATTTCCCAAACAATTAATTGTTATTTGTACAATTACTTTGATGTGTCTATTTATTATTTTGGTGTCAACTTTCAGTGACTTCAATAACAGGTCGGTTTTCCCAAACCCTAGCTTCGTCTCTATCGTTGGCTTCGTTTATACAGTTTGGCAATGGCGTTGGAGCCAGGTACGGAGCCAAAGCTGGGGTTTGGAAAACGGCCCTAGTTTAAGCACAAATGAAGGTACATTGGTTTAATTGCGAAAAAGGAGAATGTACAGTATATACAAACTGTGTATTATGATGAATACATGTATATGAACAATAGAAGTCTTCTGAGTCGATTGGTGGCAGTGTTTCAGCTCTAGTGCGCAGTGTGCGCAAGGACCATAGACATCTAATTAAAACCTAGACATGGCATCCGTTTTCAAAACTGTTATGAAAATTGATCCGCGTATGGAATGTGCAAGTACGCGAAACGCTCACCGCGGGCGTGGCGTGGTCAGGAAGGGCGCACGTTTGCAACAAGCGTGTGTTCTGTGACGCGGTCTATTTTTAAAACAAAGACGATAAAAGTATGTACACGTGTCGTGTCCAGCTTTTATTAGATGTCTATGGCAAGGACATGACCAGTGTGTTTGCCGCCACCAAGTGTCTCAAAGTATTGCATTTCACAGAAGAACTGTACGTTGTATAGAGCGTATATCAAAATCTATATTAAAAACTTTAAAAAGCCTTCTAAAAATAGCAATTTGTTATTTTCTGTATAATAGTATTTTTTCCCTATTACGTGTAAAATAAGATATTGTTGTGACGGGAGTCGGATTAAATTATAAAATGTATATCATCATTTCGTGTCAATAAGTTTACTTTTTTCACTTGCCTACAAAAGCTTGTTCTACCTCTATGTTCATTAAATTATAGACATTCTTTTCGAACAAACTGATAGGAAAATAATTTAAAAAAAACATAAGCGTGGTGAGCGGACAATTGTGTTAAAGGTAGGATACACCATTGGTAATTGCTTGAATAATCAGGAATAGGTAGATTTGAAAAACGGCGTTTGTTTTCAAATAAAAAAAAAAAAAAAAAAGGATATCTAGCGCAATCATTTTTGCTGGATGCCCATCTTTATGTACTTTCAAATAAGTAAGATATTTCCTAATAATTCGGTAGTAAAATTTTTGATATCTGCAAATGGTGTATCCTACCTTTAAAGGTAAGAATTTATTGAGAGCATTACTTTGTTGCAACGAAACATGCATGTAACGCACCCAAACTCAGTAATGACGTATAGGCTCGCAAGATTCGTCTATGTTAAAGGGATCGTATACGCTTGGTAATTGGAACCCACTGTTTGTTTCAATCCTATATAGTTATAGATATATACCATAAAACTAACCTGTACAAATTTCATTTCAAAAGGTGGTAGCGATTTTGAGATATTGCCGAAAATCTGGAGCGGTTATGTCCACGAGGGAAGAATAATCTGCATTGGATCCACGATCTGAGAAACATCACTGCAGTAACGCTTCTCAGATTCAATTTTTTGGGGATAAAAAGTGATATCTTTTCCCATAACCGCAGTACTTCGAAGTGAAGAGTTTCTAAAAATGCATTATACTATCCAAAGCTGTTGTACTTCTTACCAAGTAAGTTTGTATTGCCATTAATGTTTGGAGTAATTACCAAACGTATACGATCCCTTTAAACTGATTTAACAGTAAACTCACGCCACGATATAGTTTCGAGTTATTTAGAGATATCTCTAAATAAATGAGAGAGATATATCTGAATAATTAAAGTATCTTTCATTATTCAGAAGAAATCTTCCTCCGCTTTCAAATTGCACGAAGCGCAGCTGAGACCCGGAACGTTGACCTCGAGTTAACAGGTCACACAAAATCTATCAGATTGGAAATAGCTCATCAACATTAGCGCAGCGCCCAGTATCATACGAAGCAAGAATGGGACGGAGATACCTCCTTCCCTTCCCCCTCCTTTGTGGTGGCCATTGTGCTTGCGGGATGTTGCTATTTCTCAGGAATTCTATACCCAGCACGATATGTGGCAGAGGGGTACCCCCCTCTTATCCCTATACTTTATACGCACTCAACACTATTGTAACCTAACCCATCCCCCCTTGAAACCTAAAAGGAATTCCTGAGATTCCGGGAACACAAAGGTCAACACAAAAGAGGGGGGTTTTTCTCTGCCACATATCGTACTTCATATGAGGAATTCTGTTTATGTTTTTAGGGTGGGGGTGCGTTGGGTAATAACTGTCTAGAGTGTATAGGTGTTGGGGACTAAGAGGGGAGTCCGTCGGTCCCATTTTTTTCTGGGTATACCCAATATGGGCGGTGGGCACAAGCGAACTCTGCACCGAAATACTCATAACTACAACAGCGCCGCCTATGTTCACGAGACAAGCTGTAACAGTGCTAAAACTAGAATGTGAGTAGTCGATTTATTTAATAGTCGATCTTATCTTCTTTAATAGTTGTGATTTGTACCAATAATTTTGATTTAACAAGCTTGTGGAGGGCGCCCTTTGTGGTTCATATCCCCAGCAAGCACCATGTAAGAATTGGAGGTAGGTAACCTGTAATCGGGGAAACAAAAGTGAAGCAAGATCAAATTAAATCGATTGAAAAAACAGAATCACTGTGTCGGTTCATTCGCGTGAACTTCCCGCTCATCTATGGCTAGTGAGAGGACGCCCCCTTTTGGGTTATTCTGGAGAGCCGTTTGGCAACACATGATCGCCGGTAAAAGTAAATGGCGCCCTCATTTTCAATAACACATTCTACTACTGCGAGGCCATTTTGTGAAACAGGAATCGGTACTCGACCGCATCGTAAATATCTTTTAGCGAAGGCAGAGGGGGAGGTTCAGTATAAAACACCATTTAACATTTGTCCGCATCTTTTACTTTCACTTGTGGTAACCGTAAACAGCGCCATCTAGTGTCCGATGCACGGTGCCAGTTGCCGTTCTCTATATGAATAAGGCCTCCGCTATCAGCAAATGTTTAGGTCCCCCACCATTTTCCAAATTAGTCTGGTGACTATTTTGGCAGTATGGCACAATTGCATCGCCCAACATTCTGATTCTGATTGTAATAAGAGGATTCTTTGAACCTTTTACTATTGAAGCATGAGTTTGGCGCCCCCAATCAATCTTATCCTAGTATACATGTAATTGCAAACAAACATCACACGAATTTGAGCTTTTCTCCTCATAATATTTATTGATTTGATTTTGAGATTCATGTTTGTATGTACACACCAAAACCAAACTGCAACAAAATCAATCACATCACAGACAAAATCAAAACACATATCTGACAAGTTTTTATTTCGTAGACGTCACAATTGAAAGAGAAAAAAACCGGGAACAATTCTCGTGACACATTATTGGATCGGTGTTTTTAGAGAGGCAATGAATTAACTTTACTAGATACTTTAGTCATTGAACGTATTGTCTGTGGATAAAAGCTGCAGGTTGTTGGTTCGATAGAATCAGGGGCCAATTTCATAGAGCTGCTAAGCAAAAACTTTTGCTTAGCACAACAAAGTCAGGTTACCAGCCAAAATTCTACGTGTTTTTCATGCTAAGCAAACAACCAGCTGATTATCAATCAAAAGCAATAAAGATCATGTGAAAATTTGGTCTGTAACCTTGTTTTTGCCAAGGACAAATGTTCATGCTAAGCAAATTTTGGTGCTTAGCAGCTCTATGAAATTGGCCCCTGGCCAGGGACTAAGGTGTGTGTGCCCTTGTTACTCATTGCTTCTCCCAACCCAGGAGTGAAATGGATACGAGAACGTAGATGGTTGTTATCAGCTACTTTGCTCCAATGGCAGTATCAGGCTTTATACTCCCCAGAGAGCTGAGATGGTATTTGGAATGTTTCGTGGGCCCAAATGAGCAGAGATAAGGACACACTGCACTGGGTACCAGTCGTGGTAGATACGTGCGCTATATAAGAAAACCCTATAAGTGACGAATCCTAGTCTGCGGACCGATATTCAAATTATGCAGAGCTTAAAAATACTTTTTATTTGATAAAAATATTGTCTATTTAACTCCTTTTTTAAATGTTTTGAATTGGTATGTTTCATAATGCGGCCTGGTCCATTGCCGCCGCCATGTTGTTGTTTACGTTCATTTGAACGTGCATTGCCGGTGCCATGGTCACCCTCGTTCCCCCGTCCTCGGTCCCGCGTCGCTGCAGCCGCCTCGTTGAGGTCCGGGCCCCGATCTGGCGCCGGAAGCAGCAAGGGAACGCCTTCTTGAAGCTAGTCCGGAAGTTGTTGCCCATGAAGGCGTAGACAAACGGGTTGACGCACGAGTTGGAGTAGGCCAGCGTGTACGCGATGATGCGCAGGTAGTAGATGGCGTTGATGTGGTATGGCACCCCACCGGGGATGTACCGGTCCCAGCAGTTGAAAAAGTGCGTAGGCAGCCAAAAAAGGAAGAACAGGAACACGACCACCAGGAGCATGCGCGTGGTGCGCTTCTTCTGGAGGTTCCTGCGGGCGCGGAAGTTGGTGTTGGCCGTAAGCTGCTTGGTCCACATGGCGCGGAGCAGCATCGAGTAGCATGCGCAGATGATGGCCAGCGGCAGGATGTAGGTGGTGACGAACACGTAGGTGTAGAACACGGCTTTCTCGGCGTGCGTAACGAACGTCTCCTCGCAGGAGTATTTGTAGTCGACGTAGTACCAATGACTTCTGACCCCGACAAAGATGGCGGCCGGTGCGGCCATGATGTAAGACACTGGAAATATATTTTTGGGAAAAAGACAATGAATTATTACACTACATCCGGGCTATTTTACATGCCAAACTAAGGATAATTTTGTTTTCAACCGGAGCAGGTATAACAATCCGAAACAAGAATCGTGAGGGCGCTTTTACCTCTAAAAAAAGAGGGCGCTGTTGTGCTTGCCTTCGATAAATATCCTATAGTGCGTTCCAATCGTGTCGTGTTTCTCGTGTTCACCGTGAATATTTCTATGTTCACGAGTAGGTTGCATTCTAAACGCTCCTCACCAACCCGCACTTGCACATTCGAGTTAGCTGTGTGTACAAGGACATAACCACAGCATTATGGCGTGAATTCGTGAACTCGAGAAGAAAATTCCAGGCGATTAGAACGCCACTATACGACTTGTGAACTCGTGAACACTAGGAACACGACGTGATTGGAACGCAGCATTATGACATCAACACAAAATGACTTTCCCTTGCAAAGGCACATGTAGCATCTGCATGAGTTTTAGGGTGATGTAAATGTGTTACATGTCTCCCTATTTTAATCACGGATCTTCACGGTTTATGGGGTACGGGCGCCCTCTGTCGGCCGATTCTACTCACATATCCAGACTCCGAGGTTAAGGACAAACGACAGCCGTCTGGTGCGGTACTTCATGGATTTAATCGGGTACACGATGGCGAAGTAGCGATCGGCGCTCATAACGGTCAACGTCATGCAGGTAGCGTGGACAGACGCCTGGGAACCAGACAAAAAGGTAACGTTATTCATTATGCAGTAGACTTCAGTGGCTGCATGCAGCTACTTCCATAGACGCGTGCGTAATTTCAAGCCGAAGCCATGTAATTCGGACACAGCCTAAGGCTGCGTTTGACGAAACAACTACTATTTCCCCTAACTAAACCAACCATGAAGATCATCTACATTTACCTGCTGCACGTACACCATGAATCTGCATATGCCCTCGGTCAGGTACCCGTAGAGGGTAAAGGTCAGAGTGGTGAAGGGCACGCAGAACAGCAAGAAGGTGATGTCGGTAAGGGCCAGGTTTACGATGTAGTAGTTGGTGACTGTTGACATCTTCATCTGGTACAGCACCACGTAGACCACCAGGCAGTTGGTGATGACCCCGACGGCGATGATGAGGGACCAGACTACGGGCACGAAGACGGTCTCGGGGCCCGGGTCGTAGTAGCCGAAGTCATCGGAGGAAGAGAAAGAGTAGTTGAGCGGGTCGGTGGTGGCGGGCTCCTGTGAGGTCATGTTGGGAGCCTTTAACTTCAACTTAAAGACCTGCTACTGCGGAATGACATTTTGATAAAGTGTAAGGATTACTCGTTGAGAGTTCACCCGGGTTCGTGTAACTCAAAATGAGTCCAGTGCAGTGAGTGCAGTGCAGAGTAGGTGTTATTACAAATTACACCTCCAAGTCCATTTCATCATAAAGTAAATTCACAAGATCAAACCACGTCCATATCAAGTCTATAACTCCATCATAAGTCAATCACAAGCCAAACTACAAGTCCATCACGCAGATTTTATCTGAAATCTGGGTTTCTATTGAGTCTGACACTTTTTAGGATGAAAACGACCATTTTCCGGGTCATAATGACCCATTTTCCGACTCACAATTACACTTTTCCCGACTAATAATGACACTTTTTCAGACTCATAATGACACTTTTCCAAAGTCACAATGACACTGTTCCCGAGTCATAATGACACACCTTTCTTGTGTCATAATGACCACTTTTCCCGAGTCAAAATAACACTTTTCCCGAGTCACAATGACACTTTTCTTTAGTCACAATGACACTTTTCCGCGTCACAGTGACACCTTTCCCGAGTCACAATGACACTTTTCCCGAGTCACAATGACGCCGTTTCCGAGTCACAATGACGCTTTTCCCAAGTCATAATGAAACTTTTTTCTAAGTTTTTTCCAGAGTCATAATGACACCTTTCGAGGTCAACACGACGCTTTTCCCTGAGTGGTTAAAATGACACTTTTCCTGGTTGAAATGGCACTTCTTTAAATCATTTTCTTGGTCATTTAGAAAACTGAAAAAAATAAAAAAAATAGGAACATTTTGTTTCAACACTGAATGTCAGAGGATATGGACCATGAAGTATATCGGATCATGTAGGTCGCGTTATTAACGTCACATTTTGCCTCCCCTTCACATAGGCCTATATATAATGATATCTTCGTTCTGGAATGAATGAATCTTTTTCATGTCTGTCCGCGCGTGCGATTAACTGTCGCTTGTTGATCACTCGCCCAGCCGAGCGAACAAGATGAGAATTCATCCGGGTTTGATTGCTATTATGCTGCGTTCCAATCGCGTCGTGTTTATCGCGTTCACCGTGAATTTGTCCATGTTCACAAGTGGGTTGCATTCCAAACGCTACTACTCACCAAGACGCACGCGCACAGTCGAGTTAGTCGTGCGGTATTGAGGACATTCTCGAGCGAGAACTCGTACGTGAACCAACACACATGCGCGAGTATTTAATTCGTTTATGAAGTCGTGAACATGGAGTAACAAAATTCCACCTCGAGTTCACCACTGGTGAACACGAGTTACCAGGCGATTAGAACGCCATTATACGACTCGTGAACTCGTGAACACGATAAACACGAAGCGATTGGTACGCAGCATTAGCCCCCCGTCCGTCACCGCTGTTTTCAAAGCGACATTTAGGTAATTGTTTCTTTGTCGGTACTTGTTTAAAACGCCCTCTTGTGGCCAAATTGTAACCAGTCCCGTTTTTCATAAAAATAGGTAACTGGAAGGAGTCTTGTTAATCACTTTTTTAAATTACAAATAAGTTTTTGATTTTTGAGATAGAACAATAAATCGACAGAAAATATAAATATATTTGTTATAGACTATGAACCTTTCGGCAAGACGCTTGATGAGAAAATACCTACGAAAAAATGTCCTTGGATTGTGATGTTTTTCAGTGTCTCAATTGGAACGAAAATAACGTTCATGTTTCTTGGGAAATTTACTCTAAATCAAGTACCGTTGGATATACTAATAAGTAAAACGACTACTAAGGACAAATAACACTGCGGAAGACTTTAAATTAAAAAAACCCGATAGAGTTTAATGGTAAATTTGCAAATATTTCAAGGTGAACAAAGAAATTGGCAAGGCGGGACTCAAACCTGCGACTGCCGGAATACCGGACCGGCGCTTTATACCAACTGTGCTATCTTGCCCTATGATGTTATCAGTGTCCAAAATTGTCGGTATCTTTGTTTGAGGGCGCTAGTCAGAAGTCCCAAACACCAGAATGTCGTGTGGCCAGCGATCACGCCCAATTTTACGATACAACCTGGGAAGCGACACTTTAGGGATCACTCAATGAGGATACGACTTGTTATCTTGTAATAATACACAAATAAACCACAAGGGAAAACTGACTAGATAAATTTGCATAAATTTCAAAGTGAACAAAACAAATTGCTAAGGCGGGACTCGAACCTGCCGGGGATAAAACTTTCTTCTTGTGGAAATAAAATGATGTTTATTTTGGGCTGTTTACGTTCGGTTGTGCCTCTCGTTTACAAATTGAAGGGCTTGGATTTAGTGGAATTTCACAGAACTGCTGACATTAAATTTACCCACGAAGATGTAAAAATTATATATTTTCCCATTCCTTTTGGGTGAAACTTGCTGCATAATTTTAAATATTTAGTGTATAAGAGCAGTTTTTAAGAATGTTCCAGCCGATCTGTTTGTTTTATTTGTCGAGCTCATGAATAATGCATTTTACGATCCATCCCCCATAAAACTAGCGCATGTACATAAACTTAATATCGCCCATGGAGCCTGTAGAACAGCGTTGCCGTCACCGCCCTGACAATATTGCTGTGTTGAAAAGCTTGCGATTCATTTATCATCGGAGAAACATCGCCTGCATTCGCAACATTTTTTGCCGTCAAGCTTGTATCCTAAATCACAAATGATGATCCGGAATATGTTTACCAATGTATGGTACTATGCATAAATCGGGCTGTGTGAAATGATGTAAGTCAGTAGGATAATTCTTCCAAATAGGCACTTGGGGAGACAAATTAGCGTAAGTTTTTAGGTAATAAGGAGACAGTGGCACTTAGGGAGACATTTCAGTGTCTCCCTAAGTGTCTAGCTACCCTAAAAACGATATTTGGGAGTTTTTTTTTCCTAGAACGACAGATTTTGGTCTAAATAGCATAAATCTTGAAGATCTTATAGAGAAAAGGGTTAGGGTAAACAAGTTAGGACTGTTTTAAGTTTGTGTACATCTTAAGTTTGTGTACATGCCCAATCCTCGGCAACATATAAGCCTCATTTGGCATATCCTGTACGCACAACACTGTCTTGTGCTCCATCCTCTATAGTTGCTGCACCAAATAAACCATATTGCATGGCTCACATTATGACAGTATACGCTTAGAACTAAAGTGTTGAATTAACCTTATAAGTGTGCGGTCAGTGACTACTTAAAAGTTAGGATTTCAACAATTAAACTGATGAATTAAACACATTGAGTGTTGAATGTATCAGTTTTATGTATAGAAATATAATCCCAACTTTTAAAGAATAGTCACTGACCGCACACTTATAAGGTTGATTCAACACTTCAACACTTCAACTCGTAAGCGTGTATGTTAAACACTCTTATGAGAAATATTCAATGAAATTTCATTTTTCAAAGTTGTGGGGCAAAATAAGTAGGAAAAAAATCGAGAAAAAATGTAGTAGCAATCAAGGAAAAAGACAATTAACCAAAATTGAGAAAACAAGAAAGTCTTGAAAAGCTTGCGACCGCTCTTATAGTCTTAATGGTTTTTCAATACATGTTCTTAACTTTGACTTAAAATATATGCACAGCATAATTATTTGTCAGAGTATAGCCTATCAGACTAATTTATTTAACATAGGTTTTAAATCGGTTGATATACTTTTCGAATTCGATTTCTGAATGCTGCCGTTCAGCAAATTTGATTGGTATTATGACGTTGAAATTGAATGGTATAACGACTAAATTTGGTTGGTAAAAACCTGTGATTTTTTTTTCGAACGAAATTGAATGCGAGAGTTAGGTTGTTGAATTAGACAATTTGGTTTTCTTCAATAATAGCCGCGAAAAGCTTTAGTAACATAAAACTATCTTTAGAAGACTTACCACGCTGAGCCAAAGAAATGGTCGAATTTTCAAGTTGTACCACGGCGTCAAAATACGTAGAATCAGTCAGCATTGTTCGCTTCAAGTTCACGGCTTTCGCTTCGAATCACAATATGTTGCACGGGCCTAGCTGCGCACCTAACAGCGCAGCAAAGAACGTGGCTGTACCGACGCGACAGCCCCACAGATAAATCCAAATTGTTCTCGATAGTCGAGGCAGTCAGTTGGTCTATAACTCCGAATCTCCTGTGGGTAAAACTACAGAGTGATGTTTAATAATAGTCGAAAATAACTCGGCTTCATGTTTGTGAGTCCGTTGGGAAGTTCATCAGTAATTAATCCTCGATATAGCGGAGCCACGGTGATTCTTACCCGGGACAAAGTGAGTATAGCCCGGCTTCCGTCACGTCTTCGCGTGGTCTCACCTGCCTTGTACCAAGCAAAAAAGACTAAGTAATGAATGATTGGTGATCATCTGACAGCATTTGAGTAAAACAAAATGCTTCTAGTATGTGAGTTTAATATCTTTGTCATGGTTACCAGACCATGTTCGACTCCTCCCGTAGCATTATCGACAACTAGACTGATCCTTTTGACCCAAACGGTTCTGGGACACATGTTTTTTTCCCTGCTTATTTTGCGGTACCTTGCGTTACCTTGACAACGATACTACAGAGATCATTAATCATGTTACTGGCTGTTTCGGCTTTAAATCACGCTGCGCCGCTGATCGCTACTCGAGTTGCTGCATATTATCGTCGCAGGTTTCACGAACTGACGCGACCGACCGCACAGAGGTAAAACGTGATTTAGAAATAATCGCATTTGAAGTTGGTGATCTTTTAATATCCTTTTCTGACGGATTTGTGTCATGGGGAATTTCCCCCAAAATGAGTGTATGGAAGTTGATACCTTAAATAATCTAGCCAAATACTTACTTCATAAAAATAATTTCACAGTTAATGAGAAGACGTTCATAAAGCACAAAGACACTTCGTGAAAACTTACAAACACACAACGCGCATTGTGCAAGTTGCCCGTATCCAAACAGTCACTTCGTGAAAACGTTACACACACACCGCGTTGCCCGTATTCAAAGTGAAAACCCCAACACATACACACACCGCGTTGCCCGTATGCAAAGTGTCACTTCGTGAAAACGTTTACACACACACACCGCGTTGCCCGTATTCAAAGTGTCACTTCGTGAAAACTAAATGTCAGTGGGTCGACTTGTCTTGTACGCATACAACAGATGCCGGCTTGTCGCGTAAACAGAACAACATCGTACTCATTGTTGAAAGCGAAGCATGGTATATACCACACAAGCGCTCCTGAGATCGAGCTTGTCATGTCACTTCGTGAAAACCTTTACGCGAGAGGTCGCTGTCACATTAGTTTTCACGAAGTGACATCTTTTGAACCGCCACTTCGTAAAAACGAAAAAACTCAGTTTACTTAGATTATATACAAACTTGTTTACTTTATTTGCAAAACTAAACAGATTTAAGGATTGAGACTTGGTAGAAAGAGAGATAAATGTATTTCCAGTCCAAATAGTGAATAAACCCATTTTCATAAAAAGTCAGACTTTTGAGTAAAACGTCACTTCGTGAAACCTGCGACGTTATATACGTTTCAAGAGAATCTCCTCAAATTTAGCTCCAACTCCCCCGCCGTATTAATTTTACATGGGAAGATTTATGTCGCCGGAAGATGCAACACCGCTGTGCCTTTCACATAACAAAATAATTTGTAATCAACGTCACACGACTTCGGCTGTCGCCATTATGACTATGCTGTTTAATAGGCGAAGTGGTACAGCAGCCGTCGTTGGTTCTTAAGCTATTTTGAACCATCGGCGCTAAAATCACACCAGCCGAGCGAATCATAACAGAAATTGGATACAACTGTTTTCGAGATGTGAATCAGGGGCCAATTTCATAAAACATGTCACAACAAATTGCTTTGCACAACAAATAGTTTTGCTTAGTAAAACAGGTTATCAGCCAAAAAACATGTGCTTTTCATGCTGACAAAAAACTATAGGTTTCACATAAACCAACGGGCAAGGTGGGCGGGAACCAATGGAATTGTATCCAATGGCCGCTGTTCTAAGATAGACGGAAATGGGAGGCCATAGAAGGACGTGCATAAGCCATTGCTTGTCAGAATTGTCATTGGCTTTGTATTGTTACACATACAAAGCCACTGAAAATTCTTACAAGTAAGGGCTTACGCACGTTGTGGTTCTGCTTGTGGCCTTAGTTTTCCGTCTACCTCGTTCTTGCACAAAGATTGACTAAAAATGAAGTCCCCTATCCACTCCACAGAGACTAGCCAAAGAGAACAGTATTGGTTAAATTTGTCCAATCTTCGAGTTGGTCTCGAAACATTTGTTCCGATTTGGCCCGCTTTCATGTGTTTTGTATCGCTAGTAGTATAGTACTGAACTGGAATTGGTATAGGGGCAACTTAATTTATTGTTATTGACGTGACATAAACATGCCCAGTATCAATTTATTGGAACACCACAATTGTTTGACGGTAGCATAAAGTGCACTGCGTTGAACCGTCTACGGTTCATTTTAAGGAAACGTAGGCTTCAGCGTCGGCGCTGACTCGGGCTCAAAGGCGCCGTTTTTAAAGCCGGACCACGCAGAACAAGAGGCTCAGCTGCGTGCACTTTAGTACTCATAAGGGACAGAGATAGAACCGAGGTTCCTGTTAATGTCCCAGTATTGTGAAATGAACCTCGGTAAATCCATTTTGCGTAATTCAAGGACCACCAACCGGTGACAATTAAGTAGAGGTTTATCCGATTTTGCTACAATCATCTCTGAAATATATCGCTTAATTGTAGGTCTTTATCAAACATTTTAAGAAAAACAAATCACCTCTTTTTCATTTTTGTCATTCTACACAATATTATGCAAATTTATTTCTGCACGGCGAGTAATCTAACTGCAGCACACGTCATACATTACATACAGATTGAAGTACATTAATACCCGTCCATAACTCTTCCGACTCCAAGTAATTTAAACATCCCGTTGTCTTGTTTATTGAACTGTTTTTATAAAGGCTACCGTTTTACAGATTTCATCTTCTTCAAACTAGTAAAATAGACAAGAAAAGCGATAAATTTGACTTTTTGGAATACTGTGCCGTATTTTGTAAACAGTCGTGAAGTCAGTGTGCTCCGTCTATGATAAATTTATAGCCGAAATGATATACAACAGTTAATCGGTAGTCTGGAATGTTATGATTAAATAACATAGGTACTGGGGCCAATTTTATGGAGCTGCTAAGCACAAAAATTGTTAGCACAAACAGTCTTGCTCAGTAAAACAGGTAGCCAGCCCAAACTCCATGTGATTGTCATGCTAAGCAAAAACCACCTGAAAACCATTCACAAACATAGACATCACCTGAAAATTCGGTTTGTAACCCTGTGTTTGCCAAGATGATGTTCACTGCTAAGCAAATTGTTTGTGCTAAGCAGCTCCTGGTGTTCGAGTAGTGATCATGTTTAGCGGAGAAGGTGAGCGCTACGGGTGAAGAGTCGCGATCTCCCGATGAAGATTAATAATCCCTCGATCGGCCGCTTGACGGATAATTTATGGCACTAGTGCAAAAGCGGCTGCAGTGATTATGTTTGGAAGAAAACAAGCCGAACTTCGCGCTCATAGTCATATTAATATAAGTGCACTCAATAATTTGTAGAGACATGTATAGTGTGTACTGGAGTTTGTGTTTCGGTAGCAACCTACTTGCCGGCAGTAAATCTCTCGTAGCCCGCCGACTGTGTGTGTGTTTTCATTCTTGTTTGGTTCGACTGAATTTTGAGAGAAAAACGTTGCATAGGGTGCCCCTCCCCCCACCCCCAACCAAAAAACGATAAATAAAAGGATGTGGGTCCGAGCGACATGTGTGGATGGTTGTAAACCAGGGGCCAATTTCATAGAGCTGCTAAGCACACAAATTTGCTTAGCATGACAATTTGTCCTTGGCAAAAACAAGGTTACAGACCAAATTTTTACCTGATCTTTATTGTTCTGGATTGATAATCAGCTGTTTTTTTGCTTAGCATGGAAAACACGTATAATTTTTGCTGGTAACCTGTTTTTTAATGAGCAAGACTTTTTGTGCTAAGCAATTTTTTTTGCTTACTGGCAGCTCTATGAAATTGGCCCCAGAATTTAGCTTCATGCGTGTGAAGCATTTTTTTGGTTGGCAGGCCGATTTTGCATGTTGTTTGGTTAACCACCGTGGTTTCACGAAAAATCGAAGTTTGTTTTTAATAAAATAATGAGCAGGCGTCATATTGTGTCGGGATGCCGTGGTGGTTAGCAACCTCAACCGCCGGCACCCCATGGCAGTCCCAGAAAGTATTTACTTGTGAAAAGAGACGTTTCTGGTCTTGTTGACGTTGCTCCGATTTGTGCAGCCAAAGCACGCACAAGTCTTGGGCATCTTACCCCCGCCGGAAAGAGATGCGCAGGCTGTCAACTACGTACTTTTTGCCTACTTACAAAATGGCGTATACATGAATCCTTGTCGGAACGGGGTCACGTAATAAGTGCGCTTTCTACATATAGAGCTGTTCCTTGCTCTATGATTTCTAGTTTCTATAATATAACTCTATGTGCTCGTCTTATCATCTCATACGCTGCAGCCAGACTCGTAAACCATCTTCTGCCCCGCCTCTCTTGTCCCCTCCAATCATTCATTCCCACATCAGCTGTTTAACCTCTTCACAGCCCCCCCCCCCCCCCCCCTTTCAAAAAATATAGTTCTTGAGGTTGGATTCATGTTGGCTCGGCTGAAAGACAGTAAACACTGTCACGTTCGTCTAAACAAAATGATCTTAAGCGGGGGTGACTACTGGCACGCAATCGAACCTGTCGACACCAAGGTCGTTTTCCAAACCCAGCTTTCGTCTCCGTTGTTACTTCGTTCGTGCAGTTTGGTAATGTTGGTGGAGCCGGAGACGAACTGATAAGCTGGAGTTTAGAAAACGGCTTTGGCGATCTGTCACGGTATAGTCCTGAAAATGTTCCTCGGGTCGTATGCACGGAACGCGTAATTAACGTGATGGTGTACACATTGATCTCCATTGTCAGTGGGTCTACACATGGTCTACACTTCTCACAATCGGTTACGCGCATGCGCAGTTACAGCGCGAGTAAACACAGCACGGAGGAAACTGGGCACGCGCCATTCGATTCAGTACTTGATGGATGTGTTCTTATTATTATTCCTCCATGGATAAACTAAACATTATCGGGGCCGGGGGCGGACCAAAGGCGAACATGTGGCGCTTGGAACGGCTGCCTGGGGGGTTGCTAGCGATGTTAAAGGCCAAAGGGAAATATTTGGTGTCATTATTATGGGTGTATATGAGGTGTGTATAATAATGTGTGATTATTGAAGAGCACAATGTAAGGCGCTTGAGGTGTTGAGTGGTTCGAGAGGGCCAGAGGCCAATTTCATAGAGCTGTTAAGCACAAACATTTTGCTTAGCTCCAAAAAGTCTTGCTCACAAATAACGGGTTGCCAGCCAAAACTCCATGTGCATTTCATGCTAAGCAAAAACCAACTGAATATAAGTCGGAAACAATTTTTTTTACATAAAAATTTGGTTTGTAAGCTTGTTTTTGACAAGGAAGAATGTTCATGCTAAGCACATTTTTGTGCTTAACAGCTCTATGAAATTGGCCCCAGGGCATTGATAACGTATGGCTGCTCCGCTAGAATTGGCTGACTGATGTAACCAGGAGCCAATGTAACCGTAACCGTGTAAGCACCAAAATTTGCTTAGCATGAACATTCTTCCTTGGAAAAAACAGGGTTACAAACAAAAATTTCAGTTGATGTTTATTGTTTGTGACTGGTATTCAGCTCTTTTTTGCTTTGAATGAAAAAAACACATGGAGTTTGGACCGATAACCTGTTTTACTGAGCAAAACTTTGAACAAATTTGTGTGCTTACATGTTTTATGAAATTGGCTCCATGTAACAGAGATAATGTTCCCCCATACTTTTGTTTTCTACCTCGTTCTTGTGGGGGGGGGTGGGGGGGAGGGGGGGGGGGGTGGAGGGGGGGGGGGGGGAGGGGGGGTTGGGGGGGGGGGGGGGGGGGGGGGTGGTGGTGTCCGTCTACGCGATTTGGGTGTTGTGAATTTGTTCTTATTCCTCCATGGGGTGACTCAAACCTTCGTTTTGAAATCCTTGTCGTTGGTGACCACTTTCTGTGTAGCGCGCCCTCTATCGAACGGAACCTTCAGTTGTTTTTGTTATTCTGGTGCCATCCGGTCCGCGGCTTGAAGCCCCCAAAAATGTATGTCTCATTTGTATACGATTTTCCCTGATAATCATCTTTCTTGGGGTATTGATTACAACCAATCAGTGGACGACGTTTTGATTTATTTCTGTTTGGCCTGGCATTTCATTCTTGGCATAAACAAAATCTTAAAGAAAACAAAAGAATACAAAACGCGAAATCAGTGCTCCAGCTCCATGGCCTGGGCGCGCTTTTTTTTTCCGTACCGCTAACGCGTCAATTTGCCCGTTTCATTCGAATGGGGCGACTTGAATGGAGACCAAAGCGCGCGCTTCAATACGAATCGATTTGGATACGGGCGGAACGTATGAAGACCAACGACGTTGACAGCCATAATTCACCAAAATTAATGGATACAGTCCCTAGTTAATTGTATACAGTCCCTAGTTTTTCGTATACACGACTTTTATACCTTTTTCTATTAACCCAAATTATTGGTTAATAATCTCATCTAGATAGGGTCTTATAGTAAAAGTTATAAAAGTCTCCATTCAAGTCGCCCCATTCCAATGAAACGGGCAAATTGACGCGTTAGCGGTACGGAAAAAAAAAGCGCGGCCTGGGCTGCGTTCCACTTACGCGAACTGTTTGCGCGAACGTTCGCCTACGTTTTGAGTTGGCGTTTAGTTGAAGTGGAACGATATTTAAAAAACTAAGTTTTCAAAATGGCGGCGCCCAGTGACAGTGACGTCGTTTGGTTGGCTGCTTTTTGTCCAACTCATTATTTTTCTTTAAAAGATCCCTGTAACTGCTTAAAACAATCCACCATTTATAACATAAAGTATGAAACGTAAATCAAAACTGTGAAAAGAACACTGCTGTCTGCTAACCTCTTCGCCATCTTTAAATTACGTCACTGGACAACCTGAGCGAACAGCTCGGAATGTCGTTCGCCGTTTTCGCTAACGTTCGCCAACATAATTGGCGAACATTGCGTTCCACTCACGCGAACAACGCAAACGTTGGCCAACGTTGGCAACGTTCGCTGGAGTGGAACGCCCTGGGTAAATAGTTCTTCCTTTCGAAAATGACTCTGTAATGTAGTTACTGCGCCCTCTTTTGGGGAAAAAACTAAACACTGACCATTAACGTTGAATAGCACCCTCTACCGCCAGTGTCGTAATCAAAATGGGCGGTCTAAGACAGTGACGTCATTTTAGTGCTCAAGAGATAGTCTACACAGCAGTACACGGTACGGCCGGCTCGTAACATTGCTGACCGATTGTGGTCGAAAAAATATTGAATTTGAAACAAATGCTTTGGATTATTTTCAACATCGACGTGTAGGTAAGAATTATGAATTCTTATATAGGTACTTACTGTACTATGATAATCATGTGATTTCTATCGGAGAATTTATTTATGCAAATTGTGTAATTTGTTGTTGTGTGCACCAACAAACAAGCAACATTCACATTTACATTGTCTCCGAATACATACTTTATTTATAACAGTTTTGCAGCATAAATCTGGCTATTTTTCTCCCTATTTTTTATGATGACCTAAAGAAAATGTAAAGGAACTTGCAGTGTGTTATATTAAACACATTGCAAAATTGGAGAAGTTCATACGACACATGCAGTATAGTTCTGATTGATCAATTGTTTGAGGCGTATAGACGTGTAGTATACGATCGCACCCCATTTCCATGCCATCACACACCTTACTCTCCGAGAAGTGGGAATAATCACACGCCTGAATTTCACTGTAACACACTCCTTGGCATATATTGACGGCATAGCCTAATTATTATACTTTATATAATTGTCCCCACGGCCACGCCAGTGTGATTTTCAAATCGGAAACTTGAGAAAGGTGTCACGTCGTATGTCGCGTGTTGTGACAACTTGTTACCCCTAGAACTCTGGGGCTCCCGACGCCCGTAGGGCGGAGCCCTATAGATAGAGAGGGTTTTTACAGGTTAACCGCCGTTAAACAATAGAAACCGTGCACAAAAAGCAGGCAATAACTCCCATACTGCCGCACGGTCTACCGCAACAAAAAAATTGTATGAGTACCTTATCAACTCACCCAGCAACTGCCCACCAAAAACCGGTCAAATCTCGGCCAATTTCTGTAAAAAAGGTGAAAACTATCCCAGTTCCGCAAACGCGACTGTTACAAGATGGCGGATAACTCGTGCGTAATTTCAAGCCGCAGCCTAGCCGCATGCGCATTAGCCGTTTTTGAAACACAACAAGCTTCATCTTGCGCGACCTTATTCATACAGTTTAGCAATGCGCCAGAGGCACAGCCACAATAGACCAAAACCAGGGTTTGGAAAACAGCACCCATTAAACGATGTTATCCGCCATCTTGTAACAGTCGCGTTTGCGGAACGGGGATAGTTTTCACCTTTTTTACAGAAATTGGCCGAGATTCGACCGGTTTTTGGTGGGAAGTGGCTGGGTGAGTTGAGAAAGTACTCATACAAATTGTTGCTGGGGTTAGACCGTGCAGCAGTATGGGAGTTATTGCCTGCTTTTTGTGCACGGTTTCTATTGTTTAACGGCGGTTAACCTGTAAAAACCCTCTCTATCTATGAGGCTCCGCCCTATGGGCGTCGGGAGCCCCATAGTTCTAGGGGTAACAACTTGTGACATGTTTATATTGTCACACGTTGCAACTTGAGTTGCGTCGCGTAGTGCTTCATGAAAACGGGTGCTGGTCTTGTAAATTACAATACAGATTAATATTAAATTATACTTTTATTAAACTTTGTGTACAAATCCGTGATCCAAAATTACATTACCAGTAAATAGTCCAAGTTAGTGGGCTCTAGTTATCGCTTTTTTAACATTTGGACATCATCTGGCGCTACTAGAGTCCGAGGAAGTACAACATGCATCAGGCCAAATCTCTTAAATGTGGTTCAAAATGTCGCCCAAATCCACAAAAATATTTAACAAAATACCTCAAAATCCCCTAAATCGCCTTCCTTAATGTGTCCAAGATCAACTTTTTTGGCTTCGGTGATATTCGCGAACAATTTCTGACCTGCAAATCCAGGAAATTCGACGATGATATTCAAAGTGGTGTACACTGTTGGTCGCCATCTTCAAATTTTGACGGATACGGTGGCCCAGACGGGACATAATCGGTTGTAAATATTTTTTTTGCGTCATCATTTTTCACGACGTGGCAAAAATATTCACTAGTCGTGACAAATTTTCGATGCCACAAATTATATTTACGACCAGTCGTAAATGGTGTATCCTACCTATCAAAAAAGTCTTTAGAATTTGAATAAAAAGTCATACTATTATTATATTGGCAATGTTTGTTCAATGGTACAGGGACCTTCAAGTCTTTTGAAATGATTCTCTGTTACCTCAAGATGTATTGAATATTGAATAGAATATTGAATAGAGTATTGAATATTTTTTGTCTTTGGGAGAAAGAAGTTATAGTGTAAAGTGATGGTTGAATGGTCGATCTGTATGTGACAAAAATGAGCAAAATGAGCGTAAAGTCGGCAAAATCAAAAATTGAGATAAATTGGGTATTTCTAAATTCTGTGGAAACAGAGCTTTCAAATAACACTTGGATGTTTGATACTCAATATTTTTTTAATTTTTATTTTTTCAGTCTGGAGTCTTATACAGAGATTATGAGAAAACAGGCATTTCTTGCGAGAAATTGCATGAACGCGCAAAGAAAGGCATAGTCAAAATTGTCTCAAAAACTAATTTTTTGTTATCTGATCGTCCTGAAAAATTGGGAATTGATTGTTGGGGATTTAGTCTTAAAAAACCCCATATAATCTCAAAATCGACCACCCCTTCAAATTTTGACTTTAACTGGCCGTACTGGGAAATCATTCCGTGCAACTTTACGCTCATTTTGTGATGACAGGTCACATATTGGTCAGTAACGCTACATGTTGTGTCAAGGTTCTCTGTAAAAGTCGATTTTTTGTATGTCGACTAAATGAAATATTTGGGGCAATACCAGTTTTAATGTCTGTATGAAAGGTTGTGTCAAAGGTCAAGTATGAGGTCAAAGGTTATTTGAGGTCACATTGATAAACAGGTTGGAATTGTAAAATTGGATTCATTTTTAAACTTGAGGTCTATTTGTAATCAAACATGGTTCATGCATGCATGCATGCATACATCTAGCTTAATATTGAATTTGAACTCCAACCTTCAAACAAGTAAGGCATAACAAAAAAAAATGTTATGTTGGCATAACCCGACCGACCCTAAAAATACGGCCGACCCTGGATATTTTTTTTTTCAAGGGACGAAATTTAATGATTAAAATCTATATAAATCTAGTTATAAATACGTTTGAAACCATTTCTGACCGTTTCTCATTGTTGTGTGTGTGGATTGTGTATTGAACCTGGACACGCTATCGTGTATCACTACCGGCTGAAACAATTAGAAAACATATCATTTTCATTGCTGGGAGAAAAAAAAAAAACAATCCCTACCTACCTACCCTATTTTTTGGGCCCGTTACGCCAACATAACATTTTTTTTTTTATGCCTAAGTGTAACAATATTTGCTACACAATACTAACTCCCTGAATTCATGCATTTCTAAAAAATTACAGCAAAATCAAATGTTGTACCGGTATAACTATAACTTTATAAGAAGATTTTTAAATAAAATCAATAGACCCATGATGCCGAAAAGAAAAAAATTGACAAGACTCTTTTTTTTTTATTGGGGGGGGGGGGGGGGGGGGGCCCTTGCCTTACCCACAAGTTTGATGGCCACTGCCCCAATTGTCATTTTATCAACAACAAAAAATTAAGTGGAGCATGCATTTCGTTCAGTCTGAAATTGTCCTCATTTTTTTCCAATTGCCCCCGACGATGCGGCTGAAATGTCACGGCCAATTTTCTCTAAATGTACATTATGCTTACCAAACGTTAAGAAGCATGCATGCGACTGTATAGACAGCCTTGAGGCTGCCGTAATTAGTTCGCGTTATCTGCGCGATCGGGGGACGAAAGCTCGACTGTCAATGATGATTTGGGCTAGTGATAATCCATCGGTTTACGTTGTGTTTGCCTCGTGCGTACCGGTACATTTACATGTACTTTAGGATAGTGACTGTACATTGTACAGGAACATGATACATGTACGTGACCTGTCACCACAATATGAGAGTAAAGTCGGAAAAATTTAGATATTGGGATTTTCAAATTCTTGAGAAAGAGAGCTTTCCAATGTTACATAACACTTGGGGGTTTTCCGATAAATACTTTTTACAGCGGTCCAGGATGTCATGGGTTTCACAAAACGTGTTTGTGAGAAAACCTACCTAATAAAACACAGGCAAAAAGTTGCAAAACAAGACAAGTAAGGTTCGGTTCAGTGTAGCAACGGCTATGTTCTGATCATTATTTCTTTTTGAAACTTTCCACACACGTATACAAACTATTATATAAACAACAAAATATTACAATTAGTTACAAAGACCTAATTTGCATATTTAATTACCATGTTATTAGACCACAGTGCCACTAATGGACGTTAATCCAAACACTAACAACGCATCAGAGTACATACATCAGAGTACTCAATTGAAATGTCAAATAACTAATATCTGAATGGTGCAATATCGGACCAACTCTGTCCAACATCCACGACAAATCAGAAATATTTAAATAATTTAGTCGATAGATGGGTTCATGTACATTTAACTAGAAGTGTAGCAAAATGTCACACTTTGTGTCTGAACTTCACAAAATGACCGGTACGCTGTACGCTGTACGCTGTACATATCATTATAAACGTTCTATAGGAAATCACGATAGCAAATTCAGGTTGGAAGATACATGTAAAACGCATTGTCAAACCTCTCAAAAAAGAAAAACAATTATTGCAAATTGCAAACATTGTATTGCAAATACATGTAGTTGTATAATGTGTACATGTATAGAATACTACACGTATTTTGCAAAAAAGTTATAATTTACTTAGCTTTTTATTATTCAAATTATGCAGTGCATATGTACAGGTATGTACATTGTACACTGGAATGCGCGGGTTTCCTTTCAACCTCAAGTACTTTTAACCGTTCAGTTGGCGTTTGATGTCCGCATATAAGAACCTACATGTAGTGACTTTGTATCAAGTACGCGTATTTATCGTACATGTACATGTATGTTTATAATGTGTAAGAGTGTATACTTGTGTACATGGTGCGAAATACGGTACCCTCTGGGAACATGAACACAAATGTGTATAATGGAGACAAAACGTCTCCGGAGGGTAAATTTCTATAGATGAATACATGTAGGTCTCCACTGGGAATTTCACGAATTACATTTTTGGATTTTACTTAAATTACTCAAAAACTAGGATTAGGATGTGGGTTAGGGTTAGTTTTTGGGTTAGGGTATAATATAGGGTATATTGGGTCGAAATTTCAACCCAGGAAAAAAATTATGGTTAAAATGGGAGCATTTTGAAAAACGTGCTCGACTTTCTAACCATTTTGTACACGAGAACAAAACGATGTCTCCACAGTGATACAAAAATGCGAATTAATGTACATAACATGTACATGTACCGGTATATCACATGTATATCAACTGTATCGTTCAGTGTAGAATTTGCACAAGGCCTATAGTATGCAGACTTCAAGTTTGTAGTCATGATATTGTGTATACAATGTACATGAGTTTGTTTTTGATTGAAATAGGGGACGTAGGACAAAGGGAACAATGGGGTCCCCTATTCCGCAAAGGTCCCCGATTCAGACTCGTGTGCAAATCCTATGGCGATCATCCGAAAACGTTAGAGTACAAACAAAAGAGGGAAGACGGTCGGACAATGCCCCGTCCCCTATTGACGGCATTTACCCACTTGTGTGTACATGTATGTGTGTAGCTCTTGCCCATTCCATGTAAAATATATGGGGCTTTTTCATGATAAGAAGCCTGCATGTACAGTAAAGTAATCTGAGAGATGACCCACATATTTTGTAGGCTCCCTGATGTGTGCAATTTACATGTAGTCAAAGGGAAATAAGTTTAGGGTTATCTTATAAATATATCATGACTGTGCAAGGTCCATGGCCATATGGGAAATTACAGGTTTGTGGTTTAAAGGTAAGATACACCATTGGTAATTGCTTGAATTGTCATGAATGGGTGGATTTTTTGGGGGGGTTGTATTTTATAGTAAATATCGTTTAACTGACCTATCCGAAGTTTTACAATCATGGATGGCGAGAAAAGCATGAAAAACAGCGTTTGTTTTCAACCGGCGTCGAGCAGTTATTCTTACCGGTATGTTATTTGTGGGTTTTTTTGCGATCGCCGTCCGGCGATTTTTCTTTACAATTCTATTTTTTAGAATATTTACATGATATCTAATGCAATCATTTTGCTGGATGCCTAGAATCATCATTTACTTTCAGATGAGTAAGATACAGTATCTCTCTATATAAATTAGGTAGTAATTTTTTTCGATATCTGCAAATGGTGTATCCTACCGGAACCTTTAAACTAGCCTTTTGTCAAGGCCATTGTGGCTATAATACATGTAATTAGCTGGTGTGGTGAATCTGTGAAGCAGGAAGGGACTGGAGCAGGAGACCACAGGGAGATATGGTGCAGCCAATTAGAGGCCTTTTCCCACTTGTCTAATATTTTTTTTTTTTTTTGCGATTTTTTGCTTTCTGTATGAGTGGAAAAATTCCAACCAATCACAAATCAGTAAATAGTCGTCTGATATTCAGCAAAGAGTTATTAAATCTCTTCACAAAAAAGTTTGAAAAAAAAAGCTTCCTGTGGACTTTTAGCTAATTTCAAATTTCAGGTGCATGTCCACAGTTTATTTATATTGACTACGATAAATGTTCTATTTTATACAACTGTAGTGTCTCGGTATAATAGTTTCTTTAATTACATTTTTACGGCATAAATATGAAAAGACACATCTTATATTAGGATGACCGTTCCCAAGAAGGTTGCGACGTGTTCAACGCATCGCCAGTTTTCGTGAAATGGATTGTACATGTGACACGTTGCGAGATGCGACATCTTACACGTCGTAAGTCGTGTTGCGACATGTCGCAGAGCTTTATGGAATCGGTCCCTGTACAAAACTGTGTATTGTACCAGTACATGCATAGTACATGTATACATGTGTACATGTACCGTACATGTATGTGTAAGAGATCTGTGTGTAAACTCAGTACAGATGACGAAGTCCTGTCAGTTTCCATGCATTATGCAGCAATTGAGAGAGTGAATTGTAATCCGATGGTTTGATCAGCAGAAAGCCTCACATAATGAAATGGGGTCCTAATTACTGACGAGTCATTACTCAGTGGCAATATTGGGGGCAAAGATGGTAATAATGAAGCCACACAGGGTAGGGCTCTCTGTTACATGTACATGTACCGGTATGTATACAAAGCTGTGGTTGTACAGGGGCCAATTTCATAGAGCTGCTAAGCACAAATATTTGCTTAGCATGACAATTTGTCCTTGGCAAATTTTCACCTGATCTTTATTGTTCTGGATTGATAATCAGCTGTTTTTTTGCTTAGCATGAAAAACAGGTATAATTTTGGCTGGTAACCTGTTTTTAATGAGCAAGACTTTTTGTGCTAAGCAATTTTTTTTGCTTAGCAGCTCTATGAAATTGGGCCCAGGTCATGTACATGTACATGTACGGTACATGTACATGTACCGCAGTACCGGTACATGTACCGTACATGTATACATGTATAGACAAATTTTTCGGAACAATTACAGGATATATCCCATATCTAGCGCAATAATTTTGCTGGATGCCTAGAATCCTTTTTTACTTTCAAATAAGTAATATATTTCTTAATAATTAGGTAGTAACATTTTTTTGATATCTGCAAATGGTGTATCCTACTTTTAACATGCTCATTTGTTTCCATTTCCGTCAGATACTAAGCTAGAGTCAGAATGACGTGCTAAATTCATCGTAACCTCCAAGTTCGTCCCGTGTGATAAAAAGCGGATCTTCGTAATCAACACCGTATGCATTTTTTTGAATCTCTTAGGGAAATTTGATTTGCCGGAGTGATCCTCAACAACCAAAACCAACAACTGTGGCGACTTGGACGAGGGGGGAACGGCCTTCCAAAGGTTTGCCGCCAGTATTATGACTGATCGCGAGGTACTCAAAATGGCAGCAAACCCGGGCCTCGCGAACCCCGGCCCGGCTCCTACCTCGTGCTCCGAGGCCCACGACCGGCTGGGCTTGTTTGCCACGTTGCAGCACATGCCCACGCTAAGGCGCATCCGGCGGCTCTCGGTCCACGACCGCTCCAACAGCGACTCCAACCTGGCCCACCCGGACCTCCAACGTTGGTCCATGTCCAGCCTGATGGTCAACAAGCACGAAGTCACTCTGGAACCCGAAACCCAGCTCATTGTCTACTGGGACATCAAGGACAGCGTCAGCGCTAGCGACTGGATCGGACTCTACCTTGAAGGTGGGTACTGCTGGGTAGTTTAGTCCTTTTTACACTAATTAAGCCCTGTTCGCACTGGACTTTTTTTGATAAAACTTACCGAGATGATGGGTACTTTTTCCATTTTAAGTCCAGTGCGGACAGCCTGGGACGTTTTCCTCTCGGTTACTTTTCCCCCCGAGTCCAGTGGTTACTTTTACCGGCCAACTGCTGCCCGGGAAAACTTCCCAGGTAACCTTTCCCCAGACGATAAGTCCAGTGCGAACAGCGCGAGTCGGTAAAACTTTAAAAGCGTCTCAGGAAAACGTACATCCGGCCCCCTACTGCGATTTCATGCTACACAAGACACCGCGCTTGCGCTCTTTGCATTGTTTACGTGCGCGCGCGCTGATGCATGCACATCGCATTGTGATCACATTCGCCTTCATGAGTCATTATAATGACAGCTCGGGTACTTCTCCCGCGGTCTTGGTAAAATTTTCACGTGTCGAAAGTCCAAGTGCGAACAGTGGTAACATTTGACCATTTTTTATTTTACCATCGTCTCAGTAAAACCTTCCTAAAGAAAGTCCAGTGCGAACACGGCTTTAGAAAAATCTCGAGGTGGATTCACGGTTGAAAGCATGCATTATTTTAACCGTCCGCTGACCCCTCGCCAAATCCCCCAATTGCCACCATGTAAAAATTGAATTCATCTTTAATCCCCCTAAAATCATCTGTTATTTCTTGAATTTGTTTAGTGGAGGGGTTACCACTGCCTTAATCCTCCAAAATCCTCTGCCATTCACTGCTATGGGTCGAGTCAGTACCAATGAGATTTAGAAGCAGTGCGGATAATATCGAGCATAATGCTAGGTTGCATTAGGCACATGTCTTATTAACATAAGGAATACTGGGTAAGACCTACGACTTTGACCAATAAGCCATTTGCGCGTGACCCCGAGTTAAATTTAAATAATATCTGGTACACTGACTTGTTCACCCAGCTTGGCACAGTTTAACTTTAAATTCTCCAGACCAAAGACGCTGTTGCTATATCACGTAATTCGGGGCAAGCTTTTGTATAGTTACGTAAGAGACGCTCAGCACCAATACATTGTTTACAATGGGTGAGAATGGCAAAAAGACACCAGACCATTCCAGAGCTGGGGGTTGCTAGTGTATGACGCGTAAGGCTTGCCCCGAATCACGTGATATAGCAACAGCGTCTTTGGTCTGGAGAATATAAAGTTAAACTGTGCCAAGCTGTGTGAGCAAGTCGGTGTACCAGATGTTATTCAAATTTAACTCGGGGTCACGCGCAAATGGCTTATTGCATCCTCCAAAGTCAACTGGCAATTTTGGCCATTCATCCTCAATCCTCCAAAATCCTCAAAAACTGCAATGAGGATTTTGGAGGATTAGGGTTAAAGCCGTTTTATACTAAGAAAGCAAACATGTACAGGAACAAATTGTGCACCGAATGTTTTATTTATAACATCAAATTCGCGTGAATGATGAACCTGCCTTCATCTAGGAACTAAGTAAAGGTGGTACCCCCTCCCCTGGTTTATTTTAAGCATGTTGTCAGGTTTTGTTCAATACATACATGTACGTACATGAGTTTATGTTTTTTTTGTTTTTTTCCTCTTCTTTTTGCTTTCATCCGCTGTTGAAGGGCGCCTTGCAAGTATGCAAACTTTTAAAACTTTCACTTGTTTTGTTTTTAACTATGTTTTCTTCAATTGTGTTTCCTACACATTATCCCTATAACCCTACCAGACACAGCACAGTGCATCAGGTAAAAAAAGTCTGGTGCACTTTGATGCATTCGGCTGTCAACACCAGTGCATAAATACCACAGTCAAGGACTATGGCAAAGCTATATTTTTGTTTCAACCTGGGTACGGTCTCTCAATTCTGGCCTCGACAAGAGTATTTACACACCTACATGTATGTGGCTGTGTATACAAATTTGGGGTCCAGTGAGCTTTTAACACATTGTTCATCTTTAAGTGCCATTATTAATTATATAGAAAATTGTCAACTCTGAAAGTTTTCTTGCATAATATGCCCCAATGTCATATGATGTTCAAACTGTATTAGTTTGATCCTAATTGTGGTTAACATTTTTTCTGCGATACAAAATGTCTGCCTGTCCCATGGTAGTTTCAACCCCCAAAGTGTGACATGAGGACACCGACCCACTAATACATGTTTTCTTATAATAGACAAATAAATTGAACCAATTAAAACCCACTCATAATCATCACCATGATTGACTTAATAATCCATGAAAGTATTGACATTTCACAAACAATGCATTTCAAGCACAGGCCTGTTGAATTCGGCAGTACCGGCGTAAATTTTTCTGTCCCACGCGTTACGCTGGTTGTGCACAATTCAGTGCAGCTCTACCCAGAACAGCTTGTTTTTTTCCACGTAAGAACCATCAACATATCTTGGCTCGAGTTTTCTGAACAAGATAAATAACTTGCGTGATAATTTTTTCACTTTCATGCAAAGATGTGCGTGGAGAATTGAAAGCGCGATCAATTCCTGTCCCCGGGAGCGTGTTACGTCGAGCATGTTGAATTGTGCATAAAACTTGGAAAACCCAAACGTATGTGAAAAGGATAGAGTTACCCTGATGTGCATACACGTGCACTTTCTTGTCGCCAACGAAGTGCCTCTTGCGCTATTTTCTATCGTGTGTGACTGGCTGGCAAAGTTTGACCGTCCCAAATTTGTTGTCCGTTTCGTCGGTCGATTTCGTTACGCTGGCAGCTAGTATTTGATTCATTTAACAAAAACCGAGTGCATAACTGTCACATTTGTTACTGAAATTTCGAATATCGGTGGAAGGGAAATTTGTGGTGACACTGAGAAAGTTGAAGTTAGTGAAACTTAACTAGATCAGGATGGAAGTCTTCGGTGGACGTTAAAGGATTTCCCGTCCCGTGTTACCTCGGTCATTCGGAGCCTTTTTCAGGTAAGTTTTAACATATCATGTACGATTGTATTAGGTCATGACTAGTCTACAGCTTTGTTTTGTTCGATTTATGAATATTTTGTTTGTCACACCTTATATAATTATGATTAATTCTATAAAAAACATCATCTCTGTAACGACGTAATCAAATCGATTGGGACATGAATACTTTTGTTGTCCCCGATACGCCGGCCAGGTTCGTGATTTTGTTGGCTTTGTTTCCAATCACACGTTGAAATCACAGTTGTTTCTTTCTTTAGATACATGCACTGTTTTTAAACCTAAAAACCTACACCCATAATGTTACTTTATAATGTAAGTTTCTGAATAATACGGGTACATTCAGGTCAGCGTAACCCGGGACAGTAATTTCCTCTTGTCCCCGATACGCCGTGATTTTTCATACGCCGGCCACCATAAGCAATTTTGTCGCCATTGTTTTAAATCACACCTCGGCTCGGAATCACCGTTGGAGCTTTCTTAAAATACTTGTATCATCGATAGTTGTTTCTAAAAGTAAAAGCCTGGGCCAATAATATCACTTTTTAAAGCAAGTTTGCAAATAATTAATACGGTAAACAAAATATATATCGCGACAAACGCGAAAAAAAAATGGCGGAACAAGTCTGCGCAGGCGTGCACAGCTTGTTGCACCGAACAACAGAGGGCGCTCTACTAGCGCGCACAACAGTTAATGCTGAACAATACTGCAGAGCTGTGCACGCCGCGCCTGCGCAAATTGGTTTCGCCATATTTTTGTTACGTTTATTGCGAATTGTTTTAAATTTACTTTAGATCGCAGATTTAGAGACAAATTACAAAAGGACAAAACCATGGAAACCATGCCGAGTTTAAGATTAAATGATTTCCATGAAAAAAAGGGGGAAAATCTGACTTTTTTTGGACTGATCATGGTATGGCCTACAGCACAGAGTAGTGCGGGGTTAGAATAATTGAGTTAGAAATTATATTATAATTATAACTTGAGTTAGAATAATTATTTGGGTTTGTAAAGTTGTTCAGTCAATGGCGAGACCCCACCCCAACCCGAAACCCTCCCCCCCCCCCCCCCCCCCCCCCGCCGGAACCCACCCCACCCCCCCCCCCCACCCAAAAAAAAAAAAAAAAAAAAAAAAATTGCTGAAGAAGATCCCTAAAAATATTTAATTGACAGAACACACAGCCTACTAAATATATTCTTTTTTGTTTACTAAATTGCAGGTGACCAACTTGCAAGCTGCAGCACAGTACAGTTGGTCTGAAGTTCATAAACAAACGTGAAGATATTACTGGACAGAAGGAAGTGAACACATCCATCCCCTGGATGATGTACATGTAGTTGAAGTCTTTTCACCTCCAACTATGCTGTTTAAAAACAAAAAAAAATTATGAATTTTCTGAACAAAACTTCAAAGAGTAATCAAGAACCAGTATTGTTGCAGTGAATTAAATGTAATATTAAAATGATTATACACCCCTTCCCAATAAACAAAACAAAACAAAACACAGTTAATTATTCCACAGAAAAGCGAAGCTTTTCTCAGCCGAGTGACACACAAAGGTTGAATTTAAAGTGTTGGTTCATTTAAACAATGTTTACCAAGTTGAACTTGTTGAAGAAAACAAAGTAGATGAATACGTTCTCTTACAACTGTGGCTTTTTGCCAACCAAGCCTCCTTTGCTTAACAAGAACTGCTTGAGGGCATATTTTGAGTGAGGCACAGCAAAGCGCTTAATTAGCACCTTACAACATTGTACAACTAACACACCACACTCAGAATTAAACAGCATGTCAAGTGGGAACACGGTTTGATGAGCAAATGGCCCTTGTGTAACTAGATACTTTATTATTGACATTTTGTCCAACTTTGTTGCATAAGTGTGTTAAAGATGTGCTTAGAAATTGGGGAAAAATTCAAGTACGGTGTAATTATAGGAGACTATAAATGTCTTTAGGAGACATTTGTTTCTTGAAAACCACCCCATTTTCACTTACCTCTGACATGCAAGGATGGCCTGATATAAATAAAGAGACCTGGATAACAATGGATTTTCAGCTTTGCTGAAAAGGGAAACGAGCTATTGTGTTTTGTAAATATTGTTCCAATTTATAGTGTTTCCCGTCCCAGTTACCTCTGACATATATGTTTCTGTAGAATCCAAGGAAACTACTTAAATGCTTTCAATTTAAAATGAGTAAATATTTAAAGCAAACTAAATAACCAACAGTAACATTTCAAGATAATTTAACTCGTATGAGAGGGTTTGTAAACAAAACAAAATTTAATACAAAAGTTAACAAACCCTTCTTCTTTTTTTTACCCGTCGCATAATTAGGTATGCCTTAACAGACATTTTTGCTTTTTTATACCCTTTCCACATATTATATTTATTAATTCCCATATGAAACTCTGCCTAATGGTTGAAAAAGGCATCTTAAAATAGTCAAGCTTCATCCTTTTACATGGGTGGGCATTGCAAATTTTCCCGTCCCTGTTACCTTGGTAATATTTAGGCTGCCCTTTAATTCAAACGGCTGACAAATTTTCATACATAAAGCTGTTCACTAATGATAATTAAATCATAAATATTGATACTTGGGACTAGGTAAAAATGCATTTAAACTGTCAATTAAAGCAATTTAAAATTTGAACCCCCATGTCACACCTTGGACCCCAAATTGATAGAATGAGCCATGTACGTGTACAGTCCCAGACCCGTGCACACATTCGCATTTTTGTATCACTGTGGAGACATGGTTTTGTTCTCGTGTACAAAATGGTTAGAAAGTCGAGCACGTTTTTCAAAATGCTCCCATTTTAACCACAATTATTTTCCCGGGTTGAAACTTCGACCCAATATACCCTATATTATACCCTAACCCAAACACAAACCCTAACCCACGTCCTAACCCTAGTTTTTGAGTAATTTAAGTACAATCCAAAAATTGAATTTGTGAAATTCCTAGTGGAGACCTATTCATCTATGATAGAAATTACCCTTTGGAGACCTTTTCACTCCCATTGCCCCCATTGTGTTCACGTCTGTGTGACAGGGTTCCGGAAATGTCCGTGTTGGACTCGTACAATGTAGATCACGCTTGCTTCCACACACTGCTTTTGCTTGGATGTGCTCACTAACAACTACTGGCCTAATAATGTGTATTTGCTTGTATTTGTTTAACACTAACACAGCTCGTACCATCTATGAGCAAGTTCGGGCGCGACCTATAGTTAACCATAGTTCGACTAACGTCGTTGGACTGGTTGGACTATCTAGTCGACTATTTGGAACCAGACCCCGGGGCACGGTTGCCGCTGGTTGACAATAGCCTCTCTCCATAAGAAAACATGGAGAGAACCAGTGACGTGGAAAAAGTAATGGCAGTAGTCGGACGGGGAAAAAGGCAGTAACGTTAAGTGAAAATCTGGCAGGCCTAACATTATTTTGTTCTTGTTTTTGGACCAACATGACTAACGTCATGACTTATCCTACGGTACTTGTATGCGTGGGAGAATAGTGCCAATACCCATCTCATTCATGTCGCAAATGTACATGTAAACAAGTCGGTTGCCATCTTTTCAATAATAGTTTGACCAGAGCGCGCCGTTTGAGCGAACTGCATTTGAGCATGCGCATTGGCAAAGCAGAGACTGACTAATGGTTGACTATATATACCGTAGTTTGCCCACGAACTTGCTCTATCTGTTACATACTAACCATTGTACTCACAACAGAGCCTTCAAAACGTAACATTTGGTGTTGCTGTGGTTTGCATTAATTACCCTAACCCTCTAGGGTGTTAGTACAGCAAATAGGGGACAGGACTGTGCCATGATACAAGCATGAAATTTGGTACATAGTCAGATCAGTACAATACACATGTCATGAGAAAGTTGGCTCTAGGGCCAACACAGATTTGTCCTTTGAATAAATACAGGTTGCGCTCTTGGTGTTCTTGCCAGCCAAGTTCAGGGCACAAGTCGTGTTATTTTGTGTATTAAAAGGCCAATTAAAATAGTTTATTGTCTTGATTTTGAAAAAAAGGAGGAATGAGGACCCGTACATTTTTAGTTCACCTTAATCCCCTACCCCAATCCTGCAAAATCCTCCTATTCAAAAGTGTTAAAACACCATGTACATACATGTAACCTGAATCCTGCAAAATTCTCCAATATTTATTACTGGTGACCACTGCCTGAATCCTGCAAATTCTGTAGTGGGTTTACCATTGAGCTACAGGTATAAAGCAGCCAAACATGGAACAAACAGAGCTGCTACGTGTGTAAGTGCCCTATAACAACAAGGGTCTGCACACATGATCCTTGGTATGCAAACGTTTCCTATCCTTGACACATTGAATGAAGCTCTATGGAGAATGTGCATAGAGCATGTGCAGTGTGAAAGTACAAAGAAACAAATAACCTCAATCCTCCAAAATCCTTATTTGGATAAATACCTAAGTAACCTCAATTCTGCAAAATCATCCAGCATTAGTTTAGGCCTTATGACCTGGATCCTGCATTATCCTCCAGTGGCAAAAACACCAAACCACAAAATCCTGCAAAATTTCTCCGATGCATTAACTTCCAAGTGACCTCAATCCTGCGAAATCTACAAAGAGGAATTTGGAGGATTTGGAATGGTTAGGGTTATTCACGTAAATTAGACACCACTTCTTCTTTGATTAATATTATACTTTAAAAAACTGCAAAGGGTAACAATTATAATCAAGAGAAAAGTGTAGATCTACCATACATGTACAAATTACAAGGATGTTTGTAAATTTGTTGATTTTAATAAATTTTAAAATATTTTTTTGGATGCGGCAAAAAAAAAATTGTGCGCAAGGACGAGGAACTAATTATTTTTATTTGCCAAAAAAAACCAAAACGACCAAATTATACTGCAATACTTCCATGACTTTACGTGACGGTAAGTGACTAATAGTCTGAAGTATTCTGTGAAATTATGGCAACTGAAAAATATTTTGTGTCGTTTTTTTTCAACGAGCGACAAATAACAATTCGCTGTAATATATTGAACTTTTGTATTTGTGACACGGATCCTGTCAATATCCTAGTGACATTTCCAGAACTGCAAAGGAAGTTTAATGATTCATCAATATTATTTCCTTGTTTTTTTCCCTCTTCTGTTTCCACCTGTTGCGTTCATTCCAACAAACCACTTGAACAAAAAACATTTACAGTCAACCTTTGGGTTTGACACCGGATCCAGAAAAAACCAAAAAGCAAGACACTCGGTCAATATTCGCCACTCAATATTTGAAGACAAATTGGGAAATTCTTTCAGAGTTAGATCAGTAGTTTTTTATCAGATTTCCCAGTAGCAGTGTATATCCAAGGAATTTGGCTGACGTAAACAAAAATTCATTAATCTAATTATAACGGTACTTATTCAGACAAATAGGATTTGAAAATTGTTTGTCCGTTAAATACATACTACAAGCCTCGTCTTTTGAGTGAAGCGGATTTTATTGGATTCTTACCGGGTAATTATGGGGAAAACACAAAGGATTTATTGACCACACGTACATGTACACATGTGGCCAATGTTGTACGTGCTTAAATACACGTACCAAACGTACAGCATTACATGTGCAAATAAATGTACTTGTACACAAAAATACCGGAACTAGTTGTACATGTTGTTCTTTGTGTAAAATCGGCTAATCTTTGTACTCGGGTCCAAAACTCTTCCAAGATATTTTGGCGCCATTCACAAAATTGGGCCATAAAAGATCCAGCTACATTGTATTTCAGCCTACAGAGACATTTTGTAACTCGCGTGCGTATGGTACATGTAGTAGTGTTGGCGCATATTGAGTTAAAGTTCTGCACGCATACAATTTACCCTTTTTCTTGTCTACATGTACATGTAATGCATGTAGAACAAAATGGAAGGTTACAACTACGAGTTTGCATACATGTATGGTAAGACTTCTTATGACAATGTATTCAGTGTACCTAAATTGTACATGTAATCATGGAAACTGTTTCTAGTTTAACTAGTTTAAACGGATCATAAACGTTTGGTAATTGGAACCCACTGTTTGTTTCAATCCTATAGTTACAGATATATACCATAAAACTAACCTGTAAACATTTCATTTCAAAGGGTGGTAGCGATTTTGAAATATTGCCGAAAATCTGGAACGGTTATGTCCACGCAGGAAGAATAATGGAATACACAATCTGATGAGAAACGTCACTGCAATAACGCTTCTCAGATTCAAATTTGGGGGATCAAAAGTGGTATCTTTTTCCATAACCGCAGTACTTCGAAGTGAAAAGTTTCTAAAAAAGTATTATACTATCCAAAGCTGCTGTACTTCTTACCAAGTAAGTTTTTATTGCCATTAGATTTTTGGAGTAATTACCAAACGTATACGATCCCTTTAGGTGTGAACAATGTCATACCAACAATGTATGTACTTGTTATACCATGATATTAAATTGTAAGATCCGATTGGTCAGTAACTGGTCACATGGTTTATTCACTCGGTACATCACGGTACATTTACAGGGGTACATCACTCGGAAAATATGTGACCCGCTCCATCGTAATCAGGAATAAGTCGCTGAGGCCGTTTTACGCAATCGGCCGTTGAAGTGAACGCATGGGTGAAAATCGTGACCAAGTCGATTTTCTGAACATTGTATTTTTAGGAAGTGTAGTTATAACAGATTATTGTCATTATTGTCTTGTATGTGAAAACGATCAATAAAGATAAAAATGAAGAGGATTTGTGTGTGCTGTCTGTATGATTTTGGTAAATTTTGTTTATTTCAAAGCCGTTTTTCTCGGAATGTGGATTCGGCAAATAAATATACACCTGTCATCTTCATCAGACCATAACTCGTTAACCTAAACAGATACACACTTGTGATGGGTATCATTAGAAAGCTTATAAAATTCCCTTTCTCACCATATATGAGCATATCTCAAAAAGTCATTTTGCGACTTATTCCTGAATTCGATGGAGCGGGTCACATATATGCATAAGCACACACGACTGTGAACTCATTTTAACCCTAACAATCCCCATCCAGTGAAACACCAACACCAGCTTTTGTTGGAATCTGTTAGGATGGGTACTGGACCCCTAAACTGATTGCCTTTTACACTTGGTCAACCCGATTATGCGAACCTTGCTATCACTGTGTAGACATCCTTTGTATTCGTGTAGTTAAAAAAACATCGATCAAATTTCACCAAATACTAATATTTCTCAGACCGTGAAGTTTTTAGCAGTCCACATTTGTGACTGTTATACTCTAGGATAATCCTCTTCTATTTTTCTACATGTACCGGGTATGTAATCCTGACTCGTTTTACCTCTAGCGTTCTTTATCCAAGAGGGTAAACCTTGTGTGGACTTGGCCATGTCCACAGAAGGTTTCAGGTTGGTGTAAAGTGTGGACATCTTTTGTTACCAAGTCCACACTAAGATAGTAAGGTTCGTACTAATTCCCTAGGGTGTTTAAAAAATCGTATTGAAATTGGAGGATTTGAGACTGTTAGTGTTAAAGGCATGCATTGTACATCTCTAGAATCACAAAATGGTCTCTCTTCTTTTTTCTATTTGTCGCGCTGACAATTTGAGTTTACATAAAAAAAGTACAGTGTACTTCAAATCCTTTTTAACCAGTTCGCGCCGTATGACGTATATAAACGCAAAGTTTTCCCCAAATTCAAAACGGATGACGCATTATAAACACACCAAGGTTAAGTTCGGAAATGACTGTCAGCAGCGAGCAAGGCCGGAAATGCGTGGGTGTGCTTCCCGGCACTATCAGCCTGAACCCGCTTCGGATCGAGTTTCGTTAAAAATAATCCCACCCCTCGGCTCGGTGATGTTAAAATAATCCCGGCGCAAACTAGTTAATGAGTATGCACATGTATTTACCCAAATTCGAAACGGATGACGCATAAACACGCCAAGTTCAAGTTCGGAAATGTCTGTCAGCAGCGAGCAAGGCCGGAAATACGTGGGTGTGCTTCCCGGCACTATCGGCCTGAACCCGCTTCGGATCGAGTTTCGTTAAAAATAATCCCGCCCGTGGGCTCGGCGATGTTAATGAGTATGCACATGTATTGCATCTGTTATTTCTCATTATGAACTTTTTATGTATCTAACAACGCAAACATGTTTTGCTAAGTGGGTACATACATACCAGCTGTTGAATACATTCATGTGTAAACAAAAGGAAGTTTCAATTTAATGCTGATTCAAACCTCATAATAAATTCATGACCTTAGCTCATTTGGCTGTTAATAACTTGAAATATACAACTGTCTGTTAGCCAGCCTTCCCTATTAAAGGTACGATCGATACACCATTAGTAATTGCTTAAATTATCATGTGTGGATTTTGGGTTGTATTTTATAGTAAATATCGTTTAACTGACCTGTTTGAAGTTTTACAATCATGGATGCCGAGGAAAGCAAGGAAAAGCGGCGTTTGTTTTCAACCGGCTTAAGGCAGTGGTTCTCATGTTGTTCTTGTTTTGTCGTTATCGCCGTCCGCGAATGTTTCTTCAATTTTCAATTTTTAAATTTAATTTCATACTTTGGACACACATTCACACATTGTATTATGGTGGAGACATTTTTGATCTGAAATTTGGTACCCTCTGGAGACCTGAACACAATGTGTATAATGGAGACAAAAGGACGCCGGAGGGTAAATTTCTATAGATGAATAGGACGCCACAGGGAATTTCACGAATTAGATTTTTGGAGTGTGCCTCAAATTACTTAAAAACTAGGTTTAGGACGTGGGTTAGGGTTAGTGTTTGGGTTAGGGTATGATATAGGGTATATTGGATCGAAATTTCAACCCAGGAAATTAATTGTGGTTGAAATAGGAGCATTTTGAAAAAGGTGCCCGACTTTTTTAGCAGTTTGTACACGAGAACAAAGAGATGTCTCCACAGGGATACAAATTTGAGAGTCAATGTTCACGTGGACAACAATTTTGGATTCTCAAAAAAAAATTCTTCAAAATTTCAACCACGATTTATTTCCTAGCTTGAAATTTGGACCAATATCTTATATTCTACCCTAACCCTAACTCAAACACTAACCGTAGTGTTCGAGTACAATCCATGAATTTATTTCATGAAAACCTTGTGGGGACCTACATGTATTCATCTTTAGAAATGTGGAGACCTTTCAACTCCCATGGTCCCCACTGTGTTCAGGTCTCTACAGAGTACCGAATTTAGAAACATCTGTGCCACACACACCCTTTATAAAACAGGAATTAGTTTTTTTTGAGCGCATGGTCATTTCCGCTCTGATCACAAAGCTTTAGCAATGGACTAATTGAAATAGGAAAAAAAATTGAGCGAAAAAAAATTACACAAGAGCCTCCTTTGGAACTGTAACATCAAGATGACTCTGACAGCATTGCACAGGAAGTTAAATTAAATCTTTCCGCGCTGCCTTTCCTTGCCGCGCTAACAAGAAAGCCGTAAGTAGGAGCATCCTCTGTGGAGAGAAAAAAAAAGGGGACAGTGAATTTTTAGAAAAAAAACAAAACAAGGCCCTTCATAGGAAATTTATGTTGAAAAGGGGAAGGATGTACGAAAACTCGATAGGACAATAGAAGAAAGGAAAAAATGTATCGACGGGCTGATCGGAAAAGAGTCTCGAAGCAAAGGTATAGGCGACAGGGCGAGGCGGAAGGTAGGGCCTTGGTCATATTTTGTCATTTCTGAATACAGCTCATTCTGGCCACAATGAGCTCGTTCACTGTGGCTCGCTTGCATGATTAGGATCTCACAGAAATGTTGCAGTTATGGTACATGTGACTTTAACGTAACGAGCACGAACACTACCGCAGAAAAATCTCTCTAGCATGTTTATTTCGTAGTGTTCGGAAGGCACTGTTTTGACTACAACCAAACCGACACCGTCGTGCGGATTTGGTCTCGCAAATTTCGTTTCGCGGCATCGCCGGGCGGCTTCGGTTTGTCGTTAATACTCTCGTTAAAGGTATACATGTATGTAGGATACACCATTGGTAATTGCTTAAATTATCATGAATGGGTGGATTTGGGGGATTTTATTTTATAGTAAATATCGTTTAACTAATCTGTCTGAAGTTTTGCAATCACGGATGGCGAGAAAATCATGAAAAACAGCATTTGTTTTCAACCAGCGTCGGGCAGTCATTCTTATGTTATTGTTTTTTCGCGATCGCCAATTTTTTTGTTTTATAAAATTCTATTTTTTGGAATAATTATAGGATATATACGCGCGATCATTTTGCTGGATGCCTAGAATCATTATTTACCTTCAAATAAGTAAGATATTTCTTTATAATTCGGGAGTAAATATTTTCGATATCTGCAAATGGTGTATCCTACCTTTTAAGTGCTTTATACCAAGAAGTTCCCGGATGTCAAATTTGGCGCAAGAAGAACAACGACAACGACGACGTCAAGCGCTCATAGAGCCGTCGTCTGCGACGCGGCTGAAAATCGATGAAAATCAGTTTCGTCTGTGAGCCCTGTAATGTTTGAAATGTGAGGAGAGTGTTGCCTTGTTGAGTGGAATGGCTGTACACGCCTGTCAAACAGGAGTGATTTGAGTGGTTTTGCGTCGTAGTACTTGTGATTTCACTCGAATAGGTGTATTGAAGTGAATGCAATGTTTCTGTATGTACCGGTCTGTACTTGCTGAAGGACACTCAATACACCCAAAGGTATTTTAACATGCACATACATATGTGACCCGCTCCATCGTAATCAGGAATAAGTCGCTGGTGCCGTTTTACGCAATCGGTCGTTGAAGTGAACGCATGGGTGAAAATCGTGACCAAGTCGTTTTTCTGAACATTGTATTTTTAGGAAGTGTAGTTATCACAGATTATTGTAATTAATGTCTTTATATGTAAAACGATCAATAAAGATGAAAATGAAGAGGATTTGTGTGCGCTGTTTGTATGATTTTGGTCAATTTTGTTCATTTCAAAGCTGTTTTTCTCAGAATGTGGATTCGGCAAATAAATATACACCTGTCATCTTCATCAGACCATAACTCGTTAAAGAAGATACACACTTGTGATGGGTATCATTAGAAAGCTTATGAAATTCCCTTTCTCACCATGTGCATATCTCAAAAAGTCATTTCGAGACTTATTCCTGATTTCGATGGAGCGGGTCGCATATATTGTACATAGAATCATCGCTAAATGTGTTGATGTACCTGTTCTTGTATCGTATTACGATCGAGGATCAAAACACAAAAGAGAACAAAGGGAACAAAGAATCCTTGAATGACGGTTTCCTTGTCCGGACTCGGTCCTCGATCGTTCGGGTAAGCGCTAGGTAATGGGGTTAGGTTATAGTACAGTAATAAAGGAAAACACAATAGGGGATCCTCGATCGTTATGTGGTTCACGACTGTGTGTACATGTATGTAACTTAAAGGTTGGATACACCATTTGCAGATATTGACATTATTTACTACCGAATTATTACGAAATATCTTACTTAAAGTAAATAATGATTCTAGGCACCCATCAAAATGATTGCGCTAGATATCCTTTAATTGTTGCGAAAAAAAACAAGAACAAGAACAACTGCCCGATGCCGGTTGAAAACGAACGCCGGTTGAAAACGAACGCCGTTTTTCTTGTTTTTTTTCTAGGTATCCATGATTGTAAAACTTCGGACATGTCAGTTAAACAATAATTCAAGCAATTACCAATGGTGTATCCTACTACCGGTACAAAATACCAGGCTTTCTTGAGTAAACTATAGGATGCAGTACTCTTACCACACTGGCCTATGAGAATGAAGTAGTATTTTGTAGTACAGTGTACAATACCCCAAATGAATGCCTACATGTACATGTTGGACGTGAGGGTTAAATCAGTTTTTTATTCTTTTTTTATCTCGTATTAGGAGAGAATTCGCCGACCAATTTTCAGAGCTTCAAGAACAGGGGGCTGAGCGCCACACACAAGGGGCAGATCGTGTGGCACATGGATGCAGAAACGTGCTTCCGAAAACGTGAGTTATTGGCTCGACTACATTTTTGGAATGCATCCGTCTCTGGCTCGCATTCCGGAGTCTATGAATGTCTCCTTTGTCCCCCTAAGATTTGAGTTAAATTCAACTTTTGAAACAGTTATTACTTGTTGAAGGACTGTACAATGTACGTGTAACGTTTATCGCAAAGAAACCTTAACCAGTTCGCGCCGGATGACGCACCGGTATATATAAAGGCAAAGTTTTCCCCAGATTCACGACGGATGACGCATAAACACGCCACGAGCAAGGCCGGAAATGTCTGTCGGCAGCGAGCAAGGCCGGAAATGTGTGGGTGTGCTTCCCGGGACTATCGGCCTGAAGACGCCTCGGATCGAGTTTCGTTAAAAATAATCCCGCCTGTCGGCTCGGTGATGTTAAAATTATCCCGGCGCGAACTGGTTAATGAAAGAACGGATTGTTCTGTAAAAAATTACGAATGTACATGTACGTAAGTAGGCGAACAAATTACGAGGGTTTTTGACGTAAATAGGTTGTTGGGAAACGTTTTAAGATATTTGCTGATACAAAAAAGTTACGAGTCAGGACCTACAATTAGGGTCGGTCGGGGAACCAGAAACAACAATTGTCTTGTTTACCCTAGATACATATTTCAATTTGTTTTCTTTTCTTTATGCGGATTTATTATGGTTTGTCCAAGCAAAACTCCAGAGTAACCGCAGTATTTCCAACAGATGCATGCGAAATACCGGTATAACACCTCCTTTTACCAACATCCTGGACAGTATAATGACAAGTTTGTCTACGACTTGCTCTTCATTCAAATTTTAAAATTCACTTAATTTTCACCTCCATTGAATTTTTGGCACATGTATTATGTCAAAGAAACTTTCTTGGATCAAACTTTGCAAAGTGTGACTTAAAAAAAAAAAAATTCATGCCTACATTTTGCCCTTGAACTTGTGCGTGCATGTCACACACTAAAACGTGACTTTTGAAATGACGTCGATCCTCAAAAAGTCAACCTGGCTTATTAGCGATTTTAATTTTTTTCTTTCTTTTTTTTCCCCCTAAAAACCGCAAGAGGAATTGAAACTGAATTGACTCGGGAGTCACACAAGTCAAAATCAACATCGCCCCCCCCCCCCCCTTTCTCCTCCCTTTACCCTCTACACTTCCTTCCCTTACCCTCCACTCTCCATCCTAAAAAATCCCTGGGGAGGAACCTCTCGTTAGCAGGGAAACGAGAGAGAATTTGGACACAGGATTAAGGGGGATTAACAGTTAATTTATCTCGCCTTGAACTTGGAGAGAATTGACAACCTCAAAAAAAGAAAAATTGAGGTGGTGGGGTGGATGTCGTTTCCGAACGACGGAATTTCCACTGTTGATCGATGAGCTTGGGTAATTGGGGTGTCAGCAGTAGTAAGACATGAATTTACCGCACCCTCAAAATGAGGACAATTTCTCGACCTTATATTAGTTGGCAACAGTAATTTAGATTTCCTTGAACTTGGAGAGAATTGGCACTTAGAAAACTGGGAAAAGAAAGGAAGCCGTTTTTAAAGTTTGGGTTGTCGTTTAAAAGTTTGGGCTGTCGGCAGTAGTCAGATTTATCAACACTTCTACCCTCAAAATGAGAACCTTTTCTCACTCTTACGCTGTAAAGCTTTTCTGAAATGTCGAGAAAAAAGATTGATAGGTACATGTAGGTTGGTAAACACCGCCAATCGTGGACGGGGCATTGTCCGACCGTCTTCCCTTCTTTTGTTTATACTCTAACGTTTTTGGATGACCTCCATAGGATTTGTACACGATTTGGAATCGTGGACGTTTTGTCAATCGTGGACGTTTTGTCAATCGTGGACGTACCCAATTCTTCTGTCTGACGACCGACGATTGGCGGTCAATACATACCCTGCCCTACCTTCTAATCACTGCAATGAGTTGAGACAGTGTCGATGATGAAATTCAGAAGCACTGCGGATGGTATGACCTCGACCTACATGTATCACTATCATATCGAGTAACAATGGTTCAGTGCCAAGAACAATGAATTAAGTGCCAAGTAACAATGGATTTAGTGCCAAGTACGGTAACAACGGATTTAGTGCAAAGTAACAATGGATTTAGTGCCAAGTAACAATGCTTGCAGTAATTTTCATGGTTAGTGCATCGTTTTTTCTCTTTAGATGTTCATAGTGTACTGCATCCTCCAAAATCAACCGGCACTGTTTGCCATTCGTCCTCAATCTTCAAAAATCCTCCAAAACTACCTGGAGGATTTTGGAGAATTGAGGAGGGTCAGGGTTAATGTTTAGAAGATAATCCCTGCATAATTGAGTCAAATACTTGAAATTCAATTTTGCCTTTTTTTTATATTTTTTTATTATTGATTTGAATTTTTTAATTTATCCAATTAGCGGTCACCAGAGTTTGTTTTAAGTACTACCACGGGACGACGGGAGAACTCCGCGCCGTTACCCCGACGATAACAGTCCGTAACCCTAACGCTAGCGAGACAGAAGACTCTACCCCAGACAATGGGCCCCTCTTCCAGATCTCCATCAGTGGTAGGTATTTATTGTCTAATATTAACCCTAACCCTCTAGGGTATTTGTTACCTGTCATCACAAAATGAGCGTAAAGTCGGCAAAATCAAAAATTGAGATATGGGTATTTCTAAATTCTGTGGAAACAGAGCTTTCCAATGGTATATAACACTTGGAGGTTTGATACTCAATATTTCTTTTATTTTTATTTTTTAGTCTGGAGTCTTAATACAGAGATTATGAGAAAACGGGCATTTCTTGCGAGAAATTGTGTGAACCCGCAGAGAAAGGCATAGTCAAAATTGTCTCAAAAACTAATTTTGTTTTATCTGATCGTCCTGAAAAATTAGGAATTGATTGTTGGGGATTTAGTCTTAAAAAAACACCATATAATCTCAAAATCGACCACCCCTTCAAATTTTGACTTTGACTGGCCGTACTAGGAAATCACTCCGTGCGACTTTACGCTCATTTTGTGATGACAGGTCACATTTAAGCTAGAAAGCCTGCCACACGCAGCAAAATGCAGCAGCTGTCCAAATGACTTGGTAGCACAGTGCAGCAACATCCATCAGGTCAAAAATCAATCTCAAGGTCAAACGGCCTCAGAGTTTCTGGTCACCCAACGCAGCAGAATCTATCTCTGGCATTGTTCAATAGGGACTAGCTCTCAAAAGTCTTAGACTGTGGTGTTAATTCCCTGGGGCCAATTTCATAAAACATGTAAGCACACAAATGTGCTTAGCACAAAAAAGTCTTGCTCAGTAAAAACAGGTTATCGGCCCAAACTCCAAGTGCTTTTCGTTCAAAGCAAAAAAACCAGCTGAATACAGTCACAAACAATCAACATCAACTGAAATTTTGGTTTGTAACCATGTTTTTTCACAAGAAGAATTTTCATGCTAAGCAAATTTTGGTGCTTACACGTTTTATGAAATTGGCCTCTGCTGTTGACAGCAGAATGCATCAAAGTGCACCAGACCTTTTTGTCTTTCTCGATGGTCCCCCGTGTAGCAGGATTAGGGTTAATTATAGCCAGTTCGCTATTCCAAATGCGCATGTACACATGAAGATTTGACGATTTTTATTTCTTTTGAGATAAACGTTTCATCATATGCAGGCAAAAGCATTGCGGGTTCCTGCAAATTAAAAAAGATTGTCATGTTCCGAATCTGAAGTAACATTAAAAGAACAAAAAACGTTTGGCCAGTGAAGTGTTTTTACATGTAGGTGTCTTGTGTGTCCAAACATTTTGTTTGAACAAATGTTTCCATCGTTTTTTTGATTGCACGAAAAAAATCACAAAACGCATATTCGGTTACCACGTCCCACTTAGCCACCTTCAATATGGCCACGTCTGAATTATTTGGCTACGGCTTAAAATTGCACACTAGTCTATGGGAATTGGCTGCAGCTATGGGAAGCGGCTCAAGCTATGTGAAGCGGCTGTAGCCACTTCCCATAGACTCCTTTGTAATTTCAAGCCGTAGCCAAGTATTATTTAGGCGCGGCTTATTTTTTGGCAGTCATCTCGGATTCTGAATCATCCTGGTATTTTCTTGTGGCGAACGTTGGACAATTTTGGCAACAGCAAATAAAACCGATCCATGGCAGTCTTCCAAATGGCAATTTAGCAGTTGTACATGTACATGTAAATGTAATCCACTTTGGAATTGATTAACCTCAGCCCTTCGAAATTCGTTAAAATTTTCCCCTGGAGAATTTGGCGAATTTGGCAGGATTAAGGTTCAATCAGCCCAGATACTTTAACTTATGCTGGTACGGCTTGATGGCCCTTGAAAGTTGAAGCTGCAGCAGACCATTTGTGACCCGCTCCATCGTAATCAGGAATAAGTCTCTAAATGACTTTTTGAGATATGCACATGGTGAGAAAGGGAATTTTATAAGCTTTCTAATGATACCCACCACAAGTGTGTATCTTCTTAGGTTAACGAGTTATGGTCTGATGAAGATGACAGGTGTATATTTATTTGCTGAATCCACATTCCGAGAAAAACAGCTTTGAAATAAACAAAATTGACCAAAATCATACGGACAGCGCACACAAATCCTCTTCTATTCATCTTTATTTATCGTTTTTAAATACAATACATAAATGACAATAATCTGTGATAACTACACTTCCTAAAAATACAATATTTAGAAAAACGACTTGGTCACGATTTTCACCCATGCGTTCACTTCAATGACCGCTTGCGTAAAACGGCCCCAGCGACTTATTCCTGATTACGATGGAGCGGGTTACATTTTGTCAGTTGTGCATTTTTATCGTTTTGAAGTGCAAAAAATGCTCACAAAATATTTAAAGAAAAGTGCTCGCCAAAAAAACCGGATGAATGTTCACCTCTGTCAATGCTGTATCATACAGTAAACCTCCGGCCAGGTCGACATTGTTTATCTCGGCAAAGTCGGTTGTCTGACAAAAGTCCTGATCGTCTCTAATTGCATTTCCTTTGAAATTTGTATTTCTAAGTCGGCTATTAATAAGTCGCCATTTCGCTTAAGTCCACGTATTTTTCTCGGTTCCCTTTTTACAAGAAGCACTACGATACCTCTGGGTATTAAGTCGGCATTAAAAAAATCACGAATTGGCATCGACCTTCTGTACTACGTTTGGCAAGAAGTGTCGAGTGAAAAGTCACGTACTGCTTTAACTAGTTCGCGTCGGGATTATTTTAACATCACCGAGCAGAGACGCGGGATTATTTTTTAATGAAACTCGATCCGAGGCAGGTTTAGGCCGATGGTACCGGGAAGCACACCTGGCATTTGCAAACTTGCTCGCTGCTGACCGACATTTCCGGCCTTGCTCGTGTCGTGTTTATGCGTCATCCGTTTTGAATTTGGGTATTTGGGGAAATACCGGTACATGTGCATACTCATTAACCAGTTCGCGCCAGGATTATCCGTTTTGAATCTGGAGAAAACTTTGCACGTATACTGTACGTCCTCCGGCGCGAACTGGTCAACTAAACTCTGGAAGAGTACATGTGGAATGTGGTAAGGTGATTTGTTTGGAGTTTCTGAAACTGTAGTCCAATTGGACAAAAAAACTAAGGAAAGTACTTCACAACGTTAAACTAAGTCACCAAATGTTTGGCAAAATGCTTCAACTTAACAAGTATACTAGTGTACTTACTCAAATTTGAACCTTCTAGAAAATCTGTGGCATTTTTATCTTGGCGAAAGAGAAGGAAAAGTCGAAGGCATGTCGTGCTTCGTCAGATGCATCCCCTGACTAATTGGACCTGACAACCCACAGAAGAGGAAACTTTGCCTCGGCAAACGTCTGACGTAATCGTGACTCGTTCCACCGAGACTCACACTCTCGCTCGCGGTCAGGCGCACGGAAGGGTGAAAACATTTCACTTCCCCCTTTCCCCTCCCCCCTCCTCTGTCAATCTGATGGGGGAAACAGCTGTGATAGAGTGAAAACTTCCTTCCGCTTGATTTTGTGATAGCGTCGTGGTTTGCGTCGTGGCGACAGTGCTACAAGTTGTCGGCCTTGAGAATGGTGTTCACTGCATCGCAGTGTGGCACAACACGTGTTGTGGGTTGTACATGTACATTGTACAGGCTGTCCCACAAAAATTAGTACCTATACATTGTAGATGCCCAAACTGTTTCCTTTATGATTTCCGGAAAAATCCGACACAAACTGGTACAAAATTACCCTTGAGCCACTTCGAAAAATGTCCCTTTACCCAAACCTCCATACCAGGCCCCTTACCCAAATCTCCAATTCGGTCCAAAGTCAGAGCATGGAGCTATAAAGAGGAGGTCGAACGATCCAGAGATCAAACAAACCAACTCTCACGCCGCGCTCGTTAAATTTGTTAGGATTAACCGCAAACCAGCCATTACGTGCACGGCCTTGCGACCGCAAAGAAAGCATTATGAGATGTGTGGAGCTGATCTGCACATGCCCATTGTTGGCAAAAAACGAGCGGCGTACGCAAAGCAAGAGTACTACACCGAGTCGGATTTAACGTTTTGAGCGAAAATTAACGATGTTTTTTGCAACGTAAAAAATACGTACACCATCGTACTCTATAGCCCCATACACGAACGGACAGAGAAAATCATGCACAACACCCTGTAAAGGTTTAGGAAATTTGATCATTTTTTAATATTAATAAAATAAATCCCCAGTTTTTTCAGGATGATTTGATAAATAACTTATCGTAACTTGGCAACAGATGGTCCAATTTTGAAACGGAAAGGGTTGGCAAAACCCTTTTTTTTTACAGAAATAAAAAATGGCGCATACAAAACACACGCGAAGCTACTGCGCATGTGATAATTAGATTGTTTTAGCGTTCACTACTTTAATAAAATAAACTGCAATCGGGTTTTATGCACGGACGTGCGGCGTGGGAGTCCGCATACTAAGACCCAGCGAGACTTATCTTGGTCGTTAATCTGTTGGCGCAGCAGGGGGAATTCTATAGGGTTGCGGTGGGCCAGACAATAGCTCCATGCTTCACTATTATTGGCAGATAATTGCCTTGGAAATTGTGGCGAGCTGTTCGAACTCCTTCTCTTTATACATGTAGCTCCATGGTCAGAGTACATGTATGTCATGAGAAAGATATATAGGTCATTGTAGATTTGTCGTTTGAAAAAATATACCATAAGCACTGCACTGGTAGAGTAACAAGCGATGGCAGCAATTTTGAAAATTTTGAAAATTACTTGTTATTCTACCTATTATTTTTTCAAAGGACAAATCTGCGATGGCCCAATAGTCAAATATTTTTCTCACAACATTCGGTACTTGGACTGTGTGCCAAATTCCAGGCTTCTATCATCAAAGGCACAGTCATCACAGAAACGTGGTTTCCCACATGGTGGACGAAACCCTAGTCTAGGAATGTGGGATGTGTTCCCAGCAAGTTGATAGGCCATGATAACATTGTGTAACCTTTTCAGTGATAAGCTCAGTTGATGAGTAAACACTTTGCATGTGTTTTGTTGTCTGTTATCCTATCTACAACTCCCCCAGGCATTTCACACTTGAAGTGTGTTTGTAGGCCACGTATTACTGGTGCATGTCATGTCTGTGGTGTCTACCTTGACTGCCTTTGTGTGCAATACCATTTCTGTCTCTGCCTAAAATGCACAAATTTCCCCCCCCAAAAGAAAAATAAAAAAAAATATAAATTGTGTTTAGTTTTCCAACTTTTACTCAACAGAATACATTTTTAAAAAGAATTACCAGTAAGGTCAAAAGTTGTTTGGCGGCGGGACTTTAAGTAGTGAACACACTGCCTCACTTGTAAACAGATCAATAATTGTCAAAAATCTCAGAAATATATTCAGAAATATCGAAAATTTGCCATCCAGTTGAACACCGTTAATAATTTGCAATAATTGTTGCCACAAACATGATAAACCTCTTTATACCAGGGGCCAATTTCACGGAGCTGCTAAGCACACAAATTTGCTTAGCACAACAAAGTCTTGCTCATTAAAAACAAGCTATCAGCCAAAATTCTACGTGTTTTTCATGCTAAGCAAAAAACCAGCTGATTATCAATCAAAAACAATAAAGATCACGTGAAAATTTGGTCTGTAACCTTGTTTTTACCAAGGACAATTTTCATGCTAAGCAAATTTTTGTGCTTAGCAGCTCCGTGAAATTGGCCCCAGGGCAGAGACCTGGGGCCAATTTCATGGAGCTGCTAAGCACAAAAAATTGCTTAGCACAAACAAGTCTTGCTCAGTAAAAGCAGGTTACCAGCCAAAACTCCATGTGCTTTTCTTGCTAGGCAAAAATCAGCTGAATACCAGTCACGAATAATACATGTACATGTATACGTCACCTGAAAATTTTGTTCGTAACCCTGTATTTGCCAAGGAAGAATTTTCATGCTAAGTAAATTGTTGTGCTTAGCAGCTCGATGAAATTGGCCCCTAGGGCAGTGGTGGCTGACAGACAGGGCAGACAAGAGGTAATCTGTTCGAATCCGTCCTGGGACTACGGTGCGTGTGCCCTTGGGCAATGCACTTTGTCACCCGTTGCTTCTCTCGACCCAGGAGTAAATGGGTACCTGCGAGGGCAGAGATGGTTATTGTGGTTGATTCTAGCTGCTCTGTGCCAAAATGGCAACATCGAGCTGTATACTCTCCAGGGAGCTAAGATGGTATTTGGAATGTTTCATGGGCCCAAAGAGCGCCTTGAATACCAGTCTTGGTACCGGTAGATACGTGCGCTATATAAAAACTGCCTATTATTATTTAAGTAAAGGCTAATCGAACGGTCTCGTGTAACATGTAAGCTGAACGAATGCACCCATTGCTTATCTCCAGATCTAAAAGGCATCGGGTTGAAGAAGGGCATGTTCTTCAACCCGGACCCCTACATCAAGTTCTGCATTCAGCCGGGCCGCAACCACAGCCTGCCACTGTCGGATAGCCACTACGGGCAGGACCAGAGGACGTCCATCGCCGAGAAGACAGTTATGCCCTCGTGGGACGATCAGGTATGGATTCCTGTGTCCCGGAATGAGATAGAAGTCGAACAATTTGTAAAAGCAAAAAAAAAAAAAAAAAAAATTAATTTTGTTTATTATTTTATTTTTATTTTTTTTAATTTTTTATATTTATATTTTTTGTGAAAAATGTGAAACTTAACCCTAATTCCCTAGGAACCATCCTCAATCCTGCAAAATCCTCCAATTGCTTGAGCCGAACACCGTAACCACTGGACCATTGCATTCTACAAACGCAAACTCAATGCATAAATGTCGGACTAGGGTACCATTAAAATAAAATATAAAAATTGTGTTGAAAAAAACGTGAAAGGGCGCGCTGTGCGTGTATTTCATTACTCCAAAGGATGCACAGATTACGCGAGGAATTGCAGACGTTTAACTGCGGAGCGCGCACCTGCTCAATGTACATGTAAGCATCAGGCCCAACTGCCGTTTGATCAATGACGTGCGTCGGCGCATCCGCCAGGTTCAGGAATCTACCCAGGGCATGGAGAATTAAAAGCATCCGAGTTTATAGGAAGTTTCCTCCGTTCTAGAGGATATGACACTATCCAAAAGGCTTTACCTTTCTTTCATCTCCCTTAGCCTGTTACAACCTCCATCCCCTCAGAGCTCCCAACCCCCTCCTCTCTGAGCTCCCCTTCTCCTTCATTTCTCTTCAAAGAAGCACAATAGGGGGAAAAAAAGCACGGAAGCCTGAACGTTCGAACAGCTGTCGAGATCAATCAAGTCAAATTTCCCCGTTTTTGTTTGGCGTTAACTTTTTTTTCCCTTGCCCATTTGGGAAAGAGGAAACTGCTAGCTCGACTCTTTAAACGGCAGCTCCCCCTTTGGGACCGTAGAAGATCCTGACTCATTTTTTAAGCGGAAAGATATTTTTTGTTTTGGGGGGGGGAGGAGGAGGTTGGTGGCTGAATTAGGTTCAAAATTGTATTGCGTGTGACAGGTGTAAGGACAGAAGTGATCCGAGAAAAAGGAGTACTCGTCATGCGTGCGAAAAGAATGAAATTGGAGAGGATCGGAGGGTAATGATCTGTAACGTAGTTGGGGTCCCACAGGGTTTAAATGTCGGGATTCAAACCAAAAAAGATCTGAGCAAGACCGCACTGGATTTGGGGGGAAATCTGACTTGAATAACTGAAAGGAAAATCAGGAATTGGTTGACCTTGTTTCTGAGTGTGTTTTTTTGGCGGAGAAGCAGTGGCGTCTTTGACTCGGTTACAAGTCTTAAGAAGTCTTCACAACCCTGAACCACAAGTTGCCGCTTCACAAGCAATCATGAACAAGTTCGGGCCCGAACTATAGTCAACCATTAGTCAGTCTCTGCTTTACCAATGCGCATGCTCAAATGCAGTTCGCTCGAACGGTTCTAGTCGAACTAATTGTTGAAAATATGGCAACCGCGGCTTTGTTTACATTTGCGACATGAATGAAATGGGTTTTGCCGCTATTCTTTCACGCATATAAGTAGGATAAGCCATAACGTTAGTCATGTTGGTCCAAAAACAAGACAAAAATTACATTAGGCCCGTCAAATTTTCACTTAACGTTTTACTGCCTTTCCCTCCGTCCGACTACTGACATCACCTTTTTCTACGTCACTGGTTCTCTCCATGTTTTCCTATGAAAAGAGGCTACTGTCAACCAGCGGCAACCATGGTTCCAAATAGTCGACTAGATACATGTAGTCCAACCATTCTGCGTTCGAGCGACGTTAGTCAAACTATGGTTAACTATAGTTCGCACCCGAACTTGCTCTAAGATGAAACTTTATTTGATCCTAAATTGTACCACCCGTTTTCTTCAGGCACTGTTTTCGGCCTCCAATTTTGGTCCACTGTTTTTTTGACCAGTTTTGTACACCAATTTCTGACACAATTTACCAATTTGTGAAACAAATTGTTGCCACTTGTAACATTTTGCAACTGTTTTTGCCACATTTTTGTGATCACCTATTCAAGCTACTAATCACGACAGTGTTTTGTTATCAGTTTTGCTACCAACCTTTGAAAAATCAACCTTTGATCAACTTTTGCCATCGACTTTTTCTATTATTATTTTTTGGGGCCACAAGTTGTGACCACCAATTAATGTCGCCAGTACTGACCATGCTTTTGGGGGGGTTTTGGAGCATGATTTGTTTTTCTGAAAAAGTACCCGATATGTTTTAGCCACCAGTTGTGGCTACTAATTCAGACCCCAAATTCTTGCCACCAATTTTTAAAGGCAAAATTTGACACTGGATTTGCCTCCAAGCTCTTTCTACCAATTGTGGCCTGCATTTCTGGCCTACATTTTCTGGCCTACATTTTCGGCCTACATTTTCGGCCATCTTTCTGTTCTCATTCTTGCTCCTATTACTCCTTTGCGTTCTGTTGCTAAAACTGCTGGTGTCCCCAACTTAATTTAAGTTATGAAAGAGACTTTCCGCTACAAAAGTTACACAGACAAAACCTTGACCCTGTCATTTTTTTTTGCCAGTCTGCATCTGAAAAGGCCAAGTCAGACTCAAGAAAACCAAGCTTAACAGCAAACACCTGTTTCAAAACAAGGAAGCAATTACTGAATAAACCTCAAAATGTTTTGACATTTTCCCCCGGATAAAAATAATCCACTTTTTTGCAGTGCCGTTCATCAGATCAGCTAAAAGAATGAGTAATCACAAGTGACCAAGTATTTAACCTTGAGCCAACATGCACAAAAATATTGATGCTAAGCAAAGCAAATGTTGCTTAAACCAGAGTTGTATTCGAGTCCCCGCAAGTCCCCGCAGGTCCCCGCAGGTCCCCGCAGGTCCCCGCAGGTCCCCGCAGGTCCCCGCAGGTCCCCGCAGGTCCCCGCAGGTCCCCGCAGGTCCCCGCAGGTCCCCGCAGGTCCCCGCAGGTCCCCGCAGGTCCCCGCAGGTCCCCGCAGGTCCCCGCAGGTCCCCGCAGGTCCCCGCAGGTCCCCGCAGGTCCCCGCAGGTCCCCGCAGGTCCCCGCAGGTCCCCGCAGGTCCCCGCAGGTCCCCGCAGGTCCCCGCAGGTCCCCGCAGGTCCCCGCAGGTCCCCGCAGGTCCCCGCAGGTCCCCGCAGGTCCCCGCAGGTCCCCGCAGGTCCCCGCAGGTCCCCGCAGGTCCCCGCAGGTCCCCGCAGGTCCCAAGTCAAGTCACTAGCTGTTCAGATGAACTGTTAACAAAAGCATTCCTTTGTCATTGTTCATCAACCAGTTACTTGCGACTGGCTTTACGAAAGGACTTGTGACTGGACTTGTAAAAGGACTTGCAGGGACTCGAATACAACACTTGCTTGAACTAACCCTGACCCTCCTCAATTCTCCAAAATCCTCCTTGCAGTTTTGGAGGATTTTGGGGGACTGAGGATGAACGGCAAAAAAAGGTCGTAACGACATCCTGCATTATATGCTCAATATCATCCGCACTGCTTCTGAATGTCATTGGTACTGATTCGACCCGTTGGTGGAGGATTTTGGAGGATTTGAGGCAATAATTTTGGAGGATTGAGGATGAATCCAATTTTTACAAGGTGGCAATTGCAGGATTTTGCCAGTTTGAGGGTGGTTCCTAGCCAAAAGGGCTAGTTACCCTAGTTGACATAGTTCACCATCATGTAGTTTTTTGAGATGTTTTTTTTGAATAGTTTGTTCAACTTGGCCTTAGCGTCTGGCATAACTTCAGTTTAGTTTGAAGCAAATGCCAGCTCGCCGTAAAATAGATTTTAACATGTTCACGATGCCCGCTCGCCATGACGTAATCGTTATAGTTTGTTTCTAATTATGCGCATCCACTCCAAATGTCGAAACGGGCAGTGAACACCCGGAAAGTGCCTTGACAAGTCTGTCTTTGCGAGTTTCGTTTCCCCACTTCCCTCCGACACTTGACACTTCTTTTTTTTCATTTCAAAGACTGAACCCCGGCATGTTCATAATCCAATTACCTCTTTCAATTAAGCGCATCTCCTTAACTCTTCTCTTCCTCCTTGCCGGGGCAGGAGTTTCATTTCAGAGCGGCCCGCACCGACGTCCTTGAGATGGAAGTGAAAGACAAGTTTGTGCGATCGCGGCCGATCATCAGTCGATTTCTTGGGAGGCTCGCCATTCCCATCCAGCGCCTCTTGGAGAAAGCAGCTCTCGGGTGAGTCCTTGTCATGGTGCCCTCGCAAACGGACGGTGTCGAGTTAGAATCCTGTCTTTGTAGATAGTAAGTTAACTTGCCCGGTAATTGGTCAGTCCCACTTCCTGGCCTCTCCTATCCAGCGCCTCTTGGAGAAAGCAGCTCTCGGGTGAGTCCTTGTCATGGTGCACTTGCAAACGGCCGGTGTCGGGTTAGAATCCTGCCTTTAGATATAGTATGTTAATTTGCCAACTTAGTTGTCATTCCCATTTGCTGGACATTTTCAGCCAATGTCGCTTGGAGAACGCATCTTTCGACTGAGTCCCTGCCACGGTGCATTCGCAAAATGGCCAGTGTCGGGTTAGAATCCTGCCTTATTGTAAGTTAAATTGCCGGGTAATTGGTCATTCCCATCTGCTGGCCAATCCCTTCCAAAATATTTGTCTCAAATGGTTTTGTTTTTGATTTGGTAGAGCGCCGGTCCGGTATTCTGGAGGTCCCAGGTTCGAGTCCTGCCTTGCCAATTTTTTTGTTCACTTTGAAATCTATGCAAATTTACCTAGTCGGTTTCCATTGTGGTTAATTTGTGTTTTTTTGTTTACATTTTGACAACTTTTTTATAAAGACATCTGACAACTCTTTAGTGAATATAACAGTCACCGATTTGTGCCATACAAATGCACCCACGACACGTCGCACTTAGGATGTGTTTTTTGCGAAATGAATTGCAGGATTTGTCGCAACTGCGATGCATAGTAGTGGTACGACGCGTTGTAGCACTGTCTCGGTAGAACTCTCTGTCTTCTGACGATGGGCAGAGCATACTGTCCAAAACGTTGAGTTCCCTCCGGTTCTTTTCAGAACCACAAATCTCACTTAACCAGTTCGCGCCAGGTTTATTTTAACATCGCTGAGCCGAGGCGCGGGATTATTTTTAACGAAACTCGATCCGAGGCGGGTTCAGGCCGATGGTACCAGGAAGCACACCCACGCATTTCCGGCCTTGCTCGCTGCTGACAGACATTTCTGGCCTTGCTCGTGACATGTTTATGCGTCATCCGTTTTGAATCTGGGGAAAACTTTGCGTGTCTACGACCTCCGGCGCAAACTGGTTAAGAGTATTACTGTGTTTTTTTTGCAAACTATTTATCTTGTTACATTACTACGAGTTTCATGAAATTGGGTGTAGTCCGATTGTGTATAGTGTGTACACGTACCGGTACATGTATGTTACCCGCTCCATCGAAATCAGAAATAAGTCTCAAAATGACTTTTTGTGATACTCACATGGTGAGAAAGGGAATTTTATAAGCTTTCTAATGATACCCATCACAAGTGTGTATCTGTTTAGGTTAACGAGGTATGGTCTGATGAAGTTGACAGGTGTATATTTATTTGCCGAATCCACATTCCGAGAAAAACAGCTTTGAAATAAACAAAATTGACCAAAATCATATGGACAGCGCACACAAATCCTCTTCATTTTCATCTGTATTGATCATTTTTACATACAAGACATTAATGACAATAATCTGTGATAACTACACTTTCTAAAAATACAATGTTCAGGAAATCAACTTGGTCACGATTTTCACCCATGCGTTCACTTCAACGGCCGATTGCGTAAAACGGCCTCAGCGACTTATTCCTGATTACGATGGAGCGGGTCGCATATTATTGTCAGTGTGGTTTTGCATGGTGGATAGGATTTGCTCAATTTTATAAATTTGATTTTCCCAGGGAACGGACGGTAACTTACAACCTGACCAAACGGCATCCCTCGGATCATGTCAGTGGCTGCCTGACTTTCACCGTGGATATCGACCAGGAAGACAGCCTGGAGAGTAAGTAGGAATTCAACTTTCCGTATTTGCCCAGTGAGTCATCAGCAGGGATGAAGCCCAGAGGCATAGTAGGAATTCAAAACGATTGATCTAATCCTAATCCAATCTTGGGCATTATATTGCTGCATTCCAATCGCGTCGTGTTTATCGTGTTCACGAGTTCACGAGTCGTATAATGGCGTTCTAATCACCTGGTAACTCGTGTTCACCAGTGGTGAACTCAAGGTGGAATTTATTTCTCCATGTTCACGACTTGAAATGAATGAAATGAACGAATGAAATAGTCGCGCATGCGTGTTGGTTCACGTACGAGTTTTTGCGCTATAAAGAATGTTCTTACCGCACGACTAACTCGACTGTGCGCGTGCGTCTTAGTGGATAGAGTTTGGAATGCAACCCACTCGTGAACATGGAGAAATTCACGGTGAACATGATAAACACTACGCGATTGGAACGCAGTATATTTTTCATAGGGAAGAATAGTTTTGGATGACATTGTATTTCAAAACAGAGTAGGTAGGAATTAAATTTTTTGTTGTCGTTTTTTGTTGTTTTTTGTTTGCCTTGACTGAATAAACTACCGTATAAACTATCGTTATCAACCAAATGAATACACTTTTCACGGTGTTTTAAAGCCGTCCACATGACGGGGGCCAATCGACCAATAGGAATAGGTAAACTGTCTCGAGTTTTTATGAATGTTTATCGAAGCACGGACTTTTGTTGAAAGCGTCCGTCAGGTCGGTTGATATTTTAGGTTTTGTATGGCGCCCGTCTAAGATCTAGAGATAATTATACGTGTGTACTTGTTTTTCAAAAAGCTTAAAAGTCGGGAGATTTGCTTAATCTTACTCACCGGGGATTAGCGCTGTTCTTGGTCCAGCTAGATTAAAACCAGGAAGTGTTTGTTATTGTTTGTAACTTTCTTAGCTCTTGCATAAGCATATTACTTGTATGTCCTTTCCCAATTTCCTGCGAGCTATGACGCAATATCTTTTGTAGTGAAACAGGTTCACTGTATGGGTTTTCTCGGTTAATTTTGGAAAATAAGTCTCCAATTTTATCACCGCCTTGTTTGGTTTTGTGCAAGTTTGAAATGCTGCTCGAAATCATCATTAAATTTCATTTTCTGAATTTAAATCATGCGAATTAAACAAAATAACCATCTAAACTAGCAATCCATGCACTAAAACAGCTTTTATATTTGCAAACGAATTAAAATGTCAAACGAATTTGAAAGTCTCTAAACGAAACTAAACACCCATAAAGTAAATAAGAACTACATACGGTAATTGGCACCATGACCAAAAATGCTTGAACACGTACGTTTAAAAATGAATTTTTGTGAGTGCTTTTCTTAGGAACTTGATTGAAAAAAACAATATTTACAACCGTGTGATGTTTACGAATGCATTGTGCCAAAACAGCCATAAATTGTTAATGGAATGTCCGACTGAAGCGCAAAAGAATTGTTTCCTCTTCTTAATACCCAAGAAGCCTCATTTCAACCTCTGCCCAGTTCCGTCTCATTTTGCCTGAACGCCTGAAAATTTTGTAAAAAAAAAAAAAAAAAAAAAAAACCCTTAATCAAATACACAACTTTTTATATTTTTTTTGTAAGGTGAATCTGTTGCCAATGGTGACGAGGAGCTTGTTCAGAATCACGTGCCGCGGTCCGCGTCCGTCCCCGCCATTGCAAGTCTTCAGCAAGAGCTTGACACCCGAAACCGAGCCGGTACTCTACCCTCGCCCACCGGCGCCTCACCGGGAAGCCATCACGCGACCGCCGACCGAACAATCTCAGCACCTTCCACTTTCCACCAGGGTAGGGTCGTACGAGCGACCAATGGCATCGCGCCTGACACACCTACGGAAGACATAACACATCCAATCACACAGGAGCAACTGTCGGCAGCGGCGCGGCAGACGAACACTCAATCTATAGGTGACATACAGAGTATACAGTGTTCTTTAATATTGCCGGACAAAGACACGTCGAGCTGTAACGATAAAGTTAGGACGGGGTTTGCAAGACGCACCTCGCCGATCCGACCAACCGAACTTAAGTTACCCGGGTCGGAGGGCGCGACGTCGCATCCGGATGTCGTTGTGCCTGCAGTGGCCACCCAGACTACCCCGTCGCCACAACCGACAAGCGATGTCCCCAAGGGGAGAACTATGCAAGCTGCAGGGTCTCACCAGAGAACTCCTGATGTGGTGGAGGATGCCATGTTTCCGTTGACGTTAGACGATTCCGAATTGGATCACGCTAGCAACGAGACACAATCGGATCTCACAAACAATTTGGACGGAGCATCAGATCGGCGAGCGTCTGCGGACGAGAGCAGCCTAACGGGCCGATCGCCCGAGCTGCAAACCACAGAGCTGGCCTCTTCTTTGCCTTCCAAGCCACATTCCATATCGGCGCTGGCCGCGGATCGCCTGCTGAGCAACGAGAACCTGGTCGCTCGGGCCATTCTCGGCTCCTCCCCGTTGCGGATCCACCACTCCTCCTCTAACTCGCCGAACACGTCACCTCTGGGTTCCCCAGCGAGCCGGCGTCGCGCCATCAGCGATATTGTCCTCCAAAGAGAAATCGAGGAAGAAGTCAGCCGACTGCGCATGCGATCGTCGACGGCGATGCCAAACCGCGAGCCGGAAACGCCAACCAACACGCCTGTCGGTACCCCGCAAGTTGATTCCCATTTAACCGATCACAGTCCTGCAATGAATGCACAGGTGGAACAAGTCAGCATCGACGTGACGGCTGTGCACAAGAACAAGCTGGCACCAGTTGTGAGGCTGTCGACGGAGATTCTGGCTGAAACCATGGAAACTGGGGCTGCCGGTCCGAGAAACAATAACAACAGCCAGACGCAGACCGTGGACAACACATCCGTGGAGACGGCGTCAGTTTCGAGCGCCGCCGACCCAACGGGCTATGAGGGCGCCACAACCACCTTGGTCGCGATGGGTCAAAACAGTATTGGCCAATCCGAGGCCGGGAGCGAACCCTCTCCGGAAGGCGCAGTGTCTTCCCACGGCGACGCCCGGTCCACGACGGAGTCTGAGAGCTTCGAGTCTGGAACGAGCCACTCCGCGGGATCCGAATCGTCGGAGCTGAATGCGAGAGGAGGGGCGTCCAACCACCCGGATGCACAGGCCTCCGTGAAAGGAGACAACGTCTGGCAGCGGAGGAAGAAGTACAAGTCTTCAAGACCAAGTCTAAGAGGTAACAGCCGAAGAACTTTTACTTCTGTTCTAGTAGTTGTTCTAACGCATGCTTTCCAATTGCTTTCGTTTCTAACTGACCGTCAACATAGGGCAAGATAGCTCAGTTGGTAGAGTGCCAGTCCGGTATTCCGAAGGTCGCAGGTTCAAGTGCGCCTTGCCAATTTCTTTGTTCACTTTGAAATTCATGCAACTTTAGTTTCTCTTGTGGTTTATTTACGTATTATATACACAAAAATTACTTGTTCAGAACTGTGTACATTGAATGTGTTTAATCTGTAGTATAAATCTTGTTGTTTCTACTTCTTTTGGACAGTAAACATCACAGGCGTAACCTCAGATAGCACTGACATAGAAGCTGAACGCACCCCCACCACGCCCGTACTCACCCCTCAACGCGTGACCTACCAACGCTATGAACTACCAGTGGGTGAAGAACCACTACCCGATAGTAAGTCAATTAAATGACTATGAGCAAGTTCGGGTGCTGTTGAACTAGTCACTTTTTTTGATTTCCGATTCAAGTCTGTTTTTTACTCGAACGCGTCTAGTTGATCGATGACGTCAAATCTAGTTTGTGAGCTGGGCCCAATTTCATAGAGCTGCTAAGCAAAAAAATTGCTTAGCACAAACAAGTCTTGCTCAGTAAAAGCAGGTTACCAGCCAAAACTCCATGTGCTTTTCTTGCTAGGCAAAAATCAGCTGAATACCAGTCACGAATAATACATGTACATGTATACGTCACCTGAAAATTTTGCACAAAAAGTCTTGCTCATTAAAAACAGGTTACCAACCAAAATTATATGTGTTTTTTCATGCTAAGCAAAAAAACAGCTGATTATCAATCCAGAACAATAAAGATCAGGGGAAATTTTGATCTGTAACCTTGTTTTTGCCAAGGACAAATTGTCATGCTAAGCAAATTTTTGTGCTTAGCAGCTCTATGAAATTGGCCGCTGACGACAGGCCTTTACGTTGTTAACGAAGCAAAATGTTGGCACGTAAATTTGTATTTTTTTAATAATTTATTTGTATTATTTTCTTCACTTAATTTAGTGCAATAAACAATTATCTGATTGCAAAGAATTATCATAAAGGGAGAATTTTATCGTAAATTTTTGTAAAACTTGCACAAGTTTACCTTTCTCACCATCTTAAAACCGTGACATAACCCGCGAGTGACTAGAGAAAGCAAGGTTCGGGGCTAGGTTGACCCAGTTGGACTAGCTAGTCAAACCACGTCGCGTTCGAGTGACAACTAGATTGACTAATGGTTAAGTCTAGTTGATAGAGTCGCCCAGCCGAACTTGCTCTATGCTGTGATTATGGTTCGTGGATTTTGCATATCCTGAAGGGTTAGGAAGTACTGAGGTTGAAGCCAAAAAGGCATTATTTTGCCCTGAAAGATGGACAAAAAAAACTTAGACTGTGTCACATTCAAGACCAAGACATTCAAGAAGCTACTTAATAAACTTGCGATCGATTTCACAAAATAATCTAAACATCTTAGACAAAGACCAATAACAACACTTCAATGGCTGTTTGCGATGTCACTTCAAATTCATCTATAACACATCCAAGTTAGATACCCACCAAGTTACACTAAATTTGTCCAGCATTTTCCCCCAAAAAAGTGCTTTTATACCATGCGTAGGACTTGAGCAATAAACTTGTTGCGTAGCTTCTCGATCAAGTTACGATCGATTTCACAAAACGTGGCGTAACTACGCCAAGGACATTAACTCTAACCCCCTCACTGCTTTTTCTAGAAAGTATCCTGAATCCGCTATAATCCACCAAGTTTGGTTTGCAAAAACTGCTGGTGTCCTGAGTCCATCAGACTCCACCAGTATGCATACTGGAGAGATCCTGAGTCCATCAATAATCCACCAGCAAAAGTTGATGGACTCTGGCGGATTCAGGATACCAAGGTGGCATACAAAAAATTGCAGTGTGTTTCTCTATAGAGTCCATCACAGTCCATCACCTAAATTTCTGTATCCTGAATGCATCAAACTCCTGCAGTAACGCTAGGCTTAAAATCCTCAATCCATCACACTCCTCCAGCTTGTTCAATATGGAGGTATACTGAATCCGCTAAAATCCTCCAAAACAGGAAATGGATTTTGATGGACTCAGGGTGGTTAGGGTTAACGGTGTTTATGACAGCTGTTTGTGTAAACATACTCTCTGATGGGTTTCGTATTTATACAAATGCACGACATGTGCAGAATCGGCCTTAATTTGAAGTTCTCTCGCTTAGATTGGGAAGCTCGTATTGACCAATATGGTCGCGTCTTCTACATCAACCATGTACAGCGCACCACGACCTGGACTAAACCCAAAATAAGCCACGCTACACAGCAGGAGCACCAAGACAGGGACTCTAGACAGAGCAGGCAGCAACTGGACAGAAGGTGGGTAGAAAGCTAATCTTTTCTTTGGCAAGGCAGACAATTGGGTACCAATCTCTTTCCGGACCCTTCCAGGGTCCAGCCCGCCTTCTAAGTCAAAGGGATCGGGTCTCTATGTTTATAGAACTCGGGAAAAACCAAGAACAAAATCCTGGTCCTGTACCTGGTTCATCGACCCTAAGGCAAGGCAGACAATCAAGCATCAATCACTTCCCGGACCCTTCCAGGGTCCAGCCCGCCTGGTAAGTCAAAGGGATTGGGTCTCTATGTTTATACAACTCAGAAAAAATCAGGTCATCCAGAGTGACTGGCTGGCACCCGTGCACCCAAAATGCAGATTACTGGTAACTGAATTTGTGACTGTCCACGACGAAAGGGCTGTAAAGTGGGCATCTTGACATTTTGAGATATTTAGAGAAATGAAATCTACAAGAAAAAAAGCTTTAAAATGATGTATTACATAGTTGGTGGTTAGCTACAGCAAGTAACACTGAATATGAAAATTCTTTGTTTTTGTACTGTTTTCACATATTTTAATGGTTCTTTTCTCAAAATAAGCTCTGGTGACCTTTTATCGTGGATGGTCACATTTGGTAAACAAGTGGCACTATTTAAAATTGCCAGCCCCTTCTAGCGCTCGTTTCAACACCAGTTTGAGAACAACCAGTTGTTAACTGCTGTGACACTGAAGTGATTTGAAATGTGCAGACTGCCGAACATTTTGGAACAAACTGGTTTTCCTTTCTTCCTTGTCCAACAGATACCAGAGCATCCATCGAACCCTGCAAAGGCAAGACAATGTGTCGGAGGAGACCTCATCTGCATCAAGTAAGTCATTGCAGCAAGCGTTACCTAAGCCTCGTCTCCATGGGCACGTGTGCGTTCCTTCACTATCCCCTGGTCGTGAGGAATATGTAAATGATGCTAACTGGCTATTCAGTGCGTACTTCGTGCGTATTTTGAAAACTGCACACCAAGAATGTGATGCGCTCGCGCATCGGTCGTTCCTAAACGTTACGTCGACGCACAGAAGTATGAATATTTTTTTTCAAGACTGCGCAATACTTGTACAACCTGGATTCTGGAAGCCTCGTTTTTTTGCCTCTCAAAACTGTATCTTACGTTGTAGAGGGATGATAGAGGGAAGTATATTTGATATAAATAACGCGACGTCAAAATGTCATGTTTGAAAATATTAAAAAATACAAAGTATAAGTACAAAATGGCATCGTGCATTAAACGCATCGACTGCAGTCAAAGGTCAAGCTCATTATGGTTAAAACAATGGTGATAACTTAAGGACTCTTCCTATTAACCAGTTCGCGCCGGATGACGTATATAAACGCAAAGTTTTCCCCAAATTCAAAACGGATGACACATAAACACGCCGAGTTCAAGTTCGGAAGTGTCCGTCAGTTGCAAGCAAGGCCGGAAATGTGTGAGTGTTCCTCCCGGCACTATCGGCCTGAACCCGCTTCGGATCGAGTTTCGTTAAAAATAATCCCGCCCCTCGGCTCGGTGATGTTAAAATAATCCCGGCGCGAACTGGTTAACTTTAAACTTCCTATCATAGGTTGGTCCCTATGTCACATGTCTGTCATTCTTGTTTCACTGCGCAGCATCGACAGACAGCATTCCGGAGATTCAGTCTCCTAGAGGGCGCCATTCGTTCCTGGAGGCGCCGGCTGTCAAGTTTATTACCAGACCGGACTTCTTCACCAACCTGCATTCCAATGCGGTAAGTAAATGCAGAAATTGTATTGGTTAATATATGCATCATGAATATTCAACAGTTTAGTCCGTGTTGTCTGATTGGTCAGCGTCCTCTTGCATACATGCAAAACTTATTGCCCATTGGTTCACATGTAGGATGATATGTAAATTAAGTTGACCCTGTATAACAGTACACTAGCCATTCTCTGACTATCTGAGTGAACAAATGGGAGTTAGTATTTGGGTAATTAGTAATTTCCATTTTTTTATTTATATTTATATTTTATATTTTGTTTATTAACGGCCGGCAATCTTTTAAAAAACCTGACTATTTTTTAAACACTGACCTTAATTTAATTAAATTTAGTTAGTTCACATTATGGTTACACATCCACGAATGGCTGCAAGCCAACTAGTCTGGTTATAAATTGTTATAAACTGCTGTTTCAGCTGAAGTAGGGTCCAGGAACCAGACTACGCAAAAAATTGATGAACATTTATAAACAGGTTGAAGTCACAATATTTACTCTAAAATATGAATCCCTAACCATTTTTTGGGAAATTACAGCTTAAAGCAAATGGTGTATGTTACTTTTAACCAGTTCGCGCCGGGATTATTTTATCAACGCCGAGCCGACGGGCGGGATTATTTTTAACGAAACTCGATCTGAAGCGTGTTCAGGCTGATAGTGCCGGGAAGCACACCTACGCATTTCCGGCCTTGCGCGCTGCTGACATACATTTCCGAACTTGAACTTGGCGTGTTTATGCGCCATCCGTTTTAAATTTGGGGGAATTTTTGCGTTTATATACGTCATCCGGCGCGAACTGGTTAACCAGTTCGCGGCGGAGGAGGTATACACGCAAATTCTTTCTCAGATTCAAAACAGATGACGCATAAACACGTCACAAGCAAGGCTAGAAATGTCTGTCAGCAGCGAGCAAGGCCGGATATGTCTGTCAGCTGCGAGCAAGCCCGGAAATGTCTGTCAGCAGCGAGCAAGGGCAGAAATGCGTGAGTGTGCTTCCCGGTACCATCGGCCGGAACCGATAGTTGTGTGACCGCAAAATAAACTTCTCCTCTCGTTTTTTGTTGTTGTTGTGTGTTTTCAGGAGGCCAAGCAGATGTTTCAGCGCAACACCTCCGTCAAGCACATGGTGAATCGCATCCGCCGCGACCCGGGCAAGTTCTCGGACTACCAGCACAACCGCGACCTGGTGGCCTTGCTGAATCTCTTCATCGACCTCCAGTCCGAACTGCCCAGAGGTTGGGAGAGCAAACACGACAAGTCCGGCAAGGTGAGGTCCAAAAAAGGCCGTACAAAGTTCAAAAAGTGAAGAGGTCCATTGTCAGAATTTGAGTCTGAGGTTTGTCAAATGATTTTGTGAAGAACGTGGGACACTGGGTTTTATGAAATGCTTAAAATTGTTATCAGTATTCCTAAATACCTTAGACAGTTTACCCATTTCTATTGGTCGAGAGATCGTCACATGGCTGGTTTTAAATGGACGATAAGACACCGGAGCCAGTTTTAACCAGTTTGCCCCGGGATTATTTTAGCATCACCGAGCCGAGGCGCTGGATTATTTCTCACGAAACTCGATCTGAGGCGGGTTCAGGCCGATGGGACCGGAAAGCACACCAACGCATTTCTGGCCTTGCTCGCTGCTGACAGACAATTCCGGCCTTGCTCGTGACGTGTGTATTCGTCATCCGTTTTGAATCTGGGACAAACTTTGCGTGTATATATAAATCCTCCGGCACAAACTGGTTAAAAACTTTTCCGATGTCACAGAAAATTTGGACGTCCGTGAAATCTGGTCGCCAAATGCTGTAATATTTTTTTCTTTGATTCAGGTGTTTTTCATCGACCACACGTCCCACTGTACCACCTTCATCGATCCCCGTCTTCCCATAGAGGTAACTGACCCTACGGCTAGCCTGCTTCAGGCCCCTAGCAGGGGGCGGATGAGGAGCCGCAGCGAGGGAGAGGGCTTATTTGACGCGGCCAACGACTCAAACTCCGCAGCCGTGAGTTTACGATATAAAATACACGTGTCACCAATGCAAGAAGTAAAAAGATACTTAATTTAGAACAACAAAAACAACGGCAAACTACCTTACCGCGCAATATTTAAAAAAATAATCCGTCACCCAGAAGTGTGTTTTTTGTTGATTTTGTGAAACAACTGTGTTTAGAAATAATACGTTTTTCTGAACTTTAAAGCTGTTTATCTCATAATTAGGTTGTCAGGGGTTTTATCACTAAATCCTTCACCCAGGAGAGATAGGGTGGGGGTACATATGTAAATGATACATCATTTTAAAGCTGAGAACCTAGAGAATTTGAAAAAAGCTAAATCTAAAAAACAAAAATTATCAATCTTGTTCGGGTTTTGTTGGAGGAGGTCACAATTGTAATAGTGAACCGTTTGTTGATTTTTGGTAATAGACATTTGAGGTTGGATACTCTATATGAGGAAAATTCAGATTTAACGTTTTTTAATTTTATTTAGGGGGCGTCGTCGGGTTTAACAAGAAATCAATCCGGTCCTCCGGTTCAACCCCGCCCAGTGGAGACGCTGCGAGGGGATCAGCCCAATAGAGGGAAGGATGAGCCAGTCCCGATGGGTAAGAAATGCACACAAAACTAGGCGAAAAATGGGTGCAGACCCCCTTCGTCCAAATCACAAAAACGCCAATTGTTGAAAAATCATTCAAAGCGATCCTAATTCCTGATCTAGATCCAGATCAATCTGAACATTTAATGGAGTCATCTTTGACCCATAAGCTATCTACTTATCAAGTTTCGTTTTTTTAAGTTATATTAGACCATTTGAGATGTGATGTGGGAAAATCTTTCACTTGGCGAAATTTTTTTTTTTCAATTTTATCACTGTACTGTTTTTGAAACTGTTTTATTTACGATTGTAAGATTGTTATAACTTAGTTAGTTTGAGCTATGGAACTTTCGATCCATAGCTCTTTAATGTATATAAGTTGCTAATGCTCTTTTTCATGAATATACATTCACCCGAGTTGTATTTGAGTCCCTGCAAGTCCTTTCACAAGTCCTTTCACAAGTCCTTTCACAAGTCCTTTCACAAGTCCTTTCACAAGTCCTTTCACAAGTCCTTTCACAAGTCCAGTCGCAAGTCCAGTCGCAAGTCCAGTCGCAAGTCCAGTCGCAAGTCCAGTCACAAGTCCAGTCACAAGTCCAGTCACAAGTAGAGTCACAAGTAGAGTCACAAGTAGAGTCACAAGTCCAGTCACAAGTCCAGTCACAAGTCCTTTCATAAAGCCAGTCCAAGTAACTGGTTCAACAATGACAAAGGAATGCTTTTGTTAACAGTTCATCTGAACAGCTAGTGACTTGACTTGAGACTGAAGGACTTGCGATGGACTTGCGGGGACTTGCGGGGACTTGCGGGGACTTGCGGGGACTTGCGGGGACTTGCGGGGACTTGCGGGGACTTGTGGGGACTTGTGGGGACTTGTGGGGACTTGTGGGGACTTGTGGGGACTTGCGGGGACTTGCAGGGACTCGAATACAACTCTGACATTCACCTACCACCCTGCTTCTGAAAAAGAAATTGCGAACCACTACATCGGATAGTATTAAGTGTTTTCCCGTTTTCAAAACCTTAATTTGATGGTTGAACAACTTTCCTGTTTGTCAATTGTTTCCATTTAAAGCTTATAACGAGAAGGTCGTAGCATTCATGCGGCAGCCGAACATTATAGACATCCTGAAGGAACGTCAGGCAGATCTCAGCACTAATCCAAAACTCAGGTGAGTTCTTCGCTTGCCCTAAGTTGTACCCGTCTTGTTTGTTCCTGTGATGATGATTGAAGACTAATATAGATCCGGTATCCGCCGTGAAACGGCGCTCATGGCGCTTCAGCGGCGCACTTTACAGCCACTGCCAGGAACACCGGGGCAAACCCCTCCTCTTAGCGATGAGTGTTACTGGGTTCTTTTACGTGTATTACACAACACACAGGACCTAAAGCTTTACGTCCCATCCGAAGGACGAAGCAATAGTGGTTAAGTGCCTTGCTTAAGGACACACGTGTCAAGACCGGGATTCGAACCCACACTCTGCTGATCAGAAACACCAAAGCTTGAGTCCGCGTGCTCTTAACCACTCGGCCATGACACGTTCAGTGGCCACTCGGCCAAGAACACTCCGCCGTGATCTACAGTAAGAAAAGAGTTTTCATACATGGACACCACTTACTAACGGCAACACTTATTCGCCATCAAAACCAAATAATTTGACAGGACCTTTTGTGTTAAAGGTAGGATACACCATTGGTAATTGCTTAAATTATCAGGATTGGGTGGGGTGGGGGGTTGTATTTTATAGTAAATATCGTTCAACTCACCTGTCTGTAGTTTTACAATCATGGATGCCGAGAAAAAAAGCAAGAAAAACGGCGTTCGTTTTCAACTGGCATCGGGCAGTTGTTGGCGATCGCGAATTTGTTTTTCTTCAAATAACAAGATATCTAGCACAATCATTTTGCTGGATGCCTAGAATCATAATTTAAGTTTCAAATAAGTGAAATATTTCTTAATAAATCGGTAGTTACCTTTTTTTTCTAGATATCTGCAAATGGTGTAACCTACCAAAAAAAAATAAAAAATAGAAACAAAAGAAACAATTTGTATTCCTCCAGTCAGTAAAAACTCATGGAATGCCGATTTTGTATATTTTAAAAATTCATTGCAGAGACAAGCTACACCTTGTCAGACAGGAAGGCCTCTCGGCCTTGGAGAGACTCAGCAACGACGTGGAGCTGATCATTCTGTTGAGGTGAAAAGAACTTCCAAGTTCCCCTGACCTGGAGGAAACTCTAGTGAAAACCTAGACCAAGCTGTGCCCTAATAGGAGATATTTGCCAGTATTAGATTTTGAAGGGGATGTACGTCTACTCAATACTTTTGCTGGAGCCCGTAATTTCCATGCCGTTGGGAAGCACAGACATTTTTCAAGCATGTTTAGAACGCAGCTTCACTGTACAAATCATTAATCCTGCTGTGTTATTGTTGCCAATTGTCTTGTCATCTTTCTCACTCCCGATCCAGCCTCTTTGAGGATGACGTCATGAGCTACGCGCCTACCGTGCCTCAGACACAGGCCTCGGCGCCGCTAAGGTCCTCCCTGGCCAACATCTCTCCTCAGCCCTCCCCTCACTCCTCACCAGGTAAGAAAGTTCAGGGTGTAGAGTAGAGACCTCCAACGTTGCGAGCTTCAACGCTTCTCTCAAATTTCCTTATGTAGTGTTGCCCAAAAATAAGCCATTTGCGCGTGACCCCGAGTTAAATTTAAATAACGTCTGGTACACTGACTTGCTTACACAGCTTGGCACCGTGGAATTTTGAATTCTCCACACCAAAGACATCATATCATATGATTCGGGGCAAGCTCTTGCATAGTTACGTAACATACGTTCAGCACTAATACATTGTTCACAATGGTTGAGAATGGTACAAAGACACCAGGCCATTCCGGAGCTGGGGGTTGGTAGCGTAAGGCTTGCCCCAAATCACGTGATATAGCAACAGAGTCTTTGGTCTGTATAATTCAAAGTAAAGATGTGCCAAGCTGTGTGAGCAAGTCAGTGTACCAGATGTTATTCAAATTTAACTCGGGGTCACGCGCAAATGGCTTATTGGGAGTCAAGGATTGTGTTCGATATAGCCGAATGTTCGGGATAGCCGAATGTTCGGCATAGCGGCGTTCCACTGTATTATGACATGTGAATGTGAATGAACTTCAAAATTTACATCTTTCGTCTCGTTCTCAACTTTGCAGTGGTGAGCCGAGCCAACGCGAGAGCCCCCGCACCGTACCGCAGAGACTTTGACGCGAAATTGCGCGGATTCTACCGTAAGATGGAGGCAAAGGGATTCGGCCAGGGACCGACCAAGCTGAAGTGAGTTAGCCACGAGCGTTAACTGTCCGACAATAATTTCTGTCATATCTTTCTTTGTTCACCTGCTAGTCTTGGCTCAAGGTGTATGTACCTTTTGTTTTGTTTCTTGGGTCTGGATGCTGAAGTGTATACCGTAATTTCCTGCGGTAAAGCCGCACGGCGGTTAAGGCGCAGGTCCCTAAAATCACCCAAAAAAAATTCAAACGCCAACAGATAAGGCGCACTGCCGAATAAGGCGCATGCTTGAACGCACCCAAAAGAACACCAGGCGCCACCCGGTGTAGGTACATCGCCAGAAAGGGGTCATTTTGTTGCCTTAGAACAATCCCATTATTCCAAGCATGAATTAAACCGTAACCCCATGGGCTGGTCCCATGAAGAAAAAACCCAAAGTACCTTTATCCATCGAGCCAACGCTGTGCATGATTGGGGTCATTTTGTTGCCTTAGAACGACCCACTATTCCAAGCATGAATTAAACCGTAACCCCATGGGCTGGTCCCATGAAGAAAAAATCCAAAGTACCTTTAATTTTCCATCGAGCCAAAGCTAGCTGTGCGTGATTGCGGTTTCTGACCCTGCAATGGTGCGTCTTTTTCCAAAAGAAATAAGGTTCAATGAACTAAAACCATTGAGTGAGCCGACACGAAATGTATCAACAATCGCAAACACCAGATGTTCCTGACCGCAGAGTTTATACAATGGAAGCCGATACACGTGCCTCTCCCACAGATATCGGGTTTCAAAACCACGTTTAATGTTTTGGTCCGTGGGATTATAAATTAATTCAGTACCGGTAGTACCGGTAAGTTCAGTCAGTCAGTGATTATAGTTTCTTTCCAGACAACGTAATCAGACAACATAGAGTTGACTTAATATATGAAAGGGATTTTTAGAGGGGATTTGTTTTTAAATAAAGTTCTTTTCCTTTATTTCAAACCTATAATTTGTTAATCACGTTCATAAGATATTTGTTTAATACATCATTACTCTTAGTGTTAGTTTTGTGTTGAAGATCGTTAAACTTATTTTATATCTTACTAATAAAATAAACGAAACAGACACATGAACCATCTCTTTTCTCTTATTGAGGGCGCCCTTAATTATCGCCAGATTCGTATAGGGGAACGATTATGGCGAAATAAATCAATTCGCTCGAGAAATACATTGACAAACGCCTTTTAAATAAATTAAATAACTGCCAGGCGAGGGTTAGTGTAAGTAAATACAATGTATCTTTGTTGGAGATAAGCGGGCCGGGACAACATTTATTGAGAAGCAGTTTGTGTTGAGAGAACGTCAACACCCAATGGTAATGAAGATTTTTTTAACTGGACTTCAGGGTTGGATAACGATTTTGTCACTGGGGAAGTAGTGAGCGGTGCTGAGGGCTTTGATGTTGGTCTTTTCAAGAAACTTGGTCGGCTCATCACTCAGTCACCCTGAATAATAAGATACTATTACGTTAAATTCTTATAATACTTTCTCAAACAAACATCTAAAATGAAGATATAATAAAACACCCTCAACGTTCACACAATAGAGGTTGGGTGAATGCGAATTCCAAACGTTTAAGTAATTCTGTTGCAGCATTTTCGGAATGAAAGAAAACGGCCAGAAGGAAAAAGGGGGTCGACACATTGTGGCATTGTTGGAATAAAAGCACGGTCGTGGGGGGGGGGGGGGATCAACACATCGTGGCATTGTTGGAGGGTAAGCACATTCATAGGGGATCAACACATCACGGCATTGTTAGAATGGAAACACGGTCACAATGTCGAAGAGTTGAGCTAATTGGTTGACCGCATTATTGAGTAAGATTACGGCGTTCAAAGAATTCTTCACACAAAGACCGTCCCTTTGAAATCAAGCGACATCATATAAGGCGCACCGAAAGATAAGGCGCGGCGATGTTTTTGTGGTCTAGAAAGTCAGATAAGCCGCGGCTTTACCGCAGGAAATTACGGTAATTCAATTTTGTGTGTCGCCTAAACAAAGTATTTGGGGCACTAACCATTCCTAAATTCTGTTTTACTCTTTGTACACGTGTATGTAAATGTTTCAGGGGAAGTTTTAACAAATAAAAAGGGTAACTTCAACATGCTTTCATGGATTTTGATGAAACTTGGATACAGTGACCCTTGGGTGGGAAGACACAATTCTTCATTGGATTGCTGGGGTCAGAGGTCACGTAGGGGTCATTTTAGGTCATTGTCTAAACATGCACAATTTTTTTTTTTTTTTAAGAACACAAAACATATAGGATCAATTGTTTTTAAACAATTTGTAATTTTTGTGTGTTTTTTTGCAGGCTTACAATCCGAAGGGATCACCTTCTGGAAGATGCCTTTGGCAAGATCATGGCTATCAGCAGGAAGGACATCCAGAAATGCAAACTCTTTATATGCTTTCCAGGAGAAGAAGGGTAAGAATTCTTGCCTGTCTGTCAAACAGGGCGCTCGTACATAAAAAAACATTTGTTACCAAACAAATCAAATCAAAATGTAAATTCTTGATTTTTTTTGCAGGTTAGACTACGGCGGCCCGTCCCGCGAGTTTTTCTTCCTCTTATCGCGGGAGCTCTTTAATCCTTACTACGGCCTGTTTGAATACTCTGCTATCGACACCTATACTGTTCAGATCAGCCCCATGTCGGCCTTTGTTGACAACTACCTCGAGTGGTGAGTTTCTTAGCTGAAGTGCGTAGTATGTAAAGGATTTTGGCAAAATCAGACGGAACTGGGCACAGGGCATAGTGGAGAAAACTGCAAAATAAGATTTTTGAATATTTGTAATGTTTAGTTTGCCTACTAACTATGTTTTGTTAACCAGTTCGCGCCAGGATTATTTTAACATCGCCGAGCCGAGTGGCGGGATTATTTTTAACGAAACTCGATCCGAAGCGCGTTCAGGCCGATAGTGCCGGGAAGCACACCCACGCATTTCCGGCCTTGCTCGCTGCTGACAGACATTTCAGAACTTGAACTTGGCGTGTTTATGCGTCATCCGTTTTGAATTTGGGGAAAACTTTGCGTTTATATACGTCATCCGGCGCGAACTGGTTAAGAAATATTATGGAAGTAGTGGAATAAAAGTGTTTGTAAGGAAAAATTGTTGGCCTTTTTTCATATCACATGTACAAAACTTCAAAAACTTTTTTACAACATTTTACTTTTGCGACATGCTGAAGAACAGCCATAACTTGTTAATGGAATGTTCAATTGAAGCGCAACAAACTGTATTGTAAAAAAAATTGTATCCTCTTTTCTAATACCTACTTGGCGTCATTTGAACAGGCTTCTCATATCATTGGCAAAAAGAATGTTGGCATTCTACATATTTTTTTGTTCGGGGGTGCAGGTTCCGTTTCTGCGGTCGCGTGATCGGTCTCGCCATCATCCACCACTTCCTCTTGGACGCGTTCTTCACCCGGCCTTTCTACAAGGCACTCCTGCGCTCGGCCAGCCACCTGTCGGACTTGGAGTCACTGGACGCTGAGTTCTATCAGAGCCTGCTCTGGATGAAGGAGAATGACATCACCGACGTCTTGGACCTCGCCTTCACTGTCGATGAGGAGACTTTCGGCCAGGTAAGATCTCTCGCGCAATCGTTGATTAACGATTAACCACTGCTTTTTCGGAATCAAATACGCTATCCAACTTTGGCAAGCTCGATGATCGAGAGCCGTGACATCCGTACCTGTAAGCTGAGGTTGTGGGTTCGATTCCACGATCTAATGATGGTCATAACGTCATCCTGAAACTCCTTAGTCCTCTCTCCCCACTCTGCATTTAAAGCACGGTTCATACTCGGCACAAAAGCAAACACAAACGCGAATTTGTGACGTCGGGACAAGTTTTTACGCTGCCAATTCGCAAAAAGTTGAACACATTTTTGAATGCTTTTGTGACGTCAAATTTGTGTCGCATTCGCTTTCGCGTGAACCAGCCTTCACGATGCACTCAACTTTAGGTAACCAGGATTGCAACCGTGCCTGGAGTTAGTCAACTTGAGTAGTCCAAACTTGTTAGTTAGTCGAACAATGGTTTACTCTAGTCCTTGCCGGAAACTTGCTCTGTGATGTCCAAACTGATATACCCAAAAAGGCGAAATGTTTTTGTTCGAATCGCCGTTTAAAATGTCGCTTCTATGCCATACAAAATCAGACTATCGTATTCATTGCGTTGTGCTCTCTCTGAACTCTATTTAAAATTGACAGACGAACTTGCCGAGTTTCAGACTTTCCCAGTAACTCCCGTTTTCTGGTTTTTTTCAGTTGGTTGAGCGGGAACTCAAGCCTAACGGCAAGAACCTGCCAGTGACGGAGAAGAACAAGAAGGAGTACGTCGACAGGATGGTGAAGTGGCGGATCGAGCGGGGGGTGATGGAGCAAACGGAGAGCCTGGTCAAAGGGTTCTACGAGGTAAGGATAAAGTGGACCAATCCCGCCTTTTGAAGTCAAACGGTGGACCAATGAGATGCTGTCTGCATATGCTTATTAACCCTAATATAACCCGCTAGGCTCTTTTTGCTAGGAACCATTCTCAATCCTTCAAAATCATCGGTTATTTCAAGCATTTTTTCAGTCGAGGATGACCACTGCCTCAATCCTCCAAAATCCTCATTCAATCAATGCTATGGGTCGAGTCGGTGCCAATGACATTTAGAAGCAGAAGAATGACATTTAGAAGCAGAAGAATGACATTTAGAAGCAGAAGAATGACATTTAGAAGCAAAGAATGACATTTAGAAGCAGAAGAATGACATTTAGAAGCAGAAGAATGACATTTAGAAGCAGAAGAATGACATTTAGAAGCAGAAGAATGACATTTGGAAGCAGAAGAATGACATTTGGAAGCAGAAGAATGACATTTAGAAGCAGAAGAATGACATTTGGAAGCAGAAGAATGACATTTGGAAGCAGAAGAATGACATTTGGAAGCAGAAGAATGACATTTGGAAGCAGAAGAATGACATTTGGAAGCAGAAGAATGACATTTGGAAGCAGAAGAATGACATTTGGAAGCAGAAGAATGACATTTAGGGTAAGGCTTAACATAAAGAATGCTGGGTACAGCCTACAACCTCAACCCATTGCATCCTCCAAAATCAACTGTCACTTTTTGCCATTCATCCTCAATCCTTAAAAATCCTCCAAAACTGCAATGAGGATTTTGGAGGATTGAGAAGGGGTTAGGGTTAAATATGTTTTTTAAATTTGTTTATGGTATTTATTTTTGCTCAGGTTGTGGACACCAGGTTAGTCTCTGTCTTCGATGCTAGAGAGTTAGAGCTCGTCATTGCTGGCACGGCCGAAATCGACTTCCATGACTGGCGGAAACACACGGAGTACCGAGGAGGTAATTAAAATATAAGTAATCTTAGCGGAAGAGTTTTAAGAACCTACGCCAACCTATCGTGGTAATTGGCACTCGCGCTGTTGGATTTTTAATACAAATAATATTACATTAACCCTCTTATATACCGTGCAGTTACAATAGAGCTGTCAGACCTTTCAAAACCTTTCAAGTTTCCTGGACTAAAGGGTTTTGAAAGGTGAGAAAGCTGTCTGACAAAATAAACCTATGAAAGATTTTGAAAGGTAAAACAACTCTCTGAACAAACTGGTGTGAGGTTTTGGAAAGTCTGGCCGTTTTCTGATAGACTTCCCATACCTTTATCATAGGGGCATACCATACCAAATACAAAATGTTTTGAAATGTTTAGCTGTTTTCTGTGGGAGATATTCTATATAATGTGCTGGGGAGTAATTCCACCTTTCAAAACATTTCAAAAGGTTTTGAAAGGTCAAACCATGTATGCAACTGTACTGATATTTGGTTGAGCAATAGCTCCACCTTTCATTTCCTTTCGCAAGGTTTTGGAAGGTCTGGCCGTTTTCTGATAGACTCCCCATACCTTTATCATAGGGTATACCATAGCCCAGTTTTTCTACCTTTTAATTCCTTTCAAAAGGTATTGAAAGGTGTGGTAGTGCAGTAGCAACAAATTCTGGAGCGTTTTGAAAGGTTCATACTTTTTTTATATCCATTTTGCCCAGTAAGCAGATTTTGAAAGGTTTTGAAAGGTGAAACCATAGGAGGGTTAAACAAATTGAAACTTGTAATCAATTTCCTTTTTACTTTCTTTTTTGTCCTGTAGGCTACCAGGACAAACACCACATCATTAACTGGTTCTGGACGGCGGTGGAGTGTTTTGACAACGAGCGGCGACTGCGGCTACTGCAGTTTGTGACCGGCACGTCCAGCATTCCTTACGAGGGGTTCGCGGCGCTGAGGGGCAGCAACGGCCCGCGAAAGTTCTGCATCGAGAAGTGGGGGAAAGTCACGAGCCTTCCCAGGTTGGTGTGATTTTTGGAGAGCGGTTGCGGTGTCAGTCGCAGGTCGTACCACAAGATGGTCACAAGCTGGTCACAAGTACATCATAAGTTGGTCATAAGTGAATTACCAAGTCGGATCACTAGTCCGATCACAAGTAATCACAGGTCAATTATGGTCATAAGTAAATCATAAAGCTAGTAAATCATAGTCGGATTACAAGTCAGATTGCGGGTCAGATTGCGGGTCAAATCGCGGGTCTAATCGCGGGTCTAATCTCGGGTCTAATCTTAGGTCTAATCTTAGGTCTAATCTCAGGTCTAATCTCAGGTCTAATCTCAGGTCTAATCTCAGGTCTAGTCTCAGGTCTAGTCTCAGGTCTAGTCTCAGGTCTAGTCTCAGGTCTAGTCTCAGGTCTAATCTCAGGTCTAATCTCAGGTCTAATCTCAGGTCTAATCTCAGGTCTAATCTCAGGTCTAATCTCAGGTCTAATCTCAGGTCTAATCTCAGGTCTAATCTCAGGTCAAATCTCAGGTCAAATCTCAGGTCGAATCTCAGGTCGAATCTCAGGTCGAATCTCAAGTCAAATCTCAGGCTAAATCACAAGCAAAATCACAGGTTAAATCACAGGTTAAATCACAGGTTAAATCACAAGTCAAATAAGTTGGTTCCAGTTGGATTAAGCTGGCAAGCCATTTTGGTACCCAACAAATTGGTGAGTTGGACTATGTTCGATTAAGCAGTAAAGTCGAACGAGTCACAGTTGGACTTAGCAAGCAAGTCCTCGGGAACCATTTGGGGGTTAGGGTTAACTGGATCTAGTGAGTTTCCCTTGTGGTTTATTTGAAATTGTCACATTGAATAATAACAGCATTCTACAAGACGATCAATGTACACTTTTTCTTGGGTCCTGTTTTATTTCTCCCCGCTTTGCAGAGCCCACACCTGTTTCAACCGGCTTGATCTGCCACCCTACACATCCTATGCAATGCTGTTAGAGAAGCTGGTCATTGCCGTAGAAGAAACAAGTACATTCGGAATCGACTAGACCTGGAATCAGTCCGAGTATGAGACATTATACCTATACGGGATAACGTCTGATATATCTAGACGTGCGCCAACCAACTGGGACTCGACTGACGTCATTTGGAGCAGAATTGTGGACGAAACTGCTGATTAGCCAATTTGGCTGCCATGTTTTGGGGCCATAGCCAGGGATGTAGTCAAGTCCAACACGAGTCCCTGTAAGTCCCTGCAAGTCCATCACAAGTCCCTGCAAGTCCATCACAAGTCCATCACAAGTCCCTGTAAGTCCCTGCAAGTCCATCACAAGTCCTCCAGTTCCAATTCAAATCACAAGCTATTCAAATGAGCTTTGACAAAAGCATTCCTTTGTCATTGTTCAACCAGTTACTTATGACTGGCTTTTTATGACTGGACTTGTGACTGGACTTGTAAAAAGACTTGTGTGTGCAAGGACTTGCAGGGACTTGAATACAACTCTGGCCATAGCAACTAGTAACGGAAGACGTAGCATCGCAATGGACAGCGCCTGCTGAGTGGACAGATTTTAAGGGTCAAGATGCAGTCTTGTTTTCATAGATAATCACGGAATCTGCTCGCATATCATAGAGCGGATATTCCATATTTCTTACACATCCGTGAATAGGTGCAAGCCAAATTCTAACTCGAATATTCCCTGTCTATAAATTGCTCCCCCTTTTTTTTGTCTGAAGGAAATAAATGAACCAGACTACAAAAAGAGCAAATTTTGTTTCTTGATTCACATAAAGTTGCCACCATAGAGTTTCTTTTTTTAAATCAAATGCTTAAAGAGCGCTTGTAAAAAAACAAACACTTCAACTTTTGTGCCAAAACCATAGCACTGCTACATTCCAAAAATCACAATTTTGAAGATTTATTTTTCCAATACAGATGCCAAAAAGAGACAAGTCTTTCAAATTGTTTGAATTTGTTCCCCTATTTTTGACTTAAATAAGATTTCAACATTTGACTATGGTTTTGTCTAATTTGTCTTTTACCACTTCGGATGTATTTTGTCATTGCATTTATGTGATTTAATTATGGGATCTTTACAAACACTATTTATATATTTATAGATAAAACTATGCATATTGTTTGCATTATTTGTTTACATTTTGGTTATAATTTTTTTTTTTTTTAAAGATGTTTGGTGTTTCATTTATTTCTGTCAGATTTTTTTAAAAATTTGTTTACTTTTTTTTGCAGAATATTGGAATACATAACGAAGAATGAATCTTGTAAACAAATGTGTGTACAAATTTTGAATTCTTATTTTGTTTATACATTTAAAACTTGGTGATAGGATTATCCTCTTTTTCCCCCTTTTTTTTTAATTTGTATTGGTGATTTATTTATTTTTGTTATGATCTAATTTTTGTGTGATAGGAACTATTTCCCACCCTGTCAAAAACTAGATTGTCAATGTTGTGAACAAATTAAAAATAAAAATTAATTTAATACAACTGGAAAACATTTTTTTCTTCTAACGTGCAACAATTATTTTTGAGAATTGCTAACGATTTGGGTAATTTATATATTTCAGTTAATTACTTTGTTTCTGAAGGTGGTGGAAAGATTTTTGTTGTAAAAACTACGAATGTATAACACCGTTGCGTTTATTTAATACAATATAAATTTCTATCGGTATAATTTTTATATTAATTTCCTTAACATTTGGTTGTACAAACTATTAACTATATACATGTATATATATTTACACAATTACAAATTAATGACCAACTGTGTTAATATTTTTTTTGTAAAACTTATACATTGTATTAAAAAAAAGTGTTCATATTCTGCATGTAATTGCCACTGACATAACATTTTAACAACATGTAACTTATAGTGTAGTCAGTTGTATAACAATTATGAACAAAAAGTGTTATGCAATTTAACATGTAGATTTATTATAACTTCTGGCTTAAATTCTATAAATGAAAACAAATTTTGTTCCACTTTGAATAAACAACATCATGTAGACAAAAAAATATATAAAACATAGTTAATAATCTATGCAAATTTCGTTTGTAGAATTTGAGGTCCTTTTAAACATTGTGACTTGTACAATGTATTGCACGGAGTACAAATTGCCTTTCTAATACAGGACTATTCTGCAGGAATTAATTAGCTTGGAAATTGCACCAAAGTGGTGGTATTCCCCTAACAATTTGTCATATAATTACGTTAAAAGCTTGCCAACCGCCCTGAAACAAACCCTTTAAACATTTTTAGGAATCAGAGGGGAGAAAACACACACTCGCACAAAAACTGCCTAATCTGAAACTATTTCCCAAACGGCCATAAAACGTCAACAGATGTTGGCCATTAATTTGTTTTAAACTCGCTGTGTTTATGAACCAACCAGTGAAATATGTCTACGTACGTACGCCGGTACATGATCCCCTGAAAGACCATTGAATTAACCCCCAGAGAGTTGACTAACAAACCGAGAACCGCAACACTTTCACCTTTTTTTCCTTTTCATTTTGTGTATTCATTTTGTAAATAAATTCTACATCTAACATTTCTTCCAGTACCGTTCCCATTCTATTGTTGTTGTTATTTTCATGTTCTATATAATATGCATTACGGCAAAGGATCTTTTTGTGTGAAATAGATCTTGCTTCTATAGACCATGTGCCCTCTGCTTACATCTATATTCAAATTAATGTACTCCGGCGATATGCGCACACATCGTGTTTTGCATAAAATTTATGTAAAACGCGATGCGTGCGCATACCACCGGGTACATTTGAATATAGATGTAAACAGAGGGCGCATGGTCTATAGAAATGTATATATATACCCCCTACAACAAAATGGCCGGCTTAAACGTAAACAGCCAAAATATGCTTTTGTGAATTGTGAATTTGTGATTTTCATTTACGAGATATTTTTCATGATTTTTCTGTACAATTTGAATAATTCAGGTATTATTTTGGAAAGAATATATTTAGGTATAAAATACTTTTACAAACTTCCACGATTTAGCTAGCTTTTCAATAAGCTGTACTGTGTAAGTTTTAAGTTATTTGCGTAAATTATAAATTAAAATGTCGGTGTGTTACTTTGACATAGTCTGGCCATGGAAATGTGTGCACCATAATTTGTATAATATGAATCTTGAAACAAATTTATTAAATAACAAAAATCACCATTGTTAGTAAATATTGCAACAAGTGTTACTTTCTTGCTTTTATCCACAATTAACGACCCTGTGATTTTGTCACAACTTCATGTTTTTTTGGGGGTCACAACTCCATTAGCCTCTGTCATGACCTTTCTAAAAGGTCAACGCGAGGAAAATTGTCAAAATGGCGGCGCTTACCAACAGCAACACGTGTGTCGTCGATGTCAGAACTTTATGGCTTACGACGGAGCTCTAAAGGCTGTGGTTATTTCGAAAGGATAAACCGTAGGCATAAGGCTAAATGTCATCCAAAACTGTAAAATTACGAAAGAGAAAGAAACAGCGACTGAAAAAATGGTCAGTTTGTGAAAGCGTGCTGCGCTATATACGTACGTGCGTAGCTAGCGGATGTCAGACAAGTCGACCGTTGAGACAACTCGACTCGGGACAAGTCGACCGTTGAGACAACTCGCCCGTTGAGACAACTCGCCCGTTGAGACAACTCGACCTTTGGGACAACTCGACCTTTGGGACAACTCGACCTTTGGGACAACTCGACCTTTGGGAGAGCTATAGCTGTACTTCGACGTTTACATTGTTTATAAACAGTTAATGTTGGGCCGACTTTCCTCATGCAATGTTGCCATACTTCTTTGTTGACAAACTGCAAATTCATTGTACCTTTACCATGTTAATGTTATTAATGCTTGCTATTTACCCCAGTGTTAACAATTTAGGTGTAAGCTTAGTCCGAAAAAAACCCCAAAACGGTGGCGTCCAGAAATTGTGCACACAATCGACCGAGTGCTCCCTAATTGGTCATGGCGCAATTGAATAATTCTTGAAAAATCCAAGTTTAATATTTACGAACTTCTTTTAATGTCAGGTTTCAGTCAATAAAAGGGTAAAATATTACTAGATTTCACAGGCGTCTGTACATTTAATGTGACAGTATTTAAAACTGGTTTTTAAATTAACATTGCAGGATCAGGAATGTTGAGCCAGGTTTAACGTCCATATAGTAATTATGTGAACCAAGTGCTTGTGTGTAAAGCCCCAAATTTATATTTGATGTCAACAAATAATTAAAAATACAAAAATAATATTGCTTGTACATGTATCAAGTTGTATGAATTGGCCCCAGAATTTTTTTACTGTATGGCATTCAAATATGGCTTTCAAATAAAGCTTCAGTTCAGTGCCACTGAAATTTTTGTTTTGTTTAAATGTTAATTGGGCCTAACCGGTTTTCTAAGGAGCATAAATACACGGCGGGCCTTTTCAAGTGCAGGAAAGAAAATCTAGTTTTATGATTGGCCATTTTGTATTTCCCCGCAATTCACTAACTATCTGTTGTCTTTCCTCTGTGGTATAGCTAATTACGTTAGTTTTACGCGAGAGCTCGGAAGCCATATTGACAAATTTCCGCAAAACGCCCTCTTCGGTTGATTTTCGTCATTTCATGACAGAGGCTAATGTTTGTGATCTCCGTTGCATGTGAATAGCGCCCTCCATTGGAACTTCGAGCGCTTGAAGAAATTTTTTTTTATTTCTTTCTTTTTTAAGGAAAAATAATCAATTGCATTAAAGATCGTTCTAACCACCTCGTGAAATTGTTCCGTCTGGCTTGCTGTTATTTGGAAGAATTTATATTAAAGCAGGATGACTTTTTTATAACACAAAATTGTATAAATTGTACAAAATTATATAATTAATTAACGCAAAGATTCCTCCATTACCATGGAGGATTACCTAAAAAGAATTTAATAATAATAATAATAATAATAATATAAAGCATTTATAATGCGCCATCTATCTAGAGAAAACCTATTCCGAGGCGCAACATAAAACACAAACATGACAAAGGAAAAATAATGAACCAAAATAAAATGCAACAATAAATAAAACATAAAGGCAATTCAAGATCAATAATGTGACCCTACAAGATCAAAGAGGATATCACAGTACCAACACACACTGCCCAGCTGCACATGGCAAACAAGCAAAGAGAGGAGAAGACCAGAATTAGCAGTTACAACAACTTAACAGCAATAACTGATTCCTGCCCGACCAAAATGAGAGAAAAAATGGCCGAACATACATGTATTAAGGTATGTGTCAGCAATGGGATACCAGAAATCACATTAAAGACATCAAGTAAAAGCTCAAAATGAGTACATAAATCACAATAAAATGTTTTGCAAAAACAATCAAATATTATAAGCAGTTTCAAATAAATGAGTTTTTAACAACTTTTTGAAAACATTGATGGAACTACAACTGCGAAGTTCGAATGGCAAGGCATTCCAAAGCTTGGGAGCAGCTGCATAAAATCCACGATCACCATACGACGAAACAGTTCTAGGGACAGTCAGAAGAATTTTGTCAGCAGATCTGAGAAACCACAACATTCCGCGAACACAATGACCACCACAAATAACAAAAACACAGAAAACAGATTAACAGATCGATCATCAAGAAAGAAGCGTACACAAAATCTACAATTTACTCTATTTTTTGCATGTGTAGCATTAATTCTTATTCTTACACATTCGGCCATGACGTTCGGGGGAATCCCTCATTATTTCATGCACCAGTGCACTGCGGTGACTTGCACAACACAAACTCTGCGCTGATTGGTCAAATTGAATAATGCTTCCTTGACGGTTTCTAATCTCCTAAATATATACCCCCTTTTTATTCATGTTTGTTTTGCTTCTATAGAGAGAAGTAAGAACTTGTATAGGGAAATTTTGAACCAATTATTATTTGTGTACAATTAATTGTGATCAAACGTTGTTTTAATGGGTTTTGGAGGGCAGAACTGATAGTTGAAGCATGGAGGAATGGTTGAAGTAGTACAACAGAAAACCGTCGAAGACCCGGCGGCCGCGGGGTGGTCGTCAGATCGATCATGCGCGTCAAAGCGGCAGTTTAATTTTTTTTTACGTTGTCTGGGGGACCGGGACCGGAAATCTCGAAACATTTCAATTTGACAGAAAGAAATTTGAGAAAGACGTCACAATTCGGTCTTATATTTCCAGAGATGGGACTCCCTACACAGTCATCCGTTTTAACTGGTTCACTTTGACTTGAGGGAATTGCGTTTGACGGAAGTTGTTTGTTTGTTCATTGATTCTAAATAATCCAGACGTTAATGCGGTGTGTGTGATTCTTCTGCGTGCAGTCTAGCCTGTTGTTGGTGGTTCGCACGTTGTGTGCCGACAACAGTCTGCGTGAACGTCGAACCACTGTGTTTAAAAATCTACTGGAAATTCTTTAAATGTCTACAAGTATTCCTCCATGCTACAATAAATGAAGAGCCCTGGAAGATTATAGACGTTGCCATTATCAAGCAGAACTGTTGAAGTCGGAGAAACGAGGACTAAAAAGGGAGGATTTCTTGTGTAAAGTGTCGGTGAAGTTCTTATAATCTTATGCCAGCAGTACTCCGAGAACTCGCCATGAATAGCCGTGTTGTCACACGGGACGTCACGGGCCGATTTCGGGAGGGGGATTTCCACGCGTCATACACGGTCCAGAATGTACTGGGAAGGTAGGGGAGAATACTCGACGTTTTAAACGTTTTCTTGGGGCTTAGTTTGGGCAGAACGTTGCATCATGCCACCACTTTTTTATCTTGTATTTTCTCAAACATTTCTAAAACAATGTCAATGTGTAATTTGTAATATAAAATGTAAATTTTTTGTTAGTGGAAATTTTCACTGTACTGACTCTCCATACTAGACTTTGACACAAGTCACAACCAACGAGGTGGCGGCATGTTTAAACAATCTTTCCCACAATGTTATGTTGCTAGAGAAAACAATTTTATGATATTGATATTTTATGATCTAGTTCATGATACTTTTAATAATTACTATAGGCTACAGTAACTTAGCAATGTAATCAAATGTCAAAGAAGTACAATAAATTAAAAAAGAATTACTTTGTTCCAACATGTTCTTTTAATATAGTAATAATTTATATTTGACGAGCTACTAGTACTAACTAGTACTACACCTTGGCCTACATTATGTAGGAAATATTTTAATTTGTTCGGTCTGTGCTCCAACGTCCAAGTGATAATACGTGCCCACGGTAATATGTGCCATCTTGTTCAGGGGGCAAATTTACACGCGTTGCTGTGTACGCATCGTCGATCGAAAAACTTTTTCGCTTCCAAGTTATCGTGCGTTATTCTTAAATGTGCGGGCGTCTAGCAGCAACACCTGTTCATTTTGCCCCGTGAACTAGATGGCGCATATTACCGTGAAACACCTTATTGCCCCCCAAAAAAAAACCACCAAAAAAACCAAGGTTTGGCCTTATTATGTCATCTGTTTTTTGTTTTTTTCACTTCGAAGAGGCGTAATTTACAAAATATATAATGTTCTAAATACAGTTAATGTAATTATAAACATTTACCACCCCTTGTTTAAATTCTGCATTACATGTAGTGATGTACACGTTGTGGTATGGCCCCATACAATGCACTAGGCATTGTAATTTGTATGCGGTAAATGAAAGGGATAGGCATTGTTTGGAATTCTTTTGCGAACCAAAACAAAGATCTTTTCTTACCAAAGCCTGGGGTACCCACCCCCACATTATATGTATTTTCGGTGGAGACCAATCTGTTGTACTTTAAAAATTTACCCTTGGCCTTAAACACTATTGGTCTTGTAAGATGTTAGCAAGGCCAAAGAAAAGTGAAAATTCATTGACTTTGGGTGTCATTGTGGTCAGATTCCTGCTTGGCGCAGTGAGTGGTTGCATGGCTACACCTCGGAATCTGACCTGCTAAACTTTGAAGAGAATTGTAAATTGGACCATAGTGAAGCTACTTGTACACTGTGTACATGTACTGCCCTGGTATACATTTTCACATGAAATCCAATCCATTGAACTGACAACTGAAACAATTGTGTACAATGTATGGCCCTTCATTGAAAATGTGGTTTTTGTATTTTGAGTAAACTTGTTACAAACTCAGTTCATACATCTGTACATTGAACACTTACCCTTGCACTTTTGGTGTAGTTTAGGGCATGTCATTTTGACAATTGCACTCCAGCAGAAGTGATTTGGAAGATGCTTTGACTCGAGTGGAGCGTATTGAAAGGTACATTTAATTGTATCTGCTTCACAGTAAGGATGCTTAGTACTGGTGGAGAGATTAAAAGAGGGCTTGTGAATCCCACCATATTTGACAGACAAGTTTACTTTAGTCTAATTGTTTCATTATCATAATCACAGCATGGCCAAGTTATACCCTTTTTGCAGTGTGCAGTGGTTCACCCCATAGTTGTTTGGCAGATATTGGGGGCTAGCTGTGCAACATGGGCGAGCCACTAAAAAAAATAGAGCAAGGGTTAATACTAGCAGTACAATACTTGCAATTTCACTGATTTTTTGTGTAGAAACTTTCTGTCATTGTATTAAAATGAACATCAGTCATGTGTACGTGCACCAGTAGATTTCGATTTCCGATGTTTTTTTTAATTAGACACAATACGTCATTTCCCGTTTTGAAATCCTGATATCCAGGAAAATATTGTTCAACTTGGCCATATCAATTTCCAGCATTGCCATGTACATATTTGTGTACAGGCACATGTATACGAGTGTCCAAAAGGTTCGCGTTGAATGTTGTTTAGTAAAGCTCCAAACCTTGAACCCCTTGAGTTTTACATTGATTTTGGTGGAGGACACATTGCACTTCAAGTGGTTTTATAGGTTTGATTTCTGTGATATTCAGAGTTCATGGAAATGTATGCCTACCACTAGTATTTTTTTCACAAGTTCCATTTTATTCTTGACCTAGAATCATACTGTGGGTAATGTTAAAAATCTGTGACCATTTTTTGTTGTTGCTGTCGTACAGATTGAAACATTTGTATTTAGGAGCCACACATCCTAATTCACTGAGGAAAGGTCACAAAATTATCAATTTTCAGTTCATCGGTATATTTGCACAGTGTGACAGTAGATATAATTTTCAATTAATCATTGGCACAGAATTATTAATATCCCGATATATATTTATTTAAGAAAAATGGGGCCACTTAGTTACATACAAGTACTGTGCCACGTATACAGTATTCCCACATCTGACAAAAATAAAAAAGAAGTATGATGACTGTACAAAACAAAATACAATTATGTGTAGGAAAACTAGCTTTTCTTGCCACATTTTTTTGTTAGATCTAACAATACATGTATGTTCATTTTACCAATGAGTAATGAAATCTCTCAAGTTTTTGTTGTTGTTGGACCTATGTACAACATGTTCCTCTCCCACAAAACAAACACATGAAACAGACACTCGGGGAAGCAAGTGGGTACAGCCTACCCAGTTTTACTCACTTTTGCCCTCCATGGCATGCACGTATACACTAGTATCACTTTCATATTGCTTTCAGAGAGTTGTTTACCCCAAAAATGTTGCACCCCATGCATGACTTCACAGCCCCCTGTTCAACCCCCAACAATGGCACACTACAATATGTGTGACCTGTGTTATTGCAGGCACTACAGTACTGCCTCATTTGTAGCTATTTTGTATTATTCGCATAGTGTCATGCGTGGAAATCTAAACGGACCCACCCAAACAGTCAAATCAACAACATGTGATGTGTTGTACTCGGATTCAATGCTTGTGTGTGCTGCATTTTAAACATTGAATGCGTCACACAAAAACTTTTCTCAACTTAAAAGTATTTAAATGTGTTTCTTATCAAGTGCTTTGGTAGCAATTTTATGAACAAAAACACCACCGCCCCAGCACCGAAAAGACAGATGGGTTAAATACAATGTACTAGTACCTAAATTTGGTTATTGATTGAAAATTGGTTTTGTATCTTTGTACATTACAAATGTAGGTCAATAAAAGTGGGCTAATATTCTGTGGGCATGATAATTTATGTGTGCAGCGCAGCGCAGCGCAGCGCATAGATTAAAGAATGTCAACAAAAAAGTCCTAGTTCACAATAGATTTTGAAATGAAGCGTACGGACAGTTTAAACTGTTGGTGAACTTCGTACTTCTACTCTTGACTAATTAAGAACTCACGGTTGAAATAAAATCAATTTGCAATGTGACCACAGGCATTTATCTTTCTGAAGAATAAACATTCTGACAATTATATTTATCAACAGTTGTTGTTTAAATAATCAGTTACACATGTTCACCTAGACAAATGTTCCAAATTGGTTTATAATAAAAAACTGCAATGTATAGAAATGTTTTACCTTTGTACATTTCTATGCTAAACATGTGTACATGTATGAGCAACCACGGGTTCATGTGGGTAGGCACTCACCGCGTTAGGGGGACAGGCTCTTTTGTTTGGAAAAGACAGACCGAGTAGTGGGGACATTTTCGAGTCCCCATAGCGCGTTGGGTGTTCAGTAAAGGTAGAACAAGGTAAAATCGGGTTAGGGTATAATGAAAGAAAATGAAGATCCTGAAAATTTTAGAATTTTAGAGTGTTTTGAGTTTGAGATTAGAGAGATTTCAGTTTACACACAAACCCTATGGGTTGTCCCCATAACGCTATGTACCAAAAGAAATGGTGTACATGCATCACTGTTGCCAAGGAAGAGTCAGGTTTCATGGTATTTGTGGATTACAATGTCTGTTTGGGCTTGGCCAAGTAGAAGCAGGTTACCTAACTCAATGTCCTTCCAAAATGTTTTCTGTTTTTTTTGTTTTTTTCAAAACAAAGGTTCTTGAAATGTTAAAGTCACTAAGCTGATTTACTCAAAAGCCTGTTTATTTTCACAGTGCTACATGTACATGTAGAATCCAAGGATATGAACTATTTTTACATGGTCAGCCATCAGTGAAACCTTAGTACATGTATTGTTTTCTTGCATAACTTTAAGACCAACAACCCATCCCCTGCATGGTGGGAAAGCCTACAAGTGGGGCATGGCAACTTGTGACAACAACATACAGTATATAAAGTGAAGCATTTGTAATGTGTAAATCTTCTTTTGGAAGAATTGAAGAAAAAAAACTCTAGTGGAGAAAGAGTCGATGCGGATTGGGAATGGATTTGTACGTCTTTTTGTTATGATTGACAGGTTGTGTAATGTTCCGGTTTCATCTGATTTTGGTTTGCCAACCTTGTTGTGTGGCAATGTGTCCAATTAGAAGGATTTTTATGGTGAAAAGAACTTCAAATTTTAAATTGTATAAATTAAAATAAATTAAAATGCATAAATTATGACACTTAACTTTATGTCAACTAATGTTTTGTAATTAAAATGTTCATAAAAAAAACAGTTTTTGGCTCTAGTTAGTTCTGCTCATCTTTTGTCATTTTGTTATTTTCTGTTTACAAATTCTTTGAGAAGTATGCAGTGATAAAAGTAAGCAGACTAATCAGTATTCACTATTCACTATTCATCATTAGTTTTAAATATGAAATTTTTAAATCTTTTGCATTCTGATTTAGTACAGAAAGGGAACCCTTGCATTCCCCACATGTACATGTAGTGGTTAGTGGTTACTAAATATTGGTTAGGATTAGAAAGTTGTTTTTGCTACACCAAACCATTGAGAAATAATTTCTCCATGACCAAACCAATAAGATAAGATAAGATAAGATAAGACTATTCAACCAATGCAAACAGTTACAAACTATTGACATCGGAAGTTGACTTATTCCTCGAGCTAAAAACAATGTGTTGTTTTCATCTCCGAAGAAGAACTAGTTTTAGGTTTCCCTTACTTCTATTATAAATAGGAAATGTGACCTGTCCTTGCTCATCTAGTAAAACGATAAATAGGAAAACAACAGGAACTGTAGGGAAGTGATAGTCTGTTTTTAAGGTCCCAATTAGCAGCAGATCACCTTATTGTAACTTCTGTCTTCTCCAGTTTGTCCTGGGATTTAAATACCTTAGTACTGTACATGTATATTTTCTCTTCTTTTTTTTTTTTGGGGGGGGGGGGGGCGGGTACTTGATGTCAAGTGGCTTTCAAGATGTTGCCCAAGGGTATCCTATACATGTGTACATCATCCTTATCGTAATTGTCATTACATTGTATATATGGGTTTAGGACCAACGGGATGTGGGTTTGACCACTGACCATTGTTTTCGGAATGGATCCGTTGGTCAATCCTTGGCCACTCCTTGGCCAAACTTTTTTTTTATTAGGACCTCATGCACTGAGCCTCAAACTGTTTGGTGCATTGGAAACAAGGTCAAGCACACTATTAACTGGTTTTGTAATTTCAAAAATCAGGATTCAATTTGTACTTTTTGACTCACAATATGTGGACTTTTTCTTCACAAAGACAACATTAAGTAAAAAGTACACGTTAGGTAAAAATGTACAGTACACGGGCCGGCCCTTCCTTTTTACACTAGAGCCTCTCAAGTCCCAACCCAGGTTGAGTTTTTGATTTTCTAACCCTGTGTTCTTTTACACTTGCTTTGTGCAAAGTGAGCTTAGCAAATTGAGCTAAGTGCACAGTATGTACTACTGTTTTGAACCCGGGCGAGACTTTCAACTCAGGTTGAAAAGTCTGGAGCAGGGTTGAGTTCAACCCGGATTGAAATCGATCCTGGGGTTGACGTGCACAGAGTTTTCAAGTGTGTACATGTATGTTATTTATTTCTTATACTTCTGGTCTGGGGAGCCAACAATGCTGAATTGATCAAATGTTGATTGACAGATCAGAGCCATTATGCAACTATATTCTGGCCTACATGTACCTCGCTGCTCAAATGCAAACTGTTCAACTCGACACAAAGCCCTGCGGCTAAAATTATCGCGTGACTGTTGCCAAAAAAAGGGGGGCATTTCATTTGCTGACTAAAGTAGAAACTTCACTAGGTAAAAAGTAGATTATTTGCAGTGACCAAAAGCTTTTAGCAGACTACATTTCTTTCGATTGAAAGTGATGGTGTTGCCACAGTCTTTTTGTTTTAAAGGACCTGTTTAATCCACACCAAAGCAGCTAAACGAGCAGTACTCATTCCCTCATGGATCATTTCACACCCAAACACCCAAATTATCAAGAGAGGCTGTGGCATTTTTTTTTACAAACAGGCCGGCGGCGCTGGAACATTAGACACTGGCACATAGACACGGCACAATAGACACACATGTAGTCTGAAACTACATCTTCCAAAACAAAGAGCCTGTGCAAACTGTTAATGTAATATGTGTTGCAAGCAGCGTCAAACAGTCTTTCCTTTGCAATGACATTTACAATTTAGTACAGTTGAAGCATGGGAAAATCCAAAAGTAAACACTGTTTTTTTGTTTTACTTTAAATAACAAAAGGCTCCCCGTAAACACCTTTTTGTATAATGAAGTGTTACATGTACATGTAGTTTCTATGGCTATAAACCATTTTCTTTAGATGTACACAGTATTTCCATAGAGCTCCATGGTACCGGTATTTTGGCCCAAAGTTTCACTGATGCATGCAGGAGCCTCAGAAATTTAAAAGTAGGAATTAGTGGGGTTGGAATGCGTGAAGTAGGGACTGGGAAGTTGGTAACAAAAAGGTGTTACAAAACCTCGCATTGCTGGCATTTCTGTTGTGAGTTGTGAGATTTTACAGGGCATCTAGCCATCTCTACCATTATGTAGACAGACATAATAGGCTCCTGGCTACATTGTAGATGAATATTGTGATATTTGTTACAAATATTTATGCAGCTTATTACACAATGAGATTGTACCAGTACATGTACTTGTAACTTTGAGAAACTCTGGTGCCTGCCTGTCTTTCACTATCACAGAACAAAGTTCTCTGTTAGATAAGCCAGACTCCGCTTGTCTAGTTAGTAGTCCCAGTATTGTTATGCCAAGCTCTCATCAAAGAAAAGACAAATATTGAATCGCTACATTTTTCTGTACAATAGTTTGGAACATACTGGTACATGTAGGTCTAATAAACCTCACAGTTTGCATTGTGTGAACAAATCAATGTTTGCTTTAAATGTACTTGGTATATTATATCATTTAGATGTAAATGTACCGGTATGTGCCCCCCCCCCCCCCCACCCCCCCCCCCCATCTAAAAAAAAAAGGAAAAAGTAATTAAGTAACACATATTTAAAAAAATACATGTACACATTGCTTATTTTGCTTAGGACTAGCCTTTCTTGAAAGCTATGATTTAAAAATAATATAAATCTGGGGGGGAAATGTACAGTGTAACATATGATCATATGGTACATTGTATACAAAATGTGTAAAATGCACTGTAGTATAAACACATGTATACAATTGTATCTCTTTTTATGTACTTCCTATAGAAAGCATCTTTAATTTGGAGAGTACAGTGCATGAGTAATTTTTTAGGGTACACAATTGTACATTTCTTTCAATTCATTTGATCAATTGATCTAATTTATGCAGTGTTTTTAAAGTTAGTTGGAGCTTATTCCTCCATGGTTAGAGAATATGTATACCAGTGCATGTTCAATTTGTTAACAGGTAAATCAGATCCCTTCATAATTCCTGTATTACATGATCAATACAAATTTGTTTTCTGGTTTTATTAAAACACCTGTAAAATATTTTGTCCCTCTGTGTTTGTTGCAGGGGTCGGTTCGCTGTGGTACGCAAGTGCACCTGCGCAAACAGCGGTCGGGACTTCGCGGCCAAGTTTGTGCGCAAGCGAAAGATGGGCCGGTCCTGCCGCGAGGACATCCTGAAGGAGATACGCATTCTGGAGATGTCCACGGATCACCCGCGGATGATAAGGCTCCACGAGGTGTTTGAGACGTCCAGCGAAGTTATCCTGGTGCTGGAATTGTAAGTTCGAGTGGATTGGAACATTTGTTTTCTCTTGGGCAAATTTCTAATTGTTTAATCCTGATTGTGGTCAGATCTAGAATTGTATGTAATTTGGTAATACAGTATGTACATGTAAGTCATAAGTAATACAGTCCCAAGTGAAGTCTGAAATTGAAGGAATTCACTGACAAACTATTAATCAAGCCTGTGGAATTTTTTCACAGAAATACGAACAAATGCTTGTACAAATCTTACAGTTACATTGTCCCTTTACACTTTGGTGATTATTACCTGTCCAGTAATAAAGAAGAAAGAATTTGAAGTATCTCCTCCAATGTCTGTGGTGACTGAAAAGCGACCACACAATGTAGTCCATTATGCGCAATTTCCGGAGCACACAACCTCATGCTTGTCACAATACAGTGCTTCCTTTATCAAACCCCCAGTAGCCGATCCCTAGCTTGATCATATTCTCCTGGGTGATTGTGGAAGTTGTAAATGTACTTTTCGGCAACTGACCCACCAAGTTTGAGGGGATAATGCTTCCTTTCAGGTTCCATCAGCCACTCTATGACCTCTTTCCCCTGAGGTTGTGCCCAGGCTGCTGCTGAGTGGCCTGAGCCCAAACCTTTTCCTCCCATCGCACCCACACCTCATCAGCTGGTGTAATTCTTCCGGTTGTCTGGCACCCACTAGGCAAATAAATATTGATTGCGGTTTATTTGAACGGCCGTGATCTTGCATGTGATTGAGAGACCACTCCAATGTGCTTAATATTTCTGGGTTATAATTGTCAGGCTAATGAATGATGCATATCTCGTTGAATGTATGTACTGGTACATGTGGTTGATGTTACCAAGGTTTTCCTACATTTGTAATTTTCTTATCACTAAACTGGCCAGAAATTTCTGTTGGCCATCTTGTGAAGTTCTGTGCTTCATTTAATAGAAGTTGCGTAATTTCATGCCAAGTTCCAATTGTGTTGCTGTTTTTCTACTGTGTTGTGTTCTGCCTTGCTTCTCTGTCTTGCTTCTCTGTCTTAGCTTCACAGGCATGTGACTTTTCCTTTGATCAGCTGGTTTCCTCTTTTTAAAAACATTCCCATGTCTGTACAAAGTCCTCTAAAAGCGTGGAATTTCTTCTTGGTTTTATAGCTTTGCAGTTGCAAGCCTGCTTTATTTGGCATGCAGAGTTTCCATTGAACTGAGATCACTAGCCCCCTTCAAAATCTGGCAGAAAAAAGTTTGGAGGATTTTGCTTGAGGAAGGTCTACTTTTCCTTGACAAAATGTACTTTGATATTGAGTACCGGGATCATGCATTTGGAAGGAACCAGAATGAAGCTAAATTAAATGCATTGAGATTAAAGGCCGGCTCATAGTGAGTTTAAAAAATGCGAAGGAAATTTTAATTGTTTTGCTTCGAAATTGGCCAGAGTTAAGTTTATGCAATGCAAATACTTTAATGGATTTGCTTTCCGTATTCGCTTTAAATAAAATTGCTCTGTATCACCACACATACAATGTACCGCTGTTCCAATATTCTAGCACCCTATTTGTATTAAATGTTTATAGTCTTTTCTGAATAGTGTTCCTAAACATTTGACCCAGTTGATTGATAATCATGGCGAGAAAACAGTAATCAGACACATGTGCTCTAGGATTACATGTACCGCCACTACGTGCATATTACCATGAAAACCAGGGGGAAAAAAACCATGAAAGAAAATAAATAAATTACCCAGTAACTTGGACTGTCTCCCACTCAGCTGTGACGGGGAGCCAAATTGGCACGGCTTGTTGCCAATTCTTGGCCCTATGTAAGACATTATTATTGTAATGTGGCTCACACATGGAGCAATGTGCTAGCCACATTGGTCACAAGTGACAAAGTGAAAAGAGAAAAAAAAATGCCTACTCAAACTGCCTCAGTGGCTGGCTGTGGGAGGTGTTCTGGGTTCTCGGAAGCTATGAGAAAAGTTTATTTGTTGAGTCGCGGGGGATGTGACCTAACTTAAGTTGCACGATGTGGGATAAAATTTGTACCCTCACTTTGAACAAAAGTGATTGTATATTCGATTCATGAGATTAGTTTTAAGGTTGAAAAGTAAATTCAGAGTTAAAATTACGGGTTTCGTTTAAAATTTAGAAAAAAACCACTTGCATTCCCACATCGGAAACTTGTTGATTGTTTAAGAAATACATCCTAATAAAAAAATTCCAATGTCATTTGCTGCATTTCGTTTTACATTTGGTGCTTTTCTTTACACATGTACCAGTATCAAGCCCAACCAGTGCCTGTTGGGCTTTTGCCAGAAGCTGAAATATTTTAAGGATAGCTCAGAAAACAATATATCCATCAAATAATGTGTACAGTGTATGTAGGCACAGCAGGCATTTATCTCGTAAACTTTTGCAGAAATTAAAGGTCTCTTTTTTTTTTACACCAAAAATTTCCCGCCAGGTCCGCCGTTGTCAAGCTACGACAGATACCCTGCACCGTACCAGTGGCTTAACCCAGTTTTAAAGAAAATCCTCATTGTTACCAATTAAAAAGTTTGTTCCATATTATCTATTGCATATAAAGCCGTTATCTTCAACACTCCAGTGCCAACTGATGTCACCTTGATAGTGGGACAAAAAAACAACTAAACTACCCCCCATGGCTTGATCCCGCTGTCAGGGCCCTTAACTCTTCACCCTCTCCCTTGAAACCTGCTCCAGAAATTAAATAGTATCAAAACTAATTTTCAAGTACGGATGTACAAAAACCTGTCCGTCATAAGTTAGGGCATAAGTTAGGGCAGATAGCATTCTAGTACTGGTTTGAGTACCGGGACAGGATTACAAAAACAGGGGCCGGCTTTGGGAATCAGAGCAAGGTTTTAAGTGGGGTTTAATTTTGAATGACAAACGGTACATGTACCGTAGATTGCAGTGATAGGGCTGTAGATTACAGTTTAGGCAGCTGTTAAAAAAATTATACCAAACTTCAAAGTTAAAACTGAAATTGTATGTACTGTATACTACAAACATGCAATTTTACATGAAGTTTAGTTTTCTGTGATTGAAGAGAAACGAATGAGGTGGTAGTAAAATTGCCAATCTTCGTCTTGAAAACCTTACCAGTTTGAAACTTGAACCAGTTGCTTACAAATATTTTGGAAACTTTGCGCATTTTTATGATAAACAAACTGACACAGAGGGTAGTAAAAAAAATCTACACTAACTGACTGGAGCATACCCGGTTGCAGGAAAATTTATGTTGCAAAAACATTTTCTGGGACGTGTCCGTGATGTAAACAACATCAGCATCATGTTGCATATTTCCTGGTTCGCCGGCCGATAATGGGTTTTCATCTCGCGGTTGAGATGTAGGCCGCTCACAATAAAACCAATTTAGGGCAAAACACATGTACATTTGTACAATGGAAAATCAAAAGGATATGAATATATACGTTGTTTGTGGATGAGGATGTCTCCATAAGGATTTTTGTACACTATCTATTGGGATATAAATTTGTAAATAAAAGGCCGTGCCCAAAACAGGCTTTCAGAGCTGGCTACGACTATTTTCAGCCTGCCCACGCGTAGTTGTAATGGGCTAAGACCAATACAATAGCCACAGACAAGAGATTCAGGCACGGCCTTAAAGAATAGTTGTAGACTGGTGAAGTGAACCGGACAGTGCTATGTATACTATGGTTTACCGAGCAGTTTGGAATCAATTGGGAAGAATTTTGTGTGCTCATGGGCCATATTTACTAGACTCGACTTGTCCATTTATGTTTTTTACAGTGCCGCTGGCGGTGAGCTTCATCCGTACTGCGTGGCCGAGAAGGAGGATGCCTTCACAGAGAAAGACGTGGTCAGACTAGTGCGTCAGATCCTGGAAGGGGTACACTACCTGCATCAGAACAACATCGTCCATCTAGATCTTAAGGTGAGACCCTCAACTCGACTTTTGATCTTCTGGGGCCAATTTCATAAAGCTGCTAAGCACAAAAATATGCTTAGCACAAAAAGTCTTGCTCATTAAAAAACAGGTTACCAGCCAAAATTATACATGTTTTACATGCTAAGCAAAAAAACAGCTGATTATCAGTATGTAACCTTGTTTTTGCCAAGGACAAATTGTGATGCTAAGCAAATTTTTGTGCTGAGCAGCTCTATGAAATTGGCCCCTGGTTTGAATGGTTTTTTTCAGCAGTGACATATTAGCTATCAGAACGCGATAACATGTCCTGAAAAGTTAAATTTAGCAGAGAAAATATTGAAACTTTTAGTTCTGAAAATTTATTTGAACAAATCAGACCAGTCAAGGTTTTGGCATAATCAGCAGGGTTTCAAGTTATGTCCAGGCATGGAATTCTTCCTGAAACATTTTTGCCTTTACCTCATCCTACATACTATGTACGTTTTGTGTACTCCATTGTCTTCCTTCTTATGCTTTTTTTGTTTTGCAATTCACTTCTATACTCCCTAGTCTTCCATCAACTCCTTCATGTGCCTCATTCACTCGCCCCCTCATTTCCTGTTTTTTGTCTGCCCTTTCCTTGATGGTGTTCATGTCTTGAACATTGTATATCCTGCTACATAATGTACCGGTAGCTTTCTACGGAGAATGTGCATAGAGATAAGCAGTGTGAAAGTACAAAGTAACAAATAACCTTAATCCTCCAAAATCCTCATTTGGATAAATACCAAAGCAACCTCAATCCTGCGAAATCTTCCAGCATTAGTTTAGGCCTTATGACCCGGATCCTGCATTATCCTCCAGTGGCAAAACCCCCAAACGCCCTTAATCCTGCAAAATCCTGCGATTTTGCAAAGAGGATATTGTAGTCCAGATATTGTTTGCAATAAATTACACATCCGTGAATGGGATCAAGCCAGCTAGTCTAGTTCCCTGACCTTTCAATTCCCTGACATCTATAAATTGCTCTGCTTTTGTCTGAAGTAGGGCCAAGGAACTAACTACAAAAACAGCATTTTTTTCCATAGAATTTTTCAGTATTCATAAACACAAAACTTTAAACAGGTCAGTGTGAAAAAATTTGCCATAAAATACTAAACCCCAAATATATTTCTGAAAATCACACTAAAAGTTTATGCGGGGGGGGGGGGGGGGGAGAAAGCAAACAGTTAAAGTAGGATATTGTATAGGCGCTCTGTTTTTTTTTACTCCAAGTATATAATACCTACTGAAAGAGTCACAGTCACACGTTTGTTATACATGTAGCTTTTTAGGAAGTCGGGCATAAAGACAGGAAACAGATGATATCCTAACTAATTGAATCACATGTTCCTTAGGCCCCCTAATACCCTGGAGTTGCTACATATGCCCCGGGCAGTTAGGCATCTAAGAGCATAAATGAATCACTGAAAAGTACCGTACACATGTACATGTACCAATACATAAAGCTTTTTTTTGTTTTTTTGTCATGTCTTTTTTAGACTCTGTTAATTAAACTTGAAGCCTGCAGGATACATTAGGTGTATTATTAAATATTTCTTGTACTGAAACCAAGGATTCTTCAAAAGCACCCCAAGACACTGTAAGCTTGCAAGCCTGAAGAAACGTGCGGAGAGAAGACAATAAGAAAACCATTCCACATGTTGGCTAAGGCAGGATTCGAACCCGGGCCACAGTGGTGGAAGGCTAAGAAATAAACTGCTGCTAGCTCTTGCAATTTATACAAAAATATAATAATTTTTTTTTAGTAGATGTTAATAAATTGACATTGTATCAACTTTTGTAAAAAAGCGCTATACAAATGTTATTATTATTTTAAAGTTGTTTTTCTTCTCAGCAGGTCTATTTGACCCAATCATTCACTTCGTGCTCCCACAGGTACTCTTTGACCTGTTTGCAGTGCATGCATACTATTTTGTACAACTTCAGCTTCGCCCATAATTGTGCGCATGCAAATTCATGCTCCCACAAAAATACTCTTTGGCCATTTGTAGCGCATACAACTTTAGCTCTGCCCATAATTGTGCAGTATACACATTGTAGGGGAAGCTAAAGTTGCATGAGCTGCATCAAAGAGTATTAAATGTAGGAGCATACATTTAATTGGGCTGGCAACATGCAATGTGTATAAATGAAGTTTTTTTTAGTAAATCATGAATTATTTTGTATAGTGCAACAAAACATTTTAGTTTGATATTAGCTGTACCAAAATGTATCATAATGTACCAAATTGTTTGCTGTTGGATCCAACAGAGTCAAATTTGGCGTTATTTACCAGTAACCCAACAATGCGATTCTGAATGTTTTTCTGGAATACATGTTCATGTCCCGCTATATCAAATGACTTGCCTGCTCAATCTAACAGGTTCCAACCAAAAGTCAACTGGTTTGATCCTGTTGAATTCAGAAGGGTAATAGGACTTATACATGTATATGATTCACTTAGGGAAAACTTGCACAAAAGTAATCAAAGGATGAACAAACAGAAACATGGTCCTGCCACACAAGTTACACTGTTTATACAACTGTATTCCTTGAAAAGTCCTGGTACTAGTGTTTGTGGCTTCTATGCTCTAAGTTTGTGTGTAGATGTAGCGGTACATGTACGTAAACACTTGTTTGAATGTTGGATAGGAAAGTACCACAGGTTTCCAAAACTCCTCCTTGGGCTAAATGAACAAGAAAATACACTTTTCCTGCATGCTATCAACGGCTGGCATCACAGCATTGTCCCTATAGTGCAGACATCCATTGTTGGAGTATATACAGCCCTGGGGTGGAGGACAAAAGTTGCAGGGTGGCCCCGGAATCTGAATAAGAAAGGGACACTTACTCATTGTACATGTAGGTGATTGTGGGATACAATGAGCCTTTGGTCTAAATGAACAAGAAAATGCTCTTTTCCTGCACGCTATTAAAGGCTGGCGCTGGCATCGCAGCATTGTCCCCATAGTGCAGACATCCATTGCGGTAGTATATACAGGCCTGGGGTGGAGGACCAAAATTGCAGGGTGGCCTCTGAATCTGAATAAGAAAGGGACACCCACTCATTGTATTTGTAGGGATACCAATGAGCCTTTTGAAGGAAGTGCTTAAACTGTAAAGATGGACAGGATAATAAGTGAAGTCTGGCAACAGAATCTAGTTAAAGATTATGAAGGGTTTGACTGGGCTTGTCATTGGAGAGAAAGCATGAGCAGTGTGCTGCTGTGGGATCACACATGGAGCTACATGTAGGAGCAAGCCTGAGCTTGCCATCAAAAGTAGGCCTGCTGTCAAAAGTAGGCCTGCTGTGACTACACCTCCCCTAGACTCTAGAGTGGACCCAAATGACAGTGTGGTATGCCAGAGTTTAGATGCTTGGGATTGTCTGCATTCTTGTTGTGAAAACATTGGACAGAAATGTGTATGGCGTAGACCTGTATCGTCCTAGATTGGTGGTTTGGGGGAGCTCTTTGGATAAATATTTTTTATTTGTGTTGATTGAAAGGAATGCACAATGCAGATGCTTGGAGACCTGAACAAGATTACATTACTCAGCTATTCATTAACAAACAAACAAAGCTATGTTTTAAAAGCAATTTACATGCACATTGTCAGTTCTTTAAGTTTTCAGATTTTAACTACAGTACATGTTCCAAAAGACACCACCCCAGCCTTACCGGTACAGTTTGGCATGAAGATTGAGTTTGTCACCTAAAACAAATTATGTCAAACACATGTCACTGATTGAAAATTGCAATTTGTTATATATTGCTTTTCAGCACTTGTGCTTTTTAAATGGTTTTCTTCTTTATTTTTATTTTTTTTGTCAAGGCCTCTGTTTAAATAGATGTGGACAAAACCTAGAGATCAGGGTCAAGCCAGCCACCCCAATAAATCACTGCAGACTTCCCCCCTTAGGGTGTTCATAAAAAAAACTCCCTCTGAAAAATAATATCAATCGACGAAAAGGAAGTCTGTACAGACATGCAGACAGGTGGGCCCTTGGTGTTCGGGCCTCCAGTTGAACCATTTTTCCTTTGAAAGCAGGAAAAATTACCCCATGCAAAGGGAGAGACACCCTTCTAAATCAAACCAGGAAAATGCAAAAGAATTTTCTTTTACAGGAAGTTGTCAGTATAGATTGCTGCCTTGGATTTAAAAAAAAGAATTGTTGGAGTGGGATTGCTTGTGAACTAGTGAACTTTTTTAGAAAGTTTTTTCGTTTTTTAGGGCGATGCCTGATAAGCGTTCAAAATCTAAAGCGCATTGTAATGGACTTGTAATAGAAAATAAGGATTTGTTTTTTTTCCAATTTAATATTCAGACCGTGTGGAATTTTAGCATTATCCATCAGAAACTTGCATTTTGCAACTGCAATTTTCAAAACCACTTGTTTGAGAGTATGTCATGTACTGCAGAATGGTTCGTACCGGGTATGTCTATTCTGATTGTAGGAAAGTATTTGCAGTAAAATATTCACCTTCTGCTGGGCTAGTTCTTTCTTTTGCAATTTGAGAGCAGTTACTGTCTGAATAAAAAGGAATCCACAAAGTTCAGGCTCTAAATAGGGGTGTGCTTCGGAACCGTGTACACAAGTACCAACCCCTGATGTCAGAAATTGATTCCAGGGATCGAGTACCTAAAACCAAATTGTCTCGGATAATAAAAAAAGAAAGGTTTTAAATGCCATTGATATAAAAGTTGACAAATAAAAATTGGGCATTTTAACATTCGACAGACAGCGCGTGCAAAGGTTGCAGTTTTTCCCCAACGAAATGCTAGGGATTTTAATTTTGGGGTTGGGTTTCTTGAACGGGTACGGTGCCCAGGTTTTACCTCGCCTAGTAGGGTAACCGGTGTTTTTGCATGCCACTACAGACCTTGCACTGACGTATTTATTTTCACTGCAATACTACCAGCCTACTTGGCTATTCCATTGCATGTTCTCATATAATCCTTGGAGAAAAGAACCCACGAATCCAGGTTTACAAGAAAAAAAAGGGGCCGAGTTGATTCTAACTGGCATGGGAATCCTCCCCAGGGGAGAAAGACTATTGACCTAATCACAATAAGAACAACTTCTACCCAATCTCCCCTCCTGGCCAAGATAAACTCTATCTCCTTGCCTGAATCTACCCAAGTAACATTGAAGTTCACCAATGGTGCAGTCCTGTGTAAAGTTTTGCAAATTCTTTTCCTGCGAAGGGTGCCTTTTTTTGTTTTTTAAAAGAGGGAAAAGAAAATTGGCCAGAGGGATTTAGCAAATTTTTGAAATTCCTCTCTGTCCTTGCAGAGCCATTTAAAAGGAAATGCGATAATTTAGCTAGGATTTTTGGTATCTGGAAAAGCCGAAGGCGGATTGAAGCTATATTTGGCACATTTGTGGGGTGATAATCTGAAGGAATAAGAAGGTATAATGTGCTGTGTATATTGGTCTGGGTGCCAAGAAAATTGTGCGACTTTCCAGGGTCGTTCTGAGTTCCGAATGTGGTTGGAGGATACACAAATTTCTGTGGTATTCTTGAAGGAACTTCCTACATGTTTCAACCATTTAAAAAAAAACTTCCTCAAAGTTTCTAAAATTGTTCTGATCTTGTCACTTGGTCTGTTGAAGTCACTTAACTTTTTAGGCCTTATTGTGTTATTCCCCTTAATAATTTTTACTTTTTGAGGATGTTCAGACGAAGCCACAACAATTTAGAAACTATCACAAAATAGTTTGGTGTTTATTTTACAAAGTTTGTGTAGGATTCTTTGTGAATTTGAAACAAATGGTACAATTACAATGTCGCGGTGTATCAATAATACGTGATCAAGATCAAGCAGGAGGCTTAAATATGTATTTTTCAAAGTCCTCTTCTTTAAAAATAAAAATACAAAGAATTTTTTTTTTCTATTTTTCAAAGATTGTCACCAACAAAAGCCCAGACCCTTTTGCCTGGAAAAAGTAGGAAAAAAAGTAACTAACTGCTTATAAACTGCTTATCAAAAATACTTATCAACTTTTAGGACAGTTGTCGAGATGGATACTTAAAAATATATAATAAATTTGTTTGTCGACCAGTCTTTAGCCAACAGTTTATTTTCCCCTAAAGGTGACCATTACAAAAGATAGTGACCAAGTCAAAAGCCTGTTGGCTTTTTAAACACCTTTGCGGGAGAGGTTTTTTTTTTGGTGGGTCAAAATTCTTGGCATGCGCACACACAAAAAATTGCCCCAAGCCTTGCCCAAGCGCAAAAAAAGATGGACTTTCAACACCGAAGGTGGGACACCAAACAATAGACCCTCCACCCAGAAATATGTTGCGGTCGAATACTTGAGCCACAAAAATTGTGTTAAATAGTTCTGGACAATGTGGGTGTTGTTGTTAAGTTGTCAGTGGGAATCGTGTAGTGTGTAACAAATTGAGGTGATTTGTTTTGTTCTGTTGATGTCCACCACTGTCATGACAATGGATTGCTCAAGGCACCCCAGTGTCTAGGTGGTCGTTGTCCCTATGAACAGGGTGATAACAACTCTGATTTCTTTGTGGGACCGAAATGCTGGGGATAGCAGCGTACCTATGTGCACATTGTTGAGGTAGAAGGTGGGTTGAAGTCCTTCTGTTAAGCTTTTTTTCCATATCAATGTCTAGCTTAAATAATGCATACTCACTGCACACTAGTGTGCGGGAACTGTCGTCAACAAGGCATACCAAATATCTCAATATGGCGGCGCTTAGCACAAATCATTTCCTGCTGCATTGCAGACGTTTGTGCATTACACCTCGCGATGTATGGGAGGTGACGGAAGAAATATAAAACTTGTTCTAATATTTCCTTAATCTATTTTTGGCCTGTGCTCTACTGTTGCAAGTATGTGACCCAGCACGAGTAAATGAGACACTTTGAGGCAAAAATAAAATTTGAGATTTTGATTTCATCATTTAAAGCTCAATTTTCATTTTTGCCGCAAAGTGTCTCATTTACTCGTGCTGGGTCTGGGTCACATATTATGAGCCTCCATGTATGTGTTGCTCTTTTTCTACAGCTTTTTCCAAAGCATTTCAATTTTTTTTTATTTTTTTTTAATTCCTTATTTTTGTCTTAAATATTTATGGAAGAAATGTTTCTGTGTGTCTGCTTTGAACTTTGGGTTTTGTTTGCGATGCTCTGATCTACACTTCTTATGTCGTCGATTGGGTTCATTGTTTTTTTACCTCAACCGATCCTGGTTTTTCTTTTTTTAACCCAGTCTCATAAGCATGTGTACATGTACTTCCCAACCTTGAACTCTAGAAAGAAATGTCTGAAATGTTTACCTAGTAAACTTAGGAATTCGCAATTGCTTTGAAAAGGGGGTACTCTTGTCTTGATTCAACATAATTGACTGAAATGAAGTTTTATGAGGACTGACAGACTGGTGTTAAAGGATCACAGAAATAGAAAATAAAAAGTACTTATATGATATAAAACATAGGTTACAGTATTAATACACCCAATAAAAAAAATTGTGTGTGATTTTAGGGTTATTTGAGCCATTACAAATTTCAAATTTCTCTTCGATCGCCCCGCCCAGAAAAATTCCTCCTTTGACAGAATGCCTGGATGTCGAAGTCGTGACGTCACGTAAAGAATAGCTTTCTTCGCGATTGATTGCGATCGCGTGGTTAGTATGTACGCACGCGATCGCGATCAATCGCGAAGAAAGCTATTCTTTACGTGACGTCACGACTTCGACACGACTTTCTGGGCGGGGCGATCGAAGAGAAATTTGAAATTTGTAATGGCTCAAATAACCCTAAAATCACACACAATTTTTTTTATTGGGTGTATTGATACTGTAACCTATGTTTTATATCATATACCTGTAAGTACTTTTTATTTTTCTATTTCTGTAATCCTTTATGCCAGAGAAACACACTGTAATAACAGGTGAATATTGGCCTGTATTATGGTGTGTAGGAAGGCACCAGTTTTATTACCTGTTGTTGGGTTTATGTCACTCAAGGGCTGATTATAAGTTTAATTTGTTTGGGAATAAACAACAGCTGAAAGGTGTGTATCCCTACATAAGGCATAACAAAAATATGTTATGTTGGCGTAACCTGACTGACCCTAAAAATACGGCTGACCCTGGATATTTTTTTTTTCAAGGGACGAAATTTAATTATTAAAAATATATAAATCTAGTTATAAATACGTTTGAAACCATTTCTGACCGTTTCTCATTGTGATGTGTGTGGATTGTGAAAATATTGAACCTGGACATGCTATCGTGTATCGTGTATCACTACCGGCTTAAACAATTAGAAAACATATCATTTTCATTGCTGGGAGGGGGGAAAAAAAATGAAAAAAAATAAGAATCCCTACCTACCTACCCTATTTTTTTGGGCCCGTTACGCCAACATAATTTTTTTTTGTATGCCTAATATTACATTTCACACTTCATTCTTGTCCAAGGGCGGATCCAGAACAATTTATTAATTTTAAGATCTCAAAAGATTCACAAGAAGATTTGAAGATTTCTACCGGTACTTAAAACTTGATGTTAAAAAAGTGTGCCATTTGATACTTTAAGACCTTATGCAAAGTATGTCAAAAGGTTATCAGGGGCCAATTTCATAAAACATGTAAGCATCAAAATTTGCTTAGCATCAAAATTCTTCCTTGGAAAAAACAGGGTTACAAACCAACATTTCCGTTGATGTTTATTGTTTGTGACTGGTATTCAGCTGTTTTTTGCTTTGAATGAAAAGCTTGTGGAGTTTTGGCCGATAACCTGTTTGTACTGAGCAAGACTTTTTTGTGCTAAGCAAATTTTTGTGCTTACATGTTTTATGAAATTGGCCCCAGGAATGTTTGAAGACTGGTCAGTTTCTGCTCCAAGGTTCCTCCATGCAGTGAGCTACCCTGTATGTAAACTGTGCATGTGTATACATACTTTAATAGCCATCCCTCTTAAAGCATTGAGTTTTTAATGGCACCTCTGTGGTCACATAGGAAGTGTCTTTAGTGGGGACAGTTAAAATCACTTCCTGTCTTGCCACTTGTATGTACCTCTGCCCATTATGGAGGACAGGAGGAAGAACAATAAAAGGGTCAGTCACCAGGGAAACCAATTTGTGTGGGATTGTTTTGTGGTCAATTTGGAGCCAGGACACAATGGGCAAGTGGGATTGTTTCCACCCACAATTGGGGGCATGGGCTCAAACGGTAATCCAAATGTCATGCTGATGTATTTATACTCATGTGACCAGTTCTTGGCTGAATGGGATATTTGGATTAGGATTGTTCCCATGTCCCTGATATGGAGTCCTAGGGAGAACAAATGTCTTTGGCCTTCCCCTGTAGGCTGCTCTGTGGGCAGCTTGAGTCTTGGGTCCCAGCTTGAGTCTTGGGTCCCAGCTTGAGTCTTGGGTCCCAGCTTGAGTCTTGTGTCCCAGGTTTTTCTCTCCCACTAAGTGATTTCAGGTAAACTGAAATACAAACAAATTAAAAGGAGGTTGATAGTAGGAAACAAAAAACTGGTAACTTTTCTGAATGTACTTGGCCTCAATTCTGATCCAATGCCATGCAGCCACTAGTCAGTTCTTGTCACCATGCCAATATCTGCCTGAAAACAGGAACTGGTAAAAATAAAATTAAATTCCTTGCCATTTGAAATGTTGCCTTCCTGTACAGCATACCATGTACATGTGCACACGAACCTGTAACACATAATTATTGCAAGGGAAATTTTTCCAATATTCACCAACTGCAGCACTACAATAGTTGCCGGAAACTGGACCCCATTTCATGTGCAGGACACTGCCTTTGTCATTTTTTCTTTTAAATTAGATTTTTCGGAACAATTACTGGATATCTAGCGCAATCATTTTGCTGGATGCCTAGAAACATTATTTACTATCAAATAAGTAACATAATTCCTGATAATTCTGTATTAATTTGTTTTGATCTCGGCAAATGGTGTATCCTACCTTTAATGGCCTTTCTGGCCTATTCCTTTAACCCTAACAAAACACCGAAGGCATTCATTTTAGGTACACTGTACTACAAAAATACTACACAATTTTGCACATTACTTAAGCAGTACATGTATTTTGTACATTACTCAAGTGTAATTTGGAAATTTGTAGCATTAGGTGACATTTTGGTTAACCCGTAATCATGAAGTGCTAGAGTAAGAACTTAGTAACAAGCAGGGCACTTTGGGGCAGTAGTGAAACAAACAGGAATGCTGGTACATGTACCACACTATTACTGTACAGGCCTGTCATTGAGATCTGTGACTCGGGTTACCAAACCATTGCATTAATGGGAGTTTGTGTGGCTTTGTTTTCCAAAGTTTATCATCTCTGGGTCAAGGGTTTAACTATCTGAACGGCTGCCACAGTAGTGTGATAGGAAATCCAGAGTATTATAGTCTTCCTGTGACCAACAATACACGTAGGCCTACAATATAAAACAAATACATCCACATGTACACATCTGCCGTATGTACAAGAAAGTAATTGTAGGCTGTCTAAAACGGGCTTCTAGAGCTACGGCTACGTTTGTTGTCTGCCTGCTCTTGCGTATAATTGTAATGGGCGAACACCTAGACAATAGCCATAGACAAGAGATTCAGTTCAAGACTGGAGTATAAGAGGGGGTGGTCAAGAGAGGGCGCTATACAGATCTTATTGTTACAACACAGTTTTGTCAGTCATTGGTATTTTTTTGATAAAATCATGAACATATTTCATCCTGATTAAATTGTTATTTTGGAGCCAGTCAGTGAATATATTACAAGTTTCAGGCCCGATGCAATTCATGCTCCCACAATTATACTCTTTGACCATTTGCAGTGCATACAACTGTAGCTCTGCCCATAACTGTGCATACATGTACAGTACGAACATTGTGGGTGCTATGCACTGCAGTGTCAATAAGTACCGTACATTGTATTTGTGGGAGATTGAATTGGGTTGGAATTTGGAAACATGCTATGTGTAATGAAGTTTTTCAATAAATCATTAATTATTTTGTTGGGCACAAACATTTTAGTGTTGTTTTCTTATATAAATACAACGTATTATGTTAATTATGGAGGTTTAATAACATGCAGTTGGGGCACTTAAGGGGGGGGGGGTTGTACTTCTGTGACCTTTGGCCCAATACTGAAAGCATTCCTTGATACATTCATGCTGAGAAGTCAAGTGCAGGAATGTTACCTATGGGATGGCTGTGGGGTATAGACAAAGAATGTTGGCTTTTTTTTTAGTGGACCACAATAATGGCTTTGGCAACGCTCGAGCCCTTCAAATGCCAATTTCACTAATTTCATGCTAAAAATACAATTTAACGGAAAATTGGAGTAAAAAACTAACTGATTTTTAAAACAAAAATTTTCTCTGCAGCCACAAAACATTTTACTGACGTCGGGACTGCCGTATCTTGGCGACATCAAACTCATCGACTTTGGCATCGCAAGACTGGTCCAAAATGGCGACGTCATACGGGACATCGTTGGCACACCAGAATTTGTCGGTGAGTTTGATTTTTATAAAGATGAAATCATAGCTGACAACGAACCCCTCCTTCTTGTCGGTCAAAAAAAGGGGGATTGAAGATTGTGAATTTTGGTGAGGGGACCATAGTGACTCGGTCAAACTCTGTCTCAAGCACACAGTGGAATACAGCCAAGAAGCAGACCCAGATGAAAAAGTAGAGGGAAATTACTTCGGAGGACAAAAATCAGGATAAAAGTCAGACTTTTGCAGGCTTTTAGGGGTAGTTTTGGGGTAAAACTTCAACCTTCTCATTTGGTATGGTATGTTCTCTACTCACAACACTTGTGCTTCGACTCCATCTGAGCTGTACTGGAAGTACATGTATAGTTGCATTACTTCTGTGCTTAACCCTTTAAACTCAGGTCTGTTTTTCGAAGATTTTGTACGTGTTGCTAGTTTGTATATATACAAATATCATTTACAGTGTACAAATAACTATGTACAAATCCCGAATAATTATGTACCGGTATCATTGGAAAGCTTACAAATAGGCCTATATTTTGGGGGAATATTTGGACCCCCAGGAACTTTTAAGGGACTTATAAGTCGGATGTAGTGCGGGGCTGAGTGCAAAGGGTTAAAGCCCTTCGTTGTGTGCCTCACAGTGTTTAACACTATTATAAAATAAAAAATATTTAGTGAGATTTCATTTTTGTTTTCGGTTATGGATTTGGAGACAAAAAATAGAAAATAGTAGACATTTTAGGAAAAAAATAGGAAAAGTAGGAGCAAGGTGAAAAAAAATACATGTAGGAAAAGGAGGATTACCAAAGTGTGATGTTGGTTGTCATTGTAAATGGCTCCACACATTGACTAGTCGACCGAAACGTCCATCTTAAAAGCATAGGGAAATGGTTGAGTTGCTTTGGCGGTGGGTTAAAACAAAAATCCTTAGGCCTTTTACACTAATGTCACCATTTGCCAATCTCGATTCCGATCTGCCACTGAACTTAAGAACTCAGAAATGAAATCGTTTTTCCTTTTTGTGACATGTACATGTAGCTCCAGAGGTTCTCAACTATGAGCCCATCACGCTGGCCACTGACATGTGGAGCATTGGCGTCTTGATCTACGTCATGCTGACGGGCATCTCACCGTTTGCCGGGGACGACAAGCAGGAGACGTACCTCAACATTGCCCAGGTCAACCTGGACTTTCCAGAAGAGTTCTTCCAGGACATCTCGGAAGACGCTCAGGATCTGATCCGGCGGGTCTGCGTCAAGGAGCCGGAGTAAGTGTGTCGAGTTGAAGGCTGATGGCAAAGAGCAAAGTCTGTCCGATCCCGAGCCAATATGTGACCCAGCACGAGTAAATGAGACACTTTGAGGCAAAAATAAAATTTGAGATTTTGATTTCATCATTTAAAGCTAAACAAGCATTAAATGATGAAATCAAAATATCAATTTTTATTTTTGCCTCAAAGTGTCTCATTTACTCGTGCTGGGTCACATATGGCTCATTATGTTGGCGTTTATTTCTGAGTTTATTTCATGCCGACTGAGAATATTTGTTGTTCCCCTGGATGGATGCTATTCCATCGCAGGTTACTCCATGGCTAATGTCGGTACCTATTTATACTCCTGGGTGGAGAAAGCCAAATGGGGTGAAGTGGCTTGCCCAAGGACACAACATGACCAGCAGCCACACTCTCCCCCATTAGGACTATAGAGGGCTGTGTGTTTTGAATGTCTTCATTTCAGGAGACATTTTGAACGTCTCCCATATCAGGTGTCAATTTGCTTTTTAGGATTTGTTTTCTACATGGAAAAATGTCGCCCGATCTAATTTGGCAGTGTACCGGATTGTCTGTCGCATCATTTTTTCCAAAATCCTGGTTGTATCTTTTTCTCCTCCTTTTCTCTCTCAGGAATCGACTAACAGCGGAAGAGTGCCTTAACCACCCCTGGCTTCGAGGCAGCTGCAAAGAGACAACAACGAAAGAGTCAGAACTTAGGCTAGCGGAGACGGACAACAATAACCACCTCAAAGAGAACAACAGTGGAGACCGGGATTTTGTGGACTGCTGTTCTTGCGAGGACTCGGAAACCACGCCGCAGTCTTGCAACTTGGCGGAGTCTCCCGTCTCAGCGACAGATTCTCCCGTCTCAGCGGCAGATTCTCCCATCTCAGCGGCAGATTCTTCCATCTCAGGGGCAGATTCTTCCATCTCAGGGGCAGATTCTTCCATCTCAGGGGCAGATTCTTCCATCTCAGGGGCAGATACTCCCATCTCGGGGGGAGATTCTCCTGTATTAACCCGCGACAGTTCTCCCGAACCGCTTTCTATGATTTGCGGTCATTCGACAGCACAAACGGTCGCTGCAACCGTCGCCATCAGAACTGTCAGCCCAGACCGCGATTGCCCCGATGGTGTGGGGAGCGGAAAGGAGTCGGAGAAGCGGATTCGCGACTCAGAGGATTCCGAGACCGCGGAGGAATCGGTTGGGGCAAACTTGGACTCTTCGGAGCAAAGCGATCACTGCAGATCGCCCTACCACAGCCCCTCGGTCTCGAGACGAGTTGTCCTCAAGAACAAAGACACCCTACCCAAAGAACTCAACCACCCAAAGCGCATCTGCATTCAGGTCCTCTGAGGAAAACTCCGAGAGTGAGACCAATTAAGTTATGAACCCTGCATCATTCCAGTGTGGAGCATTTAGTCCGGCATGCTGTTCAGAGAGCTGTACTGAAATGAGACAGTCTGTGCTCTGTGATGTTGAATTGTCAACACAACCAACCATCCACCCATCCATTTGGAAGATTTTACAGGTTTGCGGGCTAGAATACCGGTAGTTTTCTTGTTAAATTCACACCTCAGTGCATTGTACATGTATGTACTGTGGCACAGTCAACTTGTGGGCAGTGAGAATGTTGCTGGGACCAATTCTTTTGCAACATGTACAGTGAAGAAATGATGTTTAGTAAATACATGTATATGTAAACTTTTTTTTTTTAAAGGGAAAAGTTGAGAATAGCCCCATGTATTGATGGTGTCATCCAATGTTTACAGCATGACATTGCAGTTTTCAATGGGGTCGCGGCTCAAAATTAACGACGCGTCATACGATCCATTTCACAAAACTTGTGATGCCTTGAACACATCACAACTTTCTTGACAACGGTTTGAAATCTGTTGTAAGTTACGATGTTTCTTTGGGTCCTCGTAAAATAAGATGAGTCGTTTCTTAACCAGTTTCATGCCGTAACAATTAAATAAAAGAAACTACATGTATTTAACACCAATGTGTTGGAAGTTGTAAATGGAACATTCATCGTAGTCAATATGGATAAACCTAGAATATTGCACTTGAAAATTCAAATTAGCTAAAAGTCCACAGCAGGCATTTATGTTTTAAAAACTTTCCGAGTAAGATATTCGACGACTCAGTGCTAAATATCAGACGACTATTTACTGTGCGATGAATAAGTACATATAACAGTCACCGTTTTGTGCTATATACACGTACACATACCTTACGCTGTGTCGCACGTATACATATACGATGTGTTTTGTGAAATGGATTTTATGCGTTGCAGCTGTGATGCTTCGTAGCGATACGATGTGTCATATGTTGTGTCAATAACTGTGCGGGGGTTTTTCCTCAGGAACCAGTCTAAAACCGTGTATGGAAAGTAGTATACAAGCCTTAGCGATGACCCCCCGTCCTTCCCACAATGCACTGTAGTAAACAGCACGTGACATCATCAGAGCTATTTAGCTTTGCCCCAAGAGCTCCTGCTCTCCAAGAGCTGAATAGATAGTAAAGAAAGTTTTTGTCTGAGCGCTTCCAAACATGAACAGACGAATGAAGTTTATATCAAGTAACTGAAAAATTACACAGCACAAAAGGTATTAATATTTCCTATGCAAATATTTTATGGATAATTTCATTTTTGCATCCAGAAGTATGCCATCGATTTTCTTTTTATTGTTTTGTTTGAAAACTTGCGGCGCTTTGTCCAGATATTATTAGCCGATTGAACTATTTATTTCCTAGAGAAACGACAAATTCTATTTACTTTCTAACAAAACTGCTCTACTAGATTTTGTTTGTCCTGATGACACAGAGCAGTACAGTACCTGTAGTTGCTTTAAAAGTCATGCCAAAAGGTCTGCTAGTTACATGAGCTGCCATTGGTAGATGTTTACGGTGGAGGGAGGCTATTGACCAATGACGCGACTTGTAAAGTTTAAAGTTTGGAAAAGTAAAAATATACGCTCGTACAGTAGGGTACAATGTACAATGTACATGACAGTCGTTACAAAAGAGTTGAATTCACACTCTGCGTATTATCAAAATTCATGTACTATTTTTTTATTTTGTATATTTTGTTTATTTAATTTGACAAAACATTAGTTGTTTTTTTTACATGCATGATAGTTTGAGGCAGAAAATGACTTGCCGTTGCGAATGTCACCCAAGTACAACAAAAAAAGAAGGAAAAAAGTGTGCGATGAATTGTAGTGTTTGACAATATGTGACCTGTCATCACAAAATGAGCGTAAAGTCGGCAAAATTAAAAATTAAGATATGGGTATTTCTAAATTCTGTGGAAACAGAGCTTTCCAATGGTATATAACACTTGGAGGTTTAATACTCAATATTTTTTTATTTGTATATTATCTTAGTCTGGAGTCTTAAAACAGAGATTATGAGAAAACAGGCATTTCTTGCAAGAAATTGTGTCAAAAACTTATTTTGTTTTTATCTGATCGTCCTGAAAAATTGGGAATTGATTGTTGTGGATTTAGTCTTTAAAAAAACCATATAATCTCAAAATCGACCACCTCTTCAAATTTTGACTTTGACTGGCCGTACTGGGAAATCACTCCGTGCGACTTTACGCTCATTTTGTGATGACAGGTCACATATATACTTGTAAAAGCCAATGCAGTGAAATGATTATTGCAGATATTCGAAGGGTGCTTGCAATGATTTTTTTTAAGGAACACATTTTATAAACTATTCCTCTTAACCAGTTTGCGCCGGATGACGTATATAAACGCAAAGTTTTCCCCAGATCCAAAACGAATGACGCATAAACACGCCACGAGCAAGGCCGGAAATGTCTGTCAGCAGCGAGCAAGGCCGGAAGTGCGTGGGTGTGCTGGCGGCCTGAACCCGCTTCGGATCGAGTTTCGTTAAAAATAATCCTGCGCGTCGGCTCGGTGATGTTAAAATAATCCCGGCGCGAACTAGTTAATAGGAAACTGGATATTTCACATTCACAAACCGTTGTTTAGTTAATATGTACCGGTATTTACATGTATTGTTATTAATTTACCCAGTAATTTGGTCAATAATTCTCCTTAAAATTTCTGTCAAGTTGAATGAACAGTAATGAAATCTTAGAGAAAGTTGGTTTACTTTGCTCCTCTATTTTGGTAAAATTGTCACATTACTTTGTACCTACCTACAATGTACACGTTCTTTCCGTACATGACGTTATGGGGACATTTCATAGGGTTCGTGTGCTGAAGGAAAATCTATCTAAACTCAAACACTGAAAATTCTTTAGACCAATAATTTTCACCCTAGTTTGTCTTCTCCGATTTATTTTCATTATACCCTAACCCAATTTTACTTCTGGACACCTTTACTGGAGACCCAAAACGTTATTGGGACACAAAAATGTCGCCACAACTCGGTCAGACTTTTTTAACAAAAGAAAGTGTCCCCATAACTTAGTGTATGCCTACCTACTGTAAGTTTGTATATTGATTTATATTTTCTACTGCTGTTTTATATCAAGAAACAGATCAAGAAATAAATTCCAAAAGAATGGTACTTGTATGGCAAGTTGAACATGTTTGCATTGTTAAACTGTTTTGCATATGTCTATAATTTTACTTCTAATCTTGTGAAGTAGATACAGTCTTGGAAGTACTAATCAGAATCGTACTAATCAGAAATGTACTAATCAGAAATGTCCTGAAAATAATTAATTCCAATAGGAAAGTCCAAGTTACTGCTTCCTTTAACATAACTGAGAAGAAAAATTGTTACTCAGTACTAACTACTCAGCCAGATTACATGTTACGGTATTAGTATAAACCCATCTCTAAATGTAGCTAGTAAATATTTAAGTATAACTTATTTAAGTATGAACCATCCAGAAAATAAATTCCCCAGCAAGTTTATTGGCCGTAACCCAAGTCCTTATGATTGAGCAGCCCACTGTTGGGCCGAGTTCGGGCGGTCTGTTTTTGACACGCGTAACTTGTTCTTGCAAAACCCTGATGGATAGGTGGTGTGTGTTCTTGTTCCGAGTACAGTGTTCACGGGTTGCGTTCCCGCCGTTCGAGCGCGAGAACAGAGTTCGCGTGTCAAGAACGGACCGCCCGAACTCGGCCAAGAAGTATAAGTATCAACCATCCAACTAATAAATTCCCCAGCAAGTTGATCAGCCCAAACCCAAGTCCTTATGATTCAGCAGCCGACATCAATATTTCCAACACTTTTTATATCATCAAGCTTTTCATGGTATCATATAAACAAACCTGTAAACATTTTAAATTGTTAATAACTTTCTGTTTCTTTCTTTTATAGACTGTACCCAAGAAAAGACATCAGTTTTACCAGTTGTGTCATCATTGCAAGAAATGTTTATCGTATCGGACTAACCCGTGTTTCAAATATGCAGCTACCGGTACATGTACTTGTACCTTCACCCAGAGTTGTATTCGAGTCCCTGCAAGTCCAGTCGCAAGTCCAGTCGCAAGTCCAGTCGCAAGTCCAGTCGCAAGTCCAGTCGCAAGTCCAGTCGCAAGTCCAGTCGCAAGTCCAGTCGCAAGTCCAGTCGCAAGTCCAGTCGCAAGTCCAGTCGCAAGTCCAGTCGCAAGTCCAGTCGCAAGTCCAGTCGCAAGTCCAGTCGCAAGTCCAGCCGCAAGTCCAGCCGCAAGTCCAGCCGCAAGTCCAGCCGCAAGTCCAGCCACAAGTCCAGCTACAAGTCCTTTCATAAGTCCTTTCATAAAGCCAGTCGCAAGTACATGTAACTGGTTGAACAATGACAATGAACAATGACCAGCTAGTGACTTGACTTGAGACTGAAGGACTTATGATGGACTTGTGGGGACTTGCGGGGACTTGCGGGGACTCGAATACAACTCTGCCTTCACCCTGTTAAACTACAAGGGTAAGCCAGCCATGAGGCGAGAGTGGCCACCCTACACCAGCTTTGGTTCGGAGGACTATCTCTGCTCCTGCATGGGTCTGCTTCACATTGGAATTTTTATGATGTTAGCTTTTCAATAAAATCAAAATCAGCCAATTTGGTCAACAGCTTTCTTGATTACTTTAGCCTTTTCACCCAAAATATACATATAAAACAAATGCAAATTGAAGGTGGTGGAATGTAAATGTTTTTGGGGTGATTTGACACGGAATGACCAATGATGACCAATGCTGACCAATGGTTAATAGCTTTTACCAAAGTTTATTTCATACTGTGTTTACGATTCAGGCATGGACTTAACAGCAATGTACTTTGTTTCGTTTGCCAGCTAGACACCACCAAACTTATCAACACGGACCGTAGACATCATCTTTGTCTTTGAACCGCCGGTCCGTAACTCCGGTAAGTATTGCAAAGTTCTTTAGTTTCGGGCATTTGTGTATATATTTGTATTATTTCAACATATTCCTGTATAATTTCTGTACAGTAATAATACGTACAGTACATGTACATTTCCATTTTATGGTCATGAGTCAGTAGTATGCAGAGACGGTTTGTACAATAAATCTTGCAACACGACAAAAATATGTAAAAGGGACGCGGCATCCCCTATTACATAGAAGTCCTAAATTAGTTATGAAATGTCACGTTTCTCAGGAAAGTAATGTTTGAATGGTACACAATTTGCAAAATTCTGTGCAACATCCAATACAGATATTAGTAAATGCCACTTCTGTGAAAAATGAGATAATGAAAGTGTCTAGTATGTATAAGGCTAAATTGATAGAGGATCAAACAAATATATACAAGACGAAACAACTATATAAGACAAAACAAATAGACGAAACCAATATATATGTAAGACGAAACAAATATCGTATAAACAAATATATATAGGATTAAGCAAATATGTGACCGGCTCTACAAAAAGGTGTATTAAGTCGCGCTGTGCACTATCATGTAATGGCCCGCTCAACGTTGAGAGGGTAAACATTTTATCAAGATGTGATTTTTATTTTTTGTCATGAATGACATCTTCAATACCTACAGTTTCAGGTTTCATTCAAAGAAATGTTGATTTTGATGAATAAAGTGGAAAAAAATACAATTTTGTGTGCATTGTTCTGTTGTAGTACAACAGAGCCGGCTATTTCAAAGCCCGTTTTCTCAAAGCCTGTTTTCTCAGTTGTGTAATTTGAACTCCAAGGAAGTAATCAATAAGTAAACACGTCATATCTCCAAAACGAGAGGGGCTATGAAGCTTTATTATATACCAAATGAAAGCGTACGTTGTGGGCTTTTCAAACATGTATATAACTCAATTTCTTCTTTTTTGCGACATAATACACCTTTTTGTAGAGCCGGTCACATATATAGAAGATCAAACAAATATATAGGACGACACAAATATATATAATACATGTATATAACAAATATAGAAAATATTCAAATAAATAGTCGATAGACAGTATGTAACTAGAAATATAGCAAAATGTCACACCTTGTGTCCCAACTTCTTGGAATGACCCATCTGTATACTTAGTAATACTATTTCACTGTTTTCTGTCTAATCTGCAGGCATAATTGGTGGCACGTTCCTAGAGCGTAACTGCATTAAGAAGCCCAACCAGGAACGCTTTGGCACTGAGCTGTTTTAGTACATCTACTACCAGGCCAGGGACCTGTACGTGAGCAGCCGAGTCAACTTGCACAAGTACATCTTCATCTTGATTGACGCGAACAAGTACACCTGAGGCTGCTGCTATATGGAAAAGCACGCCAAGAAGGTAAATGTGGATAATTCTCGAACCTACTTTCGCGATCTTACAAATTTGTTGGGAATTTTCAAAATGAAGCCAGGCTAAATAGGAAAACAAAATATATTTTAAATTGATGACGCTCGCGAGTTTGCAGTTTACACCTTAAAGCAAAGCTCACTGTAAACACTTGTTGCTTTATTAACTCGGATGTGGCAGTATTATCGTACAGACTTTGAATAAGCTGAAAAGGAACTCCTGGGGTTTTACTTTTTTAACCAGTTCGCGCCGGGATTATTTTAACATCGCCGAGCCCACGGGCGGGATTATTTTTAACGAAACTCGATCCGAAGCGGGTTCAGGCTGATAGTGCCGGGAAGCACACCCTCGCATTTCCGGCCTTGCGCGCTGCTGACTTACATTTCCGAACTTGAACTTGGCGTGTTTATGCGTCATCCGTTTTGAATTTGGGGAAATGTTTGCGTTTATATACGTTAATGAGTACCTTGGGTACCCATTTCTTTTGTAATTGGGTACCCGGTTTCCAAAGTACCTGTAAAAGCATATTCCTAGGCCCGATATCACATTTGTATCCGCAAAGACAACAGTGCTGCATGTGGCAGTAAGGTTGGCCTAAGTACATGTATGTACTTGTGGTTTAGCGGTTCGGGATTAGCCCCACGTCTCTGGTACACCTACTCCTGGAGATCGTAACCATTAGAGCATGGACTCCACAAACGGCTAACTGAAATGTTGGTAGACTAACCAAGAAGGATCTTCTGTAAACCTGGAAATATTTGGATCTCTCAACAGGAACCTCTTTGTGCAGCTGGGTGGGTCCTCCTTAGCCGAGCATGGGATCATGATGGTGGCCCGTTACGACAGCGATAGCCAGGACGACAAGATGCTCCTGGACGCGCTGGTGTTCGTGGCTGAGGAAGGAGCTTGACCTAGATAATCTACAATTTGGAGATAGTCTTATTTTAGTTTTTGGAGATACATGTACATGTAGTCTTATTTTTTTTTGAGTCTATAAATTGGACATAATTTGAAGATAGCCTATAAATATGAGATAATCTATAATTTGGAGATACGTGTAGTGGGGGAGTGGAGATAATTTAGAGATAATTTGGAGAAAGTCTATAATTTGGAGATAGTCTTGCTTTGGACATAGTCTTTTTAATTGAAGATATTCTATAAATTGGAGATAGTATTTGTTTTTTGGCAGATGGTCTATACATTGAGAGATAGTCTTTTGGCAGATAGTCTATATTTTAGAGATAAATTAACAGATAAGCTATATATTTGGAGATAGTCTATTGGAAGATTAACCTAAGGTTTATATATAACGTCCGACAAATTTTTTCTCAAGAGCCAGTAGCTCAATCAGTTGAACCCAGGACTGCAGTGCGGAAGGTCCAGGGTTCCAGCCCAGGCGGTGCCATGAAAAATAAAATAAATAAAAACATTGGACTGGCAGTAGGATGAGCCAAGGAGTGTAAGGTTGGTTTGGGATTAAAGCCTGAAGAGGGGTCCTGAGGAGGGAGAGGGAGGGGGGTACTGGTGAAGGGGGAAAGGGGGCTCCGAAATATAGGCTATCTCATAAACGCGTTTTTTTTATTAAAGAATTGGGCATATGTCAGGTGCCTGGGACTATTTAACTTGCTTTAAAAAAAATTAACAATTACAAAGCTAATACATTTGTATTAGATTTTGACTTGTATTAATTTTTTTTTAAACATACACAAGAACGAGACTTCAACAGTTTTAAGATGGTTTTGAAATTTATTTCTACATTATTAAAGACATTGTGTATTACAAATTTCCTGTTAGCGATGTTTAATTCTATAAATATTTGAAATTTTTGGGCATACACCCCCTACAAATATTTATTTAAGAAATCAAATTCTGGTGAGTTTTATTTAAAATGCAAGGGCCCATTACAATTTTAAATTGAAGAAATATCACATTTCAGCTAATTTTACTTAAAATGCAAGGCTAATCCCTTACAATTTTTAATTTATATAAAATTAAATTGTGGCAAATAGTAATTAAAATATAAGACTAATTAACCCCTTACGGTGTTTAATTTCAAGAAATATCAAATTTCGGCCAGTTTCTAATAAAATACAAGCCTAACCCCTTACAATTATTATTTTAAGAAAAACCTATTTTAATTAAAATGCACGACTTACCTTATGTATTTAAGTGACAATGGAGACATTTTTAAATAATTATCATATTTTGACCTAATTTGCATACAAATGCAAGGCTAACTCCTTATCAATTAATTTGAGGGACAATAGAGACATGTTTGCATAATTATTATATTTTGATCTTATTTGCATACAAATGCAAGGCTAACCATATCAATTAATTTAAGGGACAATGGAAACATTTTTGCCTAATTATATTGTTTGAATATTTATCATATTTTGACTTAATTTGCATACAAATGCAAGGCTAACCCTTATCAATTAATTTATTGACAATAAAGACATTTTTGAATAATTATCATATTTTGAGTTTTTGACCTTATTTGCATACAAATGCAAGGCTAACCCCTTATCAATTAATTTAAGGGACATTTAGGACATTTTTGAATAATTATCATATTTTGACCTAATTTGCATACAAATGCAAGGCTATAAGCTTACAAGGCTAACCCCTTGTCAATTAATTTAAGGGACAATAGAGACATTTTTGCATAATTATCATATTTTGACCTAATTTGCATACAAATGCAAGGCTAACCCCTTATCAATTAATTTAAGGGGTAATAGAGACATTTTGGCATAATTATATTTGTTGCATAGTTATCATATTTTGACCTAGTTTGCATACAAATGCAAGGCTAACTCTTTATCAATTAATTTAAGGGACATTTAGGACATTTTTGAATAATTATCATATTTTGACCTAATTTGCATACAAATGCAAGGCTAACCCCTTATCAATTAATTTGAGGGACAATAGAGACATGTTTACATAATTATAATATTTTGATCTAATTTGCATACAAATGCAAGGCTAACCCCTTATCAATTAATTTAAGGGACAATAGAGACATTTTGGCATAATTATCATATTTTGACCTAATTTGCATACAAATGCAAGGCTAAACCCTTATCAATTAATTTAAGGAACATCTAGGACATTTTTGAAAAAAAATATCATATTTTGACCTAATTTGCATACAAATGCAAGGCTAACCCCTTATCAATTAATTTAAGGGACATTTAGGACATTTTTGAATAATTATCATATTTTGACCTAATTTGCATACAAATGCAAGGCTAACCCCTTATCAATTAATTTGAGGGACAATAGAGACATGTTTGCATAATTATAATATTTTGATCTAATTTGCATACAAATGCAAGGCTAACCCCTTATCAATTAATTTAAGGGACAATAGAGACATTTTGGCATAATTATCATATTTTGACCTAATTTGCATACAAATGCAAGGCTAAACCCTTATCAATTAATTTAAGGAACATCTAGGACATTTTTGAAAAAAAATATCATATTTTGACCTAATTTGCATACAAATGCAAGGCTAACCCCTTATCAATTAATTTAAGGGACATTTAGGACATTTTTGAATAATTATCATATTTTGACCTAATTTGCATACAAATGCAAGGCTAACCCCTTATCAATTAATTTAAGGGACAATAGAGACATTTTGGCATAATTATCATATTTTGACCTAATTTGCATACAAATGCAAGGCTAACCCCTTATCAATTAATTTAAGGGACATTTAGGACATTTTTGAAAAAAAATCATATTTTGACCTAATTTGCATACAAATGCAAGGCTAACCCCTTATCAATTAATTTAAGGGACATTTAGGACATTTTTGCATAGTTGTCATATTTTGACCTAATTTGTATACAAATGCAAGGCTAACCCCTTATCAATTAATTTAAGGGACATTTAGGACATTTTTGAATAATTATCTTATTTTGACCTAATTTGCATACAAATGCAAGGCTAACCCCTTGTCAATTAATTTAAGGGACAATAGAGACATGTTTGCATAATTATCATATTTTGACCTAATTTGCATACAAATGCAAGGCTAACCCCTTATCAATTAATTTAAGGGGCAATAGAGACATTTTGGCATAATTATATTTGTTGCATAGTTATCATATTTTGACCTAGTTTGCATACAAATGCAAGGCTAACCCCTTATCAATTAATTTGAGGGACAATAGAGACATGTTTCCATAATTATAATATTTTGATCTAATTTGCATACAAATGCAAGGCTAACCCCTTATCAAGTAATTTAAGGGACAATAGAGACATGTTTCCATAATTATAATATTTTGACTTAATTTGCATACAAATGCAAGGCTAACCCTTATCAATTAATTTATTGACAATAAAGACATTTTTGAATAATTATCATATTTTGAGTTTTTGACCTTATTTGCATACAAATGCAAGGCTAACCCCTTATCAATTAATTTAAGGGACATTTAGGACATTTTTGAAAAAAAATCATATTTTGACCTAATTTGCATACAAATGCAAGGCTAACCCCTTATCAATTAATTTAAGGGACATTTAGGACATTTTTGCATAGTTGTCATATTTTGACCTAATTTGTATACAAATGCAAGGCTAACCCCTTATCAATTAATTTAAGGGACATTTAGGACATTTTTGAATAATTATCTTATTTTGACCTAATTTGCATACAAATGCAAGGCTAACCCCTTGTCAATTAATTTAAGGGACAATAGAGACATGTTTGCATAATTATCATATTTTGACCTAATTTGCATACAAATGCAAGGCTAACCCCTTATCAATTAATTTAAGGGGCAATAGAGACATTTTGGCATAATTATATTTGTTGCATAGTTATCATATTTTGACCTAGTTTGCATACAAATGCAAGGCTAACCCCTTATCAATTAATTCGAGGGACAATAGAGACATGTTTCCATAATTATAATATTTTGATCTAATTTGCATACAAATGCAAGGCTAACCCCTTATCAAGTAATTTAAGGGACAATAGAGACATGTTTCCATAATTATAATATTTTGACTTAATTTGCATACAAATGCAAGGCTAACCCTTATCAATTAATTTATTGACAATAAAGACATTTTTGAATAATTATCATATTTTGAGTTTTTGACCTTATTTGCATACAAATGCAAGGCTAACCCCTTATCAATTAATTTAAGGGACATTTAGGACATTTTTGAATAATTATCATATTTTGACCTAATTTGCATACAAATGCAAGGCTATAAGCTTACAAGGCTAACCCCTTGTCAATTAATTTAAGGGACAATAGAGACATTTTTGCATAATTATCATATTTTGACCTAATTTGCATACAAATGCAAGGCTAACCCCTTGTCAATTAATTTAAGGGACAATAGAGACATTTTTGCATAATTATCATATTTTGACCTAATTTGCATACAAATGCAAGGCTAACCCCTTATCAATTAATTTAAGGGACAATAGAGACATTTTGGCATAATTATATTTGTAGCATAGTTATAATATTTTGATCTAATATGCATACAAATGCAAAGCTAACCCCTTATCAAAACTTTTTAAGGACAATAGAGACATTTTTGAATAATTATCTTATTTAGACCTAATATGCATACAAATGCAAGGCTAACCCCTTATCTCTTAATTTAGGGGACATTTAAGACATTTTTAAATAATTATCATATTTTGACCTAATTTGCATACAAATGCAAGGCTAACCCCTTATCAATTAATGTAAGAGACATTTAAGACATTTTTGAATAATTATCATATTTTGATCTAATTTGCATACAAATGCAAGGCTAACCCCTTATCAATTAATGTAATGGACAATAGAGACATTTTTGCATAATTATCATATTTTGACCTAATTTGCATACAAATGCAAGGCTAACCCCTTATCAATTAATTTAAGGGACAATAGAGACATTTTGGCATAATTATATTTGTAGCATAGTTATAATATTTTGATCTAATATGCATACAAATGCAAAGCTAACCCCTTATCAAAACTTTTTAAGGACAATAGAGACATTTTTGAATAATTATCTTATTTAGACCTAATATGCATACAAATGCAAGGCTAACCCCTTATCTCTTAATTTAGGGGACATTTAAGACATTTTTGAATAATTATCATATTTTGACCTAATTTGCATACAAATGCAAGGCTAACCCCTTATCAATTAATGTAAGAGACATTTAAGACATTTTTGAATAATTATCATATTTTGATCTAATTTGCATACAAATGCAAGGCTAACCCCTTATCAATTAATGTAATGGACAATAGAGACATGTTTGCATAATTATAATATTTTGATCTAATTTGCATACAAATGCAAGGCTAACCCCTTATCAATTAATTTAAGGGTCATTTAGGACATTTTTAAATAATTATCATATTTTGACCTAATTTGCATACAAATGCAAGGCTAACCCCTTATCAATTAATTTAACCAGTTCGCGCCGGGATTATTTTAACATCGCCGAGCCGACGGGCGGGATTATTTTTAACGAAACTCGATCCGAAGCGTGTTCAGGCCGATAGTGCTGGGTAGCACACCCACGCATTTCCGAACTTGAACTTGGCGTGTTTATTCGTCATCCGTTTTAAATTTTGGAAAATTTTTGCGTTTATATACGTCATCCGGCGCGAACTGGTTAAGGGACATTTAGGACATTTTTGAATAATTATCATATTTTGACCTAATTTGCATACAAATGCAAGGCTAACCCCTTATCAATTAATTTAAGAAAAAATTAGGACATTTTTGAATAATTATCATATTTTGACCTAATTTGCATACAAATGCAAGGCTAACCCTCATCAATTAATTTAATGGACAATAGAGACATTTTTGCATAATTATAATATTTTGATCTAATTTGCATACAAATGCAAGGCTGACCCCTTATCAATTAATTTAAGGGTCATTTAGGAAATTTTTGAATAATTATCATATTTTGACCTAATTTGCATACAAATGCAAGGCTAACCCCTTATCAATTAATTTAAGGGAAATTTAGGACATTTTTGAATAATTATCATATTTTGACCTAATTTGCATACAAATGCAAGGCTAACCCTTATCAATTAATTTAAGGGACAATGGAGACATATTTGCCTAATTATATTGTTTGAATATTTATCATATTTTGATCTAATTTGCATACAAATGCAAAGGGTAACCCCTTATCAATTAATTTAAGTGACAATGAAGAGATTTTTGCATAATTATCATTCTTGATGTAATTTGCATACAAATGCAAGGCTAACCCCTTATCAATTAACCGCTCATTTCTGTCTCATTTTGCCAGAACGACTCGCAAACAAGTTGAAACCTAAAATTGCACGTGCTGACTAAAGAGTTAAAAAAATTGTACTCACCATTCCTTAAGTTTGGCGAGTAGCTGCTGCTTTGTTTTCTTCGTGTCGACGAGCTCTAGTTCTTCAATCTTGACTTCCTGCTCAAACAACGCCCTGCAACAAAACAGTTGACATCGGATTTTTCTTATAATAAATCTTATAATAAGAAGCGATATAAATGCATACCAAAATGAAATCCATATTTTGCGTATATCGTCTAATCATTTTCAAAGGCTTTCAAATATTTGTAAACAGTTTTTGGGTGACTGGGGTTCCAGAACGGGTCGGCAGTAATACAGGCTTTTTTTTTCTTAGGATCGGAAGCCAAAAATACTGTCGGTCGAAAATGAGAACCACAGAAATAAAAATGGACGCCCTTACCATCATCTGTGCTTACGAAATACGGGGCAATGCAAGAAAAAAAAAACCTTTTTGACTTCTAAAGTGTAGTTACCGGGGTTTTGCGAGTGAAGATTCTTTGTCTTAACCAAAATTTGTAATCTTAAGTTTACAACCTTTCAAAATGTACCAGTGTAACAATCTGTAAAAGGCAACTTACAAAACTGGATGTTGCGTCTCTAGCGGTATTTCCAGGAGACCAATCATGGCTTGGTGTTTCTTTTGGCAACTATCTCCACGGCTTCAAACAGGGCTTTATATTTCCCTCTGGCTTTATACACACACAAAATAACTACATGAGCATGTACCATAAAAGTGAAATAGCGCCCTCTGGCTGCAACACTCAAAATACATACAAGTATATTCTGAATAAGATTAATATTGCTGCAAACTTACTGGCTGGAATGACCTGCAATATACAAATCAAATAAGTTAAGAGGGCCTAATATTTTGATCTTAACAAGATCTTCTTCAGAGACTAAATGGCTGTGTACAAGAAACAAACATATATAGGACAACATATAGCATGATGCACATCATGGTTGGCGGAAGAAACACAAAAGAAAAAGCACAGATTTATGGAACAAACAGCAAAAGGAGGATTAGGCTGAGGGATTAAATGGTTGTATATTCTGGCGATAACACTGTGTATCTCCAGCTTTCATTGCCAATCTCCTAATGTCATAAGCTTTATTTAGAGCTGGAATTACTCAAACTATACACAGCATAACACAACCATTTATACATTTTTAGGTGAACAAAGAAATCAGCATTGCTGGACTTGAACCAGCGACCTTCGGAATACCGGACGGGCGATCTACCAACTGAGCTATCTTGCCCTATGTCAGTTATTACTTGGTAGGTCTCCCAAATTGTCAGTATCTTTGTTCACAACAAAAGTCGACAGAGTATTACCACTTTTGCTCAAGAAATTGGCTTGTCACTCACGTACAAATCTTTGCTCCTGTGATTGTGAAACATCTCAGTCAAGCTAGGAACCAGTAGTTTCTACTCCAACAATTCCCTGCAAAAGAAGAGATATCGTTTCATAAAAGGCAAATTTCGTCGGGAGGTGATTCAAATTCAATATCAAGTGTTGCCTTTCACCGAATAATTTTTTTTATAAACACTCTACTCGGTGATGTTCCTAGAGGTGATTAGAGAAAAACAAAATCACATGGGTGGGGCTCAAACCCACGACCTACTGCTTTCTAGTTCAGACGTCGTACCACTGGACCACTGAGATAGCCGAGGTCGGCTGGCTGGTTCCAATCCGATTGTCAGATATTGCCAGTTAAATTGTGTTAAAAAAAAGTTATGAGTTATGATCTTAAATGGCAAAATGACAGATAGCCAAAATAAACACATGGGGACATTTTTTTTTTTTTTTTTTTTAAGGATAATAAAATTTTAAGATCGACTTTTGGACTTTAGCATTACTGTGTACATGCTCTGGAAATATATTTTTTTTCTAATAGGAAGGCTAGGGTGTGACTTGTAGTCGTGTACGGTGCATACATGGTCGACCCACATGAATTTTGATTTTTCGTGGGTGAACCATGTATTAATTTAAAATTGGAAGATAGGGTGTGACATGTTTACTGCAGAACTCAAATTAAGATGTGTCGGGCGGCCATTTTGAAGAAAAAAAAAGGGCCTCCTCCTTTCTTAAAAAAAAAAGACACGAGGCTAAACATGTTTTTTTTTTTATTTGGCCTTATGTTAATAGTTTGACATATTTGAATAAGAGTGGAAAAAGGCGATAGTGATCTACATGTTTAGGCATATTTTTACATTTAGTAATGTTTGTATGATAACTCACACCATAGCAGGTATTTCAATTTGCAGCATGTTGACGGCTCAGACAAGCAACAAATCCGTACTTTCTAAAACAATCTAAACGTCAGGGTAACTTTTGTAAAGCCAAGTAGTACTTCCAGCACTGAAGGCCATATTATATAGGATCAACATGTAAACAAAGCAGGATAAATTGACAAGCAAAAAATGACGACTTTTTAAACATTGGGATGATTAGACAAAACATTAGTTTGGTTCCCATACCCCACTTAAAGGTAGGATAGGCTACACCATTTGCAGATATAAAAAAAAGGGGGAAAAAGAATTTTAAGATCGTATTTTAGACTACATGCATCACTGTGTACATGCTGCTGAAATATATTTTTTTCTAATGGGAAGGCTATGGTGCATACATGATCGACCCACATGAATTTAGATTTGTAATTGTGGGCGAGCCATGTTTTAATTTCAAATAGGAAGATAGGGTGTGACATGTTCACTACACGAGTCGCATTAAAATGTGTCAAGCAACCATTTTGAAAGGAAAAAAAGGCCTTCCTTTATTCAGAAAAGCATGACGCTAAACAATTTGTTTTTGGCCTAATTCTATATATGGATGGTACACCGAAATTGTTTTTTCCAACGCTGATCGGCTGGCCAGCTTTGGAAATGTACATAAAAATACTTTTCTTGAAAATTATGGCACACCAGGGCCCAATTTCATAGAGCTGCTAAGCAAAAAAAATTGCTTAGCACAAAAAGTCTTGCTCATTAAAAACAGGTTACTAGCCAAAATTATACATGTTTTTCATGCTAAGCAAGAAAACAGCTGATTATCAATCCAGAACAATAAAGATCAGGTAAATATTTGGTCTGTAACCTTGTTTTTGCCAAGGACAAAATGTCATTCTAAGCAAATTGTTGTGCTTAGCAGCTCTATGAAATTGGCCCCTGGTGACATATGTACTAGCTGCTTAGAAACAGTTCAGTACGATACGTATTTCCTTCCTCCGTGGTATTTCATAATACAAATTTGGTAGGCCTCGTTTTGTTTTTTGATGTTGTATATATATTCCCTTTAAAATCTCTTTATTTAATTATATTTGTTTTACTGTGTCGTTGAATATAAGTACAACCAAAGTTCCTACATTTTATCTGTGGATGCCTTGAAAAATATACCAGATTTTAAGGGATTACAAACTTACTCAGTTTTTTGCCAATCGTCGGCAAAATTCGCTCCTCGCGCTCAATATGCCCGCGCGATTTTAGCACGTGTACACTGGTTCCCAGAGTTCGGTAATCGTTTTTACATAAGATTATGTGGCGAAAACCAGGGAATCGAATTGTTTGGCTGTTATAAATCCACGAGGGGGTCGTCTTGTAAAGGTATTGGGGGGGGGGGGGGGGGGGGACATATTTGTTTGACGATCCATAGCCAGAGGGTGTCCAAATAAAAATCCCTAAATTCTGGTATCATTCCGAAATTCTGCTATAGGCCTATTCTGCTAAATTCTGCTAAATTCTGCTATCAGTATCATTGCGAAATTCTGCTATATCATTCAACACAAAATAGCACACATTTGTTTGACGATCCATAGCCAGAGGGTGTCCAGATAAATATCCCTAAATTCTGCTATCATTCCGAAATTCTGCTATATTCTGCTAAATTCTGCTAAACTCTGCTCTTATTCCGAAATTCTGCTATAGCATTCAACACAAAATAGTAAAGTCAGAACATTAGAATAAACGTGTTTAATATCAAAATGACTTCTGCGAGTAAGATTATTTGGGTATGTAATTAGGCCTTAAAAGCATAACAATTACCATAAGAAAATCGCCAAATTCTCGTTAAAAAAATTCAGGGGTTTTGTTTTTATGTTCCATTTTCCACTCGAAAAAATCTGCTGGGACTACCCGAAAATCTGCTTTAAAAGTATCACAGTCCATGACCGGCAGGAACTTTTGATTAGCTCCTCCCAAAGAACTTTGCGCTTGAGCAATTGAGCAAAATGGCTTAAATTAAATCTGTTTCGTATACCCAGCACGATATGTGGCAGAGGGGTACCCCCCCCCCCCCCCCCCCCCCCCCCCCTCTTATCCCTATACTTTATACGCACTCAACACTATTGTAACCTAACCCATCCCCCTTGAAACCTAAAAGGAATTCCTGAGATGGTCAACAACACAAAAGAGGGGGGTTTCTCTGCCACATATCGTTAAACTATTATTGGGCGCTGTTTATCGGTGGCCTTCTGTGTCGTGTCGATAAGCGGTGGGGGGGGGGGGGGGGGTGATGGTGGTGATGGAACGAACAAGTCAAAGCTTTTAGAGTCAATACACAATATAATTTTTTTTTTTAAATTGAGCGACTAATGATGCAGAAACCTAAAATGTCCCGGTGGCGTCAATGAAAGGGCTACAACAATCGTGACTATTATAGACAAATTCAATCAACAATGCAGTGGAGCGCGCACAACGGCCATTGGCGGGAACCAGTAGCCTTTATCACTATTGGATGAAAAGAAAAGTGCTTTTGTTGGATTCGTCTATAGGCATAATAGGCGTGGAATGAGGCTATTTTGTAGGCCTTTCATTATACCTGATGCGTGTTCTACATTTTTTAGGGTGAGACCAGGGCGAGACATCAAAAATTTCGAGCAGGAGAAGTAGTAAAAAGTTGCACATTCCTGTTTGCTTACGGAATCATATAAAGACTCTGCCATTGCCATTCAATTCAATTCAATTCTTATGAAATGAATTACTAACTACAATTATTAATAAACAGACTTAACATTCTGAATTCATTTCCAACTGTTTTTCATTTCGGATTATCTAGTCTCCCTTCAGTTAAAGCGGGGAATGAGTATATTTGTAAATAGGCCTACTAAGTTCCATGAACTTTACTGAGAAGCTTAGCTCATCCTCTAGCAAAGATTTTTAAATTGTCTCTTGTTATGGGTAAGATAACATCTAAATGGAAACTCGCCAATGATTTAAAATTCATGGTCATGGATTTTTTTTTAATAACAAATTGGTGTGGTTTACAAAGATAAATTATAATTAAAAAAATATTAAACCAGGCGGAGGAATAAGGTTTAACTGATGGAGTTGATCGATCGGATGATAAAAAACAACAGTTTAACAAAGCGCCTTTGTAATATTATTATCTATAAAATATTCCACTTATACATTATTTTTAAAAGTATTATACTTATTTAAAACATATTCATAAATGTAAACACCACTTTCCAGCTTTTCACAAATTGCGTGTCGATAAATCTAGGTTGTTAAAAAACACTGACTAAATATTTTCTTTCAAAAATACGTTTTATACAGAATATACACGACAGACGTATAGGCACAGGGGGCAAATGATTAAACATAGGCACAATTTTCGTGCGTATCAAATCGGTTTTAAATTACAAAAACTTGTCTCCATTATTTTGGCAAATACATTCATTTTGGTTGTGTTCCCTAAATGTATTTTATAAATTGTGAACCGTTGAATATGACGGCGCCAGACTATTTTTGCATTTTATCCTCGCTTTAATTTATTTTTTAATTGTGGCTAAAACACTAAGATATGTTTAAATCACACATTTTGTATTATTTATCAGAGAAGACTCAGGTATTAATTGGTAATTAACTTAAGGGTAATTTCTAGCCGCAAGTTCACAAAATGACAAAGTTAAGGACCGGAACCAGTCCATGGCCGACACGCATGTATTTTTTCGTTACACGAACTGGTCGAATTTGACATTGTAAGACGTAAAAATGCCCGGCAAACAAACGTGGATGAAGAAAGTCATTTCCTGCAGGTTAATTCTCAGATCATAGTCACCCTTTTCTGTGTTTGTGTTTTCTGTTTTAATGTATTTATTTTGAGGTAGTAACGCTCGTCTTTCAGCGATACAGCGTAGCGTGTTTCTGGAAAAAAAATTACCGTGGCATGTTTCCTGCATTCAGGCGGTTTTGTTGTCACAGGTGAGATTCAGTATGACTGAATGTTTTGATGTGCAGCATGCAGTGCACACGAATTATTTAGCGCGCGAAATATGTTAATGAGCAGAAGTTCAACGTGACCCCGGACAGAGATAAAACGCTATGAAGTTAAAACTCGCTATACTTAAAACGGTGTCTGAACGCTCGGTGTTTTAGTTTTACGACCGACAACCCGTGGTGATCTACCGTTTTAACTAAAACCGTTTTAGCTAAAACGCTGTGTGAACATGGCCTAATGAACTTTGTTCAAGTGTACAAATTGGCCAGTAAGTGTAATCGGTCAGTGCGGAACTATTCATGTCGGGTTCATTCAGTTTTAAGGAAAGTTTAACAGCCAAATCTACTCAAAAAATCCTCGTCACATTTGTTATCTTAATCAAAATTTGAATTTTCGATAAAAATTGTTTGTTAAGTTTTCGAGTATACAGTTAAACTAGACCCATTTTTTTACAATTATGAATATTTAAAAAAAGACAGAGGTGGGCACCATAAACAATAAATTACAAGCCCATTTTAGTCACCCCCCCCCCCCCCCCCCGTAAGCAACACCCCTCCAATTCCAATGTCAGCTGCTTTACTTGTCATCAACTTGATATTTTCTTCAGCATCCTCGAAGACATTGCCGCCTGAGGTCGTCCTCCAGCACGAACCCCAGTCTTCTTCCCAGCCTTCTTCCCAGCGTCCTCGAGACCATTCCTCCATATTGCATGCATTCTTGTGTGTCGTGTTTAGCGTTCTTTATTTGGCGACTTGAGTGACGATCACGGCGGCCGCGATGCCTGCAACTATGACTAGGACACATACACCAATCGCTATCTTTTTGCCTCGGCTCCACCTCGGAGAAGTCGCAGTGGTACCACCCTTAACACAGAAAATAACGACAAACAAATAAATAACTAGCGTGAGATACAGATGCCTCACCCCAATATGAATTTAGAGCGCAATATTATCCCGCCAACTACATGTATTATTGGTGTTCTCTAACGTGGCTCAGCAACTAAGGATTTTCGTCCTTATTGCCTGGCAAGAGCAAAAGTTTTAATTCAAATTTCAGTATTAGGCCAAAAAAAAAAAAAAACACTTTTAGCGTCATGCCTTTTTTTTAATGGAAGGAGGAGGCCCTTTGTTCTTCTTCTCAAAATGGCTGCCCGACACATCTTAATGCGAGTCATGTAGTGAACATGTCACACCCTATCTTCCAATTTAAAATTAAAACATGGCTCACCCGCGATTAACAATCAAAATTAATATGGGTCGACCATGTATGCACCGTACACGTCACACCCTAGCCTTCCTATTAGAAAATATATTTCCATACAGCATGTACACAGTGATGCTAAAGTCTAAAATACCATCTTAAATTTGTATTATCCTAGTTTTAGCATCATTGTGGCAAATGTTACAGCCTGTCAAGAATGATTGATGAAAACTCACAAACTGCACACTCGATGATTTAGTCATGCACAACTATGCACAACCATTATTTATCTCACTATACAGCACTTGTTTTGTGTTATTCTGTGAACAAATATATAATTGTGAAAAATGTGCACGACACTCGCCGCACAGGGTTAATTGTGCTGGTACACAGCGTTTGCCGAAAAATATATTAATCTTAAAAAAACAATGGTAAAATTATCAAATGCCAATTCAACAAAAGAATTAAAAACAATAGTAAATTCATTTTAACCTACCTCCATGGTTTATGCAGCTTGGTTTAGCAGTGCAGCATATAGCGTATATTGAAGGTCAGCCGATATTTGCCCTTGCGTGTAAATTCGATGAGTCGATTTCCCTTTTGCGTTGCACACACGTATAATTATATATAAACTAAATGCAGAAGACAAAATATTATGGCTGCCGTGGAAATATCTGCAGAAATGTATGACTCAGAACTATCTCCGAACACGTCCAGTTGGGGTATTTTGCTGGTAATGTTCGGCTATTCGTGGGATAGGCGAATTTCTATCGGCAGCCAGTTCACGAATTAATGTTCATGAATAATACGTACGGACGTGCCATCGCCACTGCCAAATGAAACACGGCCTGCAAAGCGCGTGTGCGTAATATAATGAGAGTACGTGTGTGACAGTGTGAACCGGGCCGGGGAAGACCCGTTTCCGACGACGGGACTGATCTACAAACCCGAGAACCGACAAACCCCGGGTGACCGCCTAGTAGTTCATATTCCACATCGTTTCGAATATGACGTCACTGATTAGAGTCGTTATACGGCGCTCTACGATCTTTGCCATAAACTGCGTGTGTAACGTAAACGGACACATGCACACACTAAGGCCGGTGCGGTTATCGGCCACTGCACTTCTCCCATTTCACTGCGCCCAGACCATCGTTTCATCAGTACTCAAACACAAATAATGCCTGCCTGTTGTGAAGTTTATGGTTGTAGATCACGTGGATATCGTGATTGGGTAACGTTTTTTGTATTCCTAAAATAAGAGTGCATCATCATGGTGAATGTCGGTCATTTCGTACCCAAGTCAATTCGTACCCAAGTCATTTCGTACCCACGATTATTGACATGATTATTGTGACATAAAACAAGTAAATTGAGTTTGTAATTTCCTCGTGATTAATGTTATTTTTTCTCTCTTTTTTTCTTGTAGGACGAGTCGCAAGGATATAACAAGATCTTGAGCACTGTTTTCATTTGAATTGTTTCCCCTCAGCGACGTATCCCCTTTCAAAAACCAGGATGAGGGAGGTGCCCTCTATTTAATATTTCGTCACCGACACCACGAAGTAGCACTCATGTACACACAGCGAATAGTTTTGATTTGAAGATAAACGCGTTTGAATGTTTGCAAGTTATTATCCCGCAAATAAAATGTGAATTGAAAACCTGTTTGGGATTTATATAAAGTACTACATTAAAACGTCGTGATTGTGTTACTTATGTTTCCATGGGTTAATTAATTACGAATTTATTAAAGATTTAAGAAGAGTGTTACTTCGTGAAAACGAAAACTGCAGAAAACCGTACAGTGCGCGCACATACAACTCAGTGCTACTTCGTGGAAACGAAATCTGCAGGAAATACGTTACAGTGCGCGCACACAAGCATCATATCAGTGCTACTTCGTGAAAACGAAATCTTTGAATGCAACGTCGTTTTCAATAATGACCGTAGAGCGCCGTAATACACTGATTGAGCGCGCGTACAATTCATGTATCTGTAAAATGTCCGTGTTATGTACATGTGCGTGTACCCCTGGGGACGAGAGTAGAGAGTTACTTCGTGGAACTACACAGACATGCAAAATGCTCAGAATCGTTTTCATGAAGTAACACACTCTATAGAATGTTACTTCGTGTTATTTTTTTATTTTTTTTACTGCATGGAAGTATGGTCGAGTGTTACTTCGTGGTGTCGGTGACGATTTATTAAACAAAATATTGTATGTGATTTTTATACTAAATAAAATAATAACAATCTTCATAGTTGTCAAAACCTATTATGTTTTCCAATTATTTTAATTGTTTCCCCTTTTTTATTGCTTCTTTTGTATTATTATTAATTTATATAATTATTTTCTCCCATTAATTATTTATTAATTATTTGATTTCATATTAAATATCAGAACAATCTTCAAACTTCATTTATTTTTTCTTCCTTTATTATTATTATTTTTTGTTGGTACATGGCACGATATTTATCTCTTTTGTAGTTTTGTTGGTCCTGAAAAAGACCGTTTGGTTTATGGTGTGCCTTACAGGCATGGTCCTGAAAAGGACCGTTTGGTTTGTGTGTGTGCCTCCTTACAAACATGGCCCGGTGAGATGTTTGCAGGCTCCCAGTAGGTTGGATCATGGAGGAATAAGACGTCGGGCTTCGTACTCGTCCCAAAGCCGATACATCTTGCGTTGGTTTCGGCACAGCCTGGACTCCTTCACCAGCTTCAGCTGCTCTGGACTCTGTGTAGTCTTGGTTCCAAGACCTTCGTGTTGTTTATTTCGCGATCACTGACACAAACCACTGATGTTATAGAGGGCGGTATTTCACGACGAACCGACACCCGTGACTGGACCAAATCATGTACGTTTGTCAAACGTCGGCTCCAGTGCGAACATGGATCCAGCCGCATTTTGTAAACTACGCATGCGTGAGACCAGAACGCACACGAAGCCGGGATTTGAAAAAGAGACAGCGTTAACGAATCTGCGCGCGTGGTGGGCGCCGAAATAACACAAGGGTCTAGGGCTAGACTAGACTCTGTGTGTAGCAGCCTAGGAATATGGAACGCCGTAGCAGACATATATCAGTCGACTCGTGCCTGTGTCACGTTGAAAACCGTGCCTCCCTTACGTTTAGCCCAAAAGTGTAACGCTGCCACGTCGAAAACCGTGCCTCCCTCACGTTCAAAAACCGTGCCTCCCTCACGTTCAAAAACCGTAACGCCGACGTCAATAACAACCGTAACGCCGACGTCAATAACAACCGTAACGCCGACGTCAATAAAAACCGTAACGCCGACGTCAATAAAAACCGTAACGCCGACGTCAATAAAAACCGTAACGCCGACGTCAATAAAAACCGTAACGCCGACGTCAATAAAAACCGTAACGCCGACGTCAATAAAAACCGTAACGCCGACGTCAATAAAAACCGTAACGCCGACGTTAATAGACAGGTTTCGTTAGCCAACGTTTAGTGCAACGCCTACAATTAGTTCTAAACTGGACGCGCCACGCACAACTATCTGTATAGACCGCTAACGCACTGCACTGCGCCTCGTGTTCATACTGCGCAGAAACTGATGACGTAACGAGAACTAAACGTAGTCGTTTCTCTAACCGTGCGCGACCGAAACCTCTCTAATAAAACCATAACGCTGACGTTAAACACTTAATCATGTTTTTTGTTATTTTCTTGGTTTGTTCAATTCTTTGTTGCAATGTTGGTTTTTTGAGCAATGACAACAGAAATAAGAACGGACTTTCACTAAAAATGGCTTGAATAAGCAGTTGCTCTTTTAATTCCGAGTCTACACAGACCGCTGTGAATTCTGGGAGAACACAAATTACTACACTGATCTCAACTCCAAAGCCACAAAAAACATAATTTAATGTTGGAAACCTTTTCATATTGTTCTTGGAAACAAGCATGTCTAATTGTTTATCTCCATTTCGAATGTTCATTTTGATCATCATTCCCTAGCCTGTACATGTGAACTGGACCACGATTGGACCTGAACATACAGTGAACTCGATGGTTAATTTTTATTGACATATTTTGGTAATCCCTGTTGGGTGCGCAAGCACTAAGATAAGATGTGATATTTAACAATGGTTAGGTGACTTAGGCGCATTATATGACAATACAAGTAGTCTAAGAAGTGTATAGGTCTAAGGGGGGTGGGGGGGGGGGGGGGGTAGTCCCCGGATCGAGTTGTGCATAGACCTCCACAGTCAAATTGAACAGGTTGGGATGGAAGAGGGATAAACAGCTAGAATCACACAGAAAGGCTTGCACAGACATGACAAATATTTATTTGCAGTCTTTATTTATCATGATATTTTACATTTAAATTAAATTGAAGGGAATAGAAAATTTAAGGTGGCTGGTACTTGTATATCTTTGTTAAGTGGCCGCAACTATTTTGTTTTATGCTTGATTGTATGCAAATTGTATAAATGCTACCACCAAAAAACCTCACCTTTTATTATTCATCACCATTTGTATTTATATTAAGTTTCATTAAAGCTGTCGGAGAATTAAAGGGGCAGTACTTGTTCATTATGCACTCAATATAAAAATGATATGTATTATACAGCAACAAAATGACATGTTGTGTTCCATGCTGGCCTATTTGATCACAAGAAGTGTGTTATTAAGCTACACCAGATAATTAAAGGGGAAAACAATTTATCCTTGGTTATATTCAGGTTTAATTTAAATAAAGCTAGCATTCAAAGATTTTTAAGGGGCAGTACTCCCTCGATATGCATTCAACCTGAAATACGATGGGTTATACAGCAAACAGTAACATGTTATAGATACTTGGGAGTAGCCTTCTTCCCCAATTATGACCACTATTTTCTTAATATGTGAACAGTTTCTTGATGGCTGGTGTTCCTTCGTTGCAGGACTGCATCAGCAACTTTTGATGTTTAGCCAGTTTAAGGACCTTCTTCTCAGAAATTATGGCACCTGACGAAAGAATGTCCTGTATGGTGCTTGCATGGTATTTGTCATAGCGATGGCTTCTGCCATGGAATACAGCACCTGAAACAACCAGAATGAAAACAGTTTTAATTAAGAAAAAACATTCACCAAACACATCCTTTGTTTCATTTTAAAATGGTTATAAAGTACAAACAAAGCAAGGTACAGGTGTTACTTAGCAATCACATTCCACCTTCCCAATGATAAAGTAATAATTATTCTTCATTAAATTATAGAAATACAGTCTCGCAATGATTAGTACCCAGCGATTGCCCAACAGATTAAACTTTTCTTCACCATGATAATCACATACTTTCACATACTGTAACCTTTCATAAGAAGTTTAGGTCTTGCAAAAATCAGGCTAATTAAACTGAAAACACAGTACATTGGGTTAGAGATGGGGAAGTAAAAAAATTAATGTGTGCGTGTCAAATTTGTTTGAAAAAAGCAAAAAAAAAAATTGTGCCCGTTATTCTAATATTTTGTTCCCTCCTCTCTCTGTATTTCTCTCAAAATTGTTTTATTTTAATAATTAATACATTTTCAAGTTTGTTTCACCTTATAGACGGCGACACTTTTTTGTATTGTGACAAAGCAGTAGTCGACTGCGACTACAAAGTATTGGTTTTGGCTTCTTTCTAAATCATACTTTACAGCAGACGCATTTTTTCACTTTCCCCTAAAAAGTATGAAATCACTATCTCTAAAAAATTCGAGTGTATAATCGGATTTTCATGATTGAAAATTCTCATGCAAAGTTACAGTATGCCAAGTTGATTATTACAATGAACCTAATGTGATTATTTTCATGGTTGAACAAATGTACACATTTTGGGCATTGATGGGTACTGGGACAACCTGCATGCTCAAATTAATGATTTCTTTATGGTATTGAACTTCAATTGCTACCATAGCCCTGCCTCTGATGTCTTCCAGTATCTTTTCATCCTCCAGGGTCTGTGGCTTTTCTCAACTGACCACCTGTAAATGTAAAAAATAACCGCAAAAAATGCATAGTTAGAATAATGTTTATTTTTTGAAATGGTCAGTCAGTGCCAGTGGTCTTCGTACTGGTACATATACCCCAGCCTCAACAACTTCACATCACTCACCCGGCCCCTTCCAAAAAATAGATTCCAGATGTGTAATATTGATTTAATTTAGTATAGGCTACATTGTATTTTAGCAAGATTTGGTTAAATCCATAGGCCCCTACTAGGCCTTGTTGCTTGCTTTTGTTGCTTGCCTAACCTATGCCACTAAAAAAGCCAGTGACCCTAACTTTATACAGCATAAGCCAATTCCGTATTCCAACTGCGCATGTGCACAACAAGATTCAACAAATTTTCTCTTGGGATAAACACGGCAGACAAATGCACACAAGGCTATGGGGGACGTGGTAACCGAATCCGCATTTTGTGCATTTTCTTGTCAAATCGAAAAGATGATGGGAAATTTGTTCTAACAAAAGTTTGGCCACACAAAACACCTGAAAACACCAAAAGGGCAATTCCACGGTAACTCACGTTACATTTAATGGGACCAGGAAATGATTTTCAAACTACTACTCTGCTAGTCAGGGTCATTGGAGGTAGATTTTTACTCTGCTTCAATGTGAATATTCAAGTTACTGAACAGCCAAAGAAAGACCAAAAATGTACCTTTGTTTAATTTTGAGGAGACATTTAATATCGGTAACTCGCGTTACAAAAATAGGATATAGCTATAAAGCCGAGTACAGTTTATTTAAAATTCTCCTCATACCAACAAATCAGAACCTAAATAATTATGTTTTTTCACAATGCGGGTGTGTTAGTGACAACATTAAAGTCAAATATTGATGTGTTTTTTAAACATTAGATTACAGAGAGCCTACATGTTGGTAACTCGCGTTACGGTAACTCGCGTTACACTTTGTCCACAAATAAAAGTGAAACACTACACAGTGATTGTGGGTTTTTAACTTTTAATTTCTACAACTTCAAGCAATCTCAAACATAGTTTTAACAGAACAAGCCACAAAGCCTTAAAAATTAGTGGCATTAGTGTGATTTTTATAGTGCCAAAAGACACACATTTGCCTATGTACAATGTACACATGCATGGGTTGAAAGAACAATTTTTATTCTTCCATTATTAATAAAGGGTTTATTAAAGGGTTTTAGCTCAACAGAGGATGTAACAGCTCTGTAGAGCACTTTTACCAATTGCAGCCCACTCAAAAACAAACAAAATGGCTACATTTTATGGTAACTCGCGTTACATGTCGGTAACTCGCGTTACATAGTAACTCGCGTTACACATTTTGTGAGAGTATTACCTAATAATGGAAAGGATGTTATGCTTTTTTCTTTTGTTCTGGAGTGAATGAAATTTAGAAAATATCATACTGTACTTAATCAATTTCATCTATGTGTTTAGAAAGGAGAAAAAAATGATGTTTTGGTAACTCGCGTTACATAGTTCCAATACCAGAAACTGAGGCCATCATGTGACTTACTAGCAATGGAACATTGATTTTTGTTCACATGAGTTTAATAATAGTTATACTCAGTTCCCTAACTACTTATCAGATGAATAAAATAAATAAGAAAAACTGTTTTTTCTTTAAAATATCAGTTTATTTCACAATTAACCTTTTTTTCTTAATTCAGAGCATAAAATTTATCGTTTACAAATTCAAGCGTATTTTGAAAAATACTTGACGTATTTATAAAAAAAAATCTTTCCAATAAACTAGAGTTTGTACTCGACAGTGGCAGATAATTAAATTTTTCTTATCTTGAAATTTGTTTGGGGGGGTTTTGTCCACTCTCCTGTGGAATTGCCCAAAACGTTAAAAAAAAGTTACTTAGTAACTTTAGAACACGACGATCTCTTTAAATTTGCTGGTACCTACTATGCTTTTGCACGCAATCGCTGAAATGTTTATCTCAAAAGAAACAAATCGTCAAATCTTCATGTGCACATGCACAGTGGGAATATCGAACTAGCTTATTGTATTGACTCATATTAACTGTACAGGTTTTTTCTTTATTTTTCTCAACTTAGGCCATGGGCATGGATGATAGAGCAGTACACATCCTTCTTAAGATTCTGAAATAAAGTATTAAAATGAGGTTCCTAATCATAACTTACACTTTCAGAAATCTGTTATTATTACTGAAAATCCAGAGGCAGGGCAAGCATTAAACCCAGCCCCGCTCATCACCAGTCCAACGTTGACTGACCATAATTGATGCATGATCATTGCATTTGCATGCCGACATGACCGAGAGTGAGAGGGTTTGTTCCTTCAAATTTGGCTCCAAATTTCCAAAAAGAAATGCTTATTTACATATCCCTGCTATCCATCCAGTTCCTTCCATTTTCATGATTTATGTGAGCAATTAACACATTTGCCCCATAAGGTATTTGTACACTTGAAAAACATACCTTTTGTCGGAGCACAACGAGCACACTCATAACGTGTTGTGGATGCCGCCATGTTGACTGTACAACCTCGTACGTATCAATGATAAGGCGAACGCACGCACACAGTTTGTTTGGGTCGGCGGCGCACAGTTTTTTGGGGGTCCGCGGCGCACAGGTTTTTTTTGGGTTGGCGGCGCACAGTTTTTGTTTGGGTCGGCGGCGCACAGTTTTTGTTTGGGTCGGCGGCGCACAGTTTTTTGTTGGGCCGGCGGCGCACAGTTTTTTTTTGGGTCGGCGGCGCACAGTTTTTGTGGGGGTCGGCGGCGCACAGTTTTTTGTTGGGCCGGCGGCGCACAGTTTTTTTTTGGGTCGGCGGCGCACAGTTTTTGTGGGGGTCGGCGGCGCACAGTTTTTTGTTGGGCCGGCGGCGCACAGTTTTTTGGGGGGTCGGTGGCGCACAGTTTTTTGTTGGGCCGGCGGCGCACAGTTTTTTTTGGGTCGGCGTTACGGTTTTTATTGACGTCGGCGTTACGGTTTTTATTGACGTCGGCGTTACGGTTTTTATTGACGTCGGCGTTACGGTTTTTGGGCTTGAACGTGAGGGAGGCACGGTTTTCGACGTGGCAGCGTTACACTTTTGGGCTTAAACGCGAGGGAGGCACGGTTTTCGACGTGGCAGCGTTACGGTGTTCAACGTGACACAGGCACGAGTCGACTGATATATGTCTGCTACGGCGTTCCATATAGGAAAGCGCGTACACCACAACTTGATTGTGATACATCTCTAGTGATGTCACCGACATCCGGCGTCACCGGCGTGCATCACAGGCACGTGTCGGTTGCTTGATTAGTCCTATTGTTGTTCCAAAGGCCTAGTTAATTTTGACGCCGTACTTAATTTACAACACAATTGTCTACCAAGAAAGAATGATTGAGTACGAAATTACTTTTATATAAATTAATAATAATACAAAAGAAGCACTAACAAGAAGATTTTTCTGATATTTAATATAAAAATCAAATACAATAATTTGTTTAATAAATATTACATAGACACCTCCCTTCCGATCCCTCATCCTTGTTTTCAAAAGTTCGGACGATCAACTGTTGTTTTATTTTACTTGGCCTTAATCCACGTCGATAAGGGGAAACAATTCAAATGAAAACAGTGCTCAAGATCTTGCGACCCGTCAGAACCCGTCCTACAAGAAAAAGAGAAAAAAATAACTATTAACATCAATCACTCATGAATACGAGGAAATTACAAACTCAATTTACCTACATGTAATTGATTTCATGGGTACGAATTGACTTGGGTACGAAGTGACTTGGGTACGAAATGACTTGAGTACGAAGTGACTTGAGTACGAAATGACTTGGGTACGAAATGACTTGGGTACGAACTGACCTGTTTGCACGCTGAACATATTTTAATTTGTTTGGCCTTACTATATAATCCTTCTTATACCTCCATGCTATGGTACACCTAAATTGTTTTTTCCAACGCTGACCAGCGTTGGAAATTTATATAAAATACTTTTCTTCCTTAGCTGCTTTAGACTGTCATTTAGAAACAGTTCAGTATGACACGTAGGCCCTATTACTATTTCCTTCTTCCGTGGTATTTCATAATACAAATTTGGTAGGCCTCGTTTTGTTTTTTGATGTATTTATATTCCCTTTAAAATCTCTTTATTTAATTGTATTTGTTTTACTGTGTCGTTGAATATAAGTACAACCAAAGTTTCTACATTTTATCTGTGGATGCCTTGAAACAATACGAGATTTTAAGAGGTTAAAAACTTACTCAGATTTTTGCCAATCGTCGGCAGAATTCGCTCTTCGCGCTCAATATGCCCGCGCGAACACACGAATTGACAGATTTTAGCACGTGTACACTGGTTCCCGGAGTTCGGTAATTGTTTTTACATAAGATTATGTGGCGGGAACCAGGGAATCGTTTGGGTTTTTTGCTGTTAGAATTCCAAGGCGGCGCGCCGCCTTGGAATTCTAACAGCGGCGGTCGTCTAGTTTCCCGGGGCGTGAATGAAAGGGCTACAATAATCACCTAACCGTGACATAGGCCTGGTATGCGTGGAATGAAATGCTAATGTTAGGCCTTTTATATAAATTTTCTACATTTTGTAGGGTGAGACATATTGATTATGGCGATAATAATGTTTTGTTTCCAGTGCTTGTCAGCAGATACATCCCAAATTTCGAGCAGGAGAAGTAGTAAAAAGTTGCACATTCTTGTTTGCTTACGGAATCGTATGTAGAAAGACTCTGCCATTGCCATTCAATTCAATTCAATTCTTATAAAAATGAATTACTAAATGCAATTAATAAACAGACTTAACATTCTGAATTCATTTCCAACTGTTTTTTTGTTTTGGATTATCCAGTCTCCCTTTAGTTAAAGCGGGGAATGAATATTTTTAAATACTAACTTCCATGAACTTGACTGAGAAGCTTAGTTTTCTCTAGCAAAGATTTTTAAATTGTCTCTTGCTATGGTAAATATAACATCTAAATGGAAACTCGCCAATGATTTAAAATTCATGGTCATGGATTTTTTTAATAACAAATTGGTGTGGTTTACAAAGAGAAATTATAATAAAAAAAAAATTAAACCATGGAGGAATAAGATTGAACTGATGATAAAAAAACAACATAGTTTAACAAACGTCTTTATAATATTAATTTATATTATCTATAAAATATTCCACTTAGACATTATTTTCAAATGTATTATACTTAAAACATACCCATAAATATAATAACAGTTTCTAGCTTTTCACAACTTGCGTGTCGATAAATCTAGGTTGTTAAAAAACACCGACTAAATATTTTCTTACAAAAATACGAGTTTCATATAGAAGTATATACACGAAGGAAGTATAGGCACAGAGGGCAAATGATTAAACATGCATGATACACAATGTTTTATGTATCAAATCGGCCTTAAACTACAAAAACTTGTCTCCATTATTTTGGCAAATAGGCTACATTCAGTTTGGTTGTGTTCCCTGAATGTATTTTATAAATTGTGAACCGGTGAATATGATGGTGCCAGACTATTTTGGCATTCTATCCTCGCTTTAAATTATTTTTTAATTGTGGCTAAAACAATAAGATATGTTTAATCACACATTTTAAAATATTTATCAGAGAAGACTCAGGTATTAATTGGTAATTAACTTGAGGTAATTTCTAGCCGCAAGTTCACAAAATGAAGATTATTTATATGGCCAACTCGTGAATAAAGGCTATAACATTACACACGATTATCATGAACGGAAAAGGAACTGGTATCCCACGATAAGATTTCAGGCGTTAACTTCCTTCTAGACAGAGCAAAATAAACATTGCGACTTCCTTAGGCGATTATCTGGACATTACTGTGCACAGCAGGTCTGGGCAACCTTTTTTTCAGATGCCCGCTGATTATCATTTTATTACGGGTTTTTATTGCGGATAGAATACTTATGGCCTCTATTCAAGTATACAAATTGGCCAGTATAGTATCGCCATGGTATCAGTCAGTGCGGAACAATTCATGTCGGTTTCATTCAGTTTTAAAGAAAGTTTAACAGACAAATCTACATAAATAAATCCTCGTCACATTATTTGTTATCTTCATTTAAATTTTCGATAATTTTTTTTTTAAGTTTTCGAGTATACATTTAAACTAGACCCTTTTTGTACAATTATGAATATTTAAAAAAGACAGAGTTGGGCACCATGAACAATAAATTACAAGCCTACTTTAGTCATACCCCCCCCCCCCCCCCCCCCCCACCCCACCCCCACCCCCCGTAAGCAACACCCCTCCCATCTCAATGTCAGCTGCTTTACTTGTCATCAACTTGATATCTTCTTCAGCATCCTCGAAGACATTGCCGCCAGAGGGCGTCCTCCAGCACGAAACCCAGTCTTCTTCCCAGCGTCTTCGAGACCATTCCTCCATATTGCATGCATTCTTGTGTGTTGTGTTTAGCGTTCTTTATTTTGTGACTTGAGTGACGATCACGGCGGCCGCGATGCCTGCAACTATGACTAGGACACACACACCAATCACTATCTTTTTGCCACGGCTCCACCTTGGAGAAGTCGCAGTGGTACCACCCTTAACACAGAAAATAACGACAAACAAATAAATAAGTAGCGTGAGATGCAGATGCCTCACCCCAATATGAATTTACCGCCAATATTATCCCGCCAACTACATGTATTATTGGTGTTCTCTAACGTGGCTCAGCAACTAAGGATTTTCGTCCTTATTGCCTGGCAAGAGCAAAAGTTTTAATTCAAATTTCAGTATTAGGCCAACAAACAAACAAACATGTTTAGCGTCATGCCTTTTTTTTAATGGAAGGAGGAGGCCCTTTGTTCTTCTTCTCAAAATGGCTGCCCGACACATCTTAATGCGAGTCATGTAGTGAACATGTCACACCCTATCTTCCAATTTAAAATTAAAATATGGCTCACCCGCGATTAAAAATCAAAATTAATATGGGTCGACCATGTATGCACCGTACACGTCACACCCTAGCCTTCCTATTAGAAAATATATTTCCATACAGCATGTACACAGTGATGCTAAAGTCTAAAATACCATCTTAAATTTGTATTATCTTAGTTTTAGCATCATTGTGGCAAATGTTACAGCCTGTCAAGAATGATTGATGAAAACTCACAAACTGCACACTCGATGATTTAGTCATGCACAACTATGCACAACCATTATTTATCTCACTATACAGCACTTGTTTTGTGTTATTCTGTGAACAAATATATAATTGTGAAAAATGTGCACGACACTCGCCGCACAGGGTTAATTGTGCTGGTACACAGCGTTTGCCGAAAAATATATTAATCTTAAAAAAACAATGGTAAAATTATCAAATGCCAATTCAACAAAAGAATTAAAAACAATAGTAAATTCATTTAAACCTACCTCCATGGTTTATGCAGCTTGGTTTAGCAGTGCAGCATATAGCGTATATTGAAGGTCAGCCGATTCCCATGCGTGTAATTTCAATGAGTCGATTTCCTTTTTGCCTCACACACACGTATAAATTATATATAAACAAAATGCAGAAAAGAAAATATTATGGCTGCCGTGGAAATATCTGCATTAATGTATGACTCAGAACTATCTCCGTCCAGTTGGGGTATTTTGCTGGTAATGTTCGGCTATTCGTGAGATAGGCGAATGTCTATCGCATATCGGTAGCCAGTTCACGAATGAATATTCATGAGTAATACGCGTGCCACTGCAAAAAACTGACACGGCGACCTAAAGCGCTGCGGGCATAAACATGTAAACGGAAACTAGTCCATGATAATGTGGGGCGAGTGTGTAAACAAGGAGATTCCATTTTGCATTGAGGGGTCTGTGTTTAATGTTTTTGCAAAAAAAACAACACTAGCGCCACGTCCAATGTATAAAACAAAGACAATTTTTAATGCACAAAATGAACCAATATTGCTCCCCTGAGAGTTTGCCCACGCACTATCATCCAAACCTCAAATGTTCCCTACCGTAATATAATACGTTATAGAATCGGATACACGTCATCGCTATATATTTCTCACCCGGCGCGTTAGTGTGCCAGCTCGCGTGCCATTTGTGTGCACGACGTGTCGTGAATTAAAATACGCGCTCAGTTTGAATGAAAGATAATTGTGGCTCTACTAAACTTTACTCGAACGCAGGTTGGTCGGACCAACGATGATCGGACTATACGTAGAAACACATGGGGGTACGATTTCATCAGCTGTTACCAAAATACGCCATGGAAGTTACGTCACGAATCATCGACTACTATATGTAGTCGGCTAATAATGACGGGTCTTATACCAGAGCCGGGTCGTGTGGTTTATATATAGCTATATAGCTATGGTGATGTAATTTTCGGAGTCGTTGGCCTTATCAATTAATATTGTTGTTCAGTGTCTCGCCTAAGGACACAAATACCATGTTCCTGTTAATGTTCGAACCCACACCCACGCAATTATGCAAACCTTACTATCACTGTGTCGACATCCTTTGTATTCGTGTAATTAAAAACCATCGATCAAATTTTACCAAATACTACGGTTTTTTTAGTCCACATTTGTGACTGTTATTATACCCTTAGATATTCCTCTTCAATTTTTCTCTAGGCCTATTTAACCCTAACCTGTTTTACCTCTAGCGTTCTTTACCAAAGAGGGAAAACCTTGTGTGGACCTCGCCAAGTCCACTGAAGGTTTCAAGTTTGTGTAAAGTGTGGACGTCTTTTGTTACCAAGTCCACACTGAGATAGCAAGGTTCGTACACTATCACACACGAGCACAGCATACACACTGGATCATGGCATTGTATACCTCTAATTAAAAATTAAAAAAAAACAATAGAGTATGCAGGAATAGACTTCTTGGCAACCACGCTGAGTCTGTACATCTGAAATGTTACCCCTTTATAATTTTCACTTAAACAAATTTTTTTTATAACGCGGTATTTAGTTCTTGACATTTAACTATTTTCTTATGATATTCGCATTAATTAGGATGAGCTATCAGTCATCAAGAAGTAAATTACTGCTGCATAAAAGACCAATTAGAAATGATTAAAATATGCCTACTTATGTCCCTGTAAAATGATAAAATGTTATTGTATTAAACAGTAACAATATTAAAATCAGTGAAATCAGGTTATGTGAAGCAACACCGTCCTCTATCAACGATATTCGAGTGAAAAAATAAAATTACTTGGTTGTTAGTCCATGCCGACAACTTAATTATTGGTGTCGTCATCCCATGATATCTTAACTCATGATGTCGAACATTTGACGTGTAAACAGTCGTATCAACGTGACAGATTGTGCCAGGATCGCAACATATTGGTTGTCACCTACAGAGCTCCGAAGAATAGTAGGTAAATAAGTAAAGGGGCACACAGAAATACCAGTACCTAAATTCCATGACTTACTTTTCTCCATGCCGGCACAAATTCAGGCGTTTCACGACCCGTTCCTGTCCTGTTTTTGGCATCTTGAACATTATTCACAGTGCGCTATTCGTAAGACACCGAGGCTCCCCAGACTCACGCAAGGCACGTGTCGAAATGTAAAACATTACCAAGTAAACACGCTAATTATGTTTGGCCTATTTGGCGGCAGCCATTTTCTGTGGTAGCACCTGCGCTAGGCTCCTTCGACCAATAAAATGCGTGCGCGCGACCGATGGCGCAAGACTAGGCCGGCAAGGCGCATGACGAGGCCCAAAGGAAGAAGCACGTGCTTGTTGCTTTTGTCCAATCACGGCACGACACTGATAAGTCAAAACTTTGTGGGCGGGGTCAATGGCTCAAAACTCATACGATAGTTGTACAGGCGCACATTACTATAGCGCACATTGGCTAAACGTACGCGGTTCAAATGGCTAGGCTGTGGTTAATTAGGCTGTATTCGAATTGTTGGCTTTGGCTGCGACCTCGGCCGTTGCTAGCTGTTGCTAAGGGGCGGACAGTGACCACCCGCAGCAACAGCATAGCAACGGCCAAAGTCACAGCCAAAGCCATTCAGACCAGCCTTAAGCATCCACTTCATGTACATCGGGCGTGGAACTCGCACTTACGAATAGTGGGCGGGGCCAGGGATATATGGACCACAAAGCAATGCAGTTCGATGCAATCTCGTTATTATTGATATAAATAATAGCATAATGCACGTATACAGTGTACATGTACATTTGTGCATTATTTAAAAGAACCGTCGCAAACAGGAAAAAAAAACAGTCGGGAAACCATTATGTTCGCACTCACCAAACAATCATGTTTTCAAGCCAGGCTCTTGTAACAAACAACCTCTTCACAACTGTCATTGTAACACTACAGGTTTGCAAAAACTTTATTAAAATATAATACAATAGGCCTAATTATTTCCTCATTGCAAATTATCATGATAAATTGATATATCAATATGCTCAGCTTTAAAAAGTCTCATAAATTGATTTTTCAAATTGCTTTTTACATACTCAAAACATTACTTAATTATAATCCTAGGCCAGCCATATGTTGAACTTTTTTACCCCGAGAACATTAAGTACATAATTTTAAACAGCGACTTTAGTTCATCTTATTGCAGAGTAATCCAGAATATATATTAATCCAGGATATATATTAATCCAGGATATATTTATTAATCCAAGATATATATTAATCCAGGATATATATTAATCCAGGATATATATTAATCAAGGACATATATTAATCCAGGACATATATTAATCCAGGACATATATTAATCCAGAATATATATATTAATCCAGGATATATAATAATCCCCAATATTAAAATGAGCTTATCAGGTATCAGTGGCAGGATTATGAACAACTTCCACAAAATCATGTTGTCATGAAGTTATCAATTTGTAAATTAATCACAAGTTAATCTAGATATCTGGGGGTGGGGTAAATAATCTTAAACGACTGCCCTTTTTTCACAAATGCCCTCTTTTTAACGAATGCCGTTATGGAACGTCAGCAATATTGCCGCAATTAAATTTGCCACTTTTGTCTATTGTCTAATATTGCCTTATGAATATACTTTGAGCATCGTCCCTATAAAAAAGATTGTGACACCCGACCCCCCCCCCCCCTAAAAAACAAGAATTACAGAGGCTGGATAACTGATGCAATTCAGTTCTTAACCAGTTCGCGCCGGGATTATTTTAACATCACCGAGCTGAGGGGCGGGATTATTTTTAACGAAACTCGATCCGAAGCGTGTTCAGGCGGATAGTGCCGGAAAGCACACCCACGCATTTCCGACCTTGCTCGCTGCTGACAGACATTTCGGGCCTTGCTCGTGGCGTGTTTATGCGTCATCCGTTTTGAATCTGGGGAAAGCTTTGCGTTTACATTCGTCATCCGGCGCGAACTGGTTAATTTATGAAGCGAGTACACCCTCATATCGAAGAATGCCCTTGCTGGACCACTGATGTAAGGCAAATAGGATTCGAGGAATCCGATCAACTCGAATGATCACAGGGGTTCATCTTCAATGATCGTCAGCTCTTTCCACTTCTTCAGCTTCTTTTCGCTGCCGTACTCGTTCCGGGCGATGAAGCTCTTCGCTCGCAGACTGAAGCCCGGCGTCTCATCGGACTGTAGGAAGAACGTCTCCCTGCTCCCGAGCAGGTTCTTGCACTCAGCGCTTTTGCACATGATTTTGCCTGCAAGAAAAAGGTAAGACAATTTTGATTTGATGGTTCGAATGATAAAGTATTTAGTTGGGGCCCTCATGTCAAATACGTAAGAAAAACTGTGGTATTTATTTTGCGGGTTTTCGCCCGTCCCGTAAATCAGAATTGGCCTTAAACACTGTTCTAAAAGACTTTTTACCCAAGTATAAATATTGTGTATTCCTGTAAATATCCTTTTATGTTCGCGTTGGAGAACGTGTATATACGCAAAGTTTATCTGGAATTCGAAAACAGATGTCGAATAAACATGTCACAAGCAAGGCCAGAAATATCTTTCAGTGACACACTTTTCTTTTGCGTTTATGGAGCATCGCTATTATTAAAAAAAAAAGGCAAATACTTACAGACACTCTGCGTATCTCTGTATCGCTTTGCTGTTTTTTCCAGAGTCACGTCAAGAATCCGTTTCTCAATTTCCGGGTTGATGCAGGTCACGTAACCTCCTGCACCCTTGCGTCTGAGGTCGGAGCTTTTGCAGACCGGCAGTTTGCACTCTGAGCACATCAAGAGTATCTGCTCCTCTTTCATCTGTGCAACCCGCTGCCGTTGCTGCCGCTCCGCATCCGCCATTGCGCTGAGGATCTCGGCCTGTAATTAAGGAGAACGGGGAGAAAACTTCAGCCAGTGTTGAGACAAGGATTGTTCTCAAACCGGGTGTCTCGCCTTTGTCCAGCAGCTGCACTGCACAATTGACCTGAGCGTGCACCTGTGACACAGGCCCTGTTCTACGTCGTAGCACAGCTGACAACAGCATTCTAGATAGATTAGTGGGCCGCGGCCATAGCCGTACCTCATCATCAAGAGGTTAAACAATAGGAATCACATTATGTCAGTGATTATTCGTTTTATACCTGTTTCATCTTAATGCGTCTCAATCTTTCCTCTTCTGGCATGGCCTCTAGCTCATTCATGGCTTCCTCCATGCTCTTCACTTTGTCCCGGTTCTCAAGCTCTCTTTGCTCATTGAAAGAGCCACTGTCGAGAAACAAAAGAAACGTTGATGTTTACATGAGCAATACAGGTAAATTAGATGTTTGATTCAAGGAAGATCATATTGTAGTCAATGTAAATTCATGCGAGTTTTATTTTTAAGTGCACACAGTAATTTGTCAAATCCATATCCGATTTGTTGTTTTCTCTGTCTCAGTGCCAACACGAAGCTGCAGTTACCATTTTTATCGAAACCTATTGTAACTCATATGCTATGAGAGAGTAAGTTGTTTTTGTATAGGTTGTGTTAGTTATAATAGTAGGAGTGTTAATACATGTAACAAGTTCCTAAGTATGAACCGTACTGGCCCTTAACCCTAACCCTGCCAAATCCAGCACAGTGCATATGTGATGACTGCTTGACATTGCTGGACTCTGCACACAAGTCAATGTGACAAAGTATGCAATCTGTTGCGTCTGGCAGGGTTTCTAACCAAAATACCCTGGAGGGTTAGGGTTAAGACGCGTCTTAGTATTTTGTGAAATCAGCCACGCACTGGGCCCTCGATCATCAGTTGACCAGTGAGTATGTGGTCCAAAAGTTCTGTTTACCTTGAGATAATTTTAGACCAAAACAAAATATATATTCTAGGATACTATCTGTCAGAGACTCAACATGGTTGGATTTACCTCTCAACAATCAGGAAGCACTTGCTTCCTTCTGCCCTGGCTCTTCCCTTGGACTGCACTGTGCCGATCTCGTTGCTGACAAAGTTGTAGCGAATGACAAAGTTGCAGGCTGGCATGTCCAACCCTTCCTGGGCAATGTCTGTCGCTACAAGCACATTGCAACCATCATCTGTTGATCCAAATGCATACAAAAGTATAGGAATAAAGCGAAATGCATCCAATATACTAATGTTGTGCAAACCTGACTGGGTCGGATCAGTTTTTCTATCATTTCATTCAGGTGGGGTCGGTTTCAGTTTTGCACTAGCAATTTTTATGTCGGGTTGGGTCAGCTTAGCCATCTTGTGAAAAAAATAGTGAAGTGCTTACCCTGCCTGAAGCTCTCCAAAATCATCTTCTGTTCGCTCTCTGTCATGCAATGATCTTCAAACGCTCCTTGGCCCACCAAGCGCTCTGGCTCAACAGGATAAGGTATTTCCTTCAGGAATTGCGACGATCGGATGAACTGGCAGAGAGCTACAGTGGCCACCTTCATGCGGGTGAGAACAATTCCTGGCAAAAACAGTTTTACAAGGAAAAATTAGATATTTTGATGACAGAAACTTTGACACCTCACTTCACTGTACATCTAATTCTTAATGGAGTAGATACAAAGAGGTTTTCAAATTTAAACTTAAATTTAAGGTTTTTACTGACTTCAATATGAGAGTAATTATGGCGTATTGTACCTTTTGAACTTGGATTCTGGGTGAATTGGTTGGCAAGAAGTTTGGCCAACTCCTGCAATTTTGGGTTGGTGTCGACTTCCTCGCTAGCCATCTTCTTCATCTCTTCTAAACCACTGTCGAAAAGATCCCAACAGAGTTTCTCTTGCCGGGTATTTTTGGCATTTTGACAAACTGATCGGCTGTTGTGGAAATCTTCCAATGTCTGAAGGCAATCTCGCACAGGGAGATCTTCATACAGCATCAGGGCTCTGTTGTACACATTGAGGTACATTAACAGTATGTTGTCTCCGTGTTCAGCTTTCTCCTGGCTTTCTACCACTTTGTTTTCGTACGGCTGGCAACCGTGGCGGGGTAAAGCAGATCTCTCCGCTTTTCCTAATCCTAGCTGATCTTCGATCCTGACCATAATCCCCTCCAGCAAACTGCCAAAGTGTCTTTGGGTGGTGACTCTCGGATGCACAGATATGATCACATCCTGTTCAGGAGCCTTGACAAACTCATCAAGCTGCTTCTTATGCTGGCAGACGCGTTTGATGTTTCCCACGTCCATGTTGGCGCAGAGCTTCAACAAGTGACTGAGAGCCATCTTACTACGGCCCACGCCAAGAGAGGCACTTAGCCCGATCACTTGAGGGAGGCTACTCACATGCTCCCCAACTCCGCTAGAGGAAGTAGCTTTCTCTTTCAGGTACATCTGCATGATGACATTGTAGGGATGCGACAGATCTGTGTGGTGGCACTCATCGAAGACCAACATGTCAAAATCTTGGAGAGAGACCCCCTTTTGTCTCAGAGCATTTACCAAGATTTGCGCCGTCAGTGTCAGTACGATTGGCAGGGGCTCGTCTTTCATCAGGGCATACTCAAACGGCTGCTGCTCTCCGATGGTCCTGATGGCCAGGCTGTTTGGAAAGTACTCCTGAAAGGCATTCTTCTGCTGTTGCACCAGATGCCGGATGTTGACGATGAACAGAGCCTTAAAGTGCCTGCCTGGGGTGGGGTTGGCCTGATACTTGGTGTAGTTCTGGTAACAGATACTTGCCGCAGTCAGGGTCTTCCCACTTCCTGTTGGAGCGCAGATAATGTAGTTGCCTCCAGTTGCAAGAGGATAATGAGCAAGCTCGTGTTGGTAGTCACGAAGAGCCACTTGACCGACCATCTCTAAAGCATCAGCATCCTCTCCCATCCCGTCTTCGTTATAGTCAAGGCTCTTTATGATCTCATCTCCATTTGCTCCTAGACTCTGACCTGCTTGACCGCAGTCGACATCTTTCAAATCTCCTACAGGTGCTATCTCACAGATACCGTCTCCCTGTTGTGGAAGTACAGATGCTGGATTCTCACTTTGAATATCAATCAACAAGGCATCAGCAGTTTTTTCCTGAAAAACTGTAGGTGCATCAGTCTGAACATCACCTGAAAATAATAATATCAACGAAGTTACTTTATCTATGTCCCATTCAGACACACTGACACTTATTAGATTCTTTGCACTCAGTTTTAAAGTTTGAAGAAAAAGAATGATAGGAAGGAGTGTAGCCTGAGTATCTTCCCTTACCTTCGGATGAGAAAGATTCCACATGTGGACTACCATCTGGGTTATTTGGTGCTTTTATCTGGAAGCTCTTATCCGGGACTGGTTCTGATGGTTGATCGGCAATGGTATTTGGCCAGTCAAGGATCGGCGTCTCATTCACTTTAGCTTTTTTGGTCTTATTTGCATTGGACTGGGGACTTTTAGCGGCTGCGTCAGCGCCGGGCCGCCTCATTTGTTGCCCGCCTGAAATAGGATTTGCTGCAGAACCGCTTTTGTCTTTTTGGGCCGCTTCTGCGGGTCTTGCCTTCGGGGCATGAGGAGAGAAGTCGGCTGGCGTCTTCAATGTAGCAGGATTTAGAGGAGATTGGTGGTTGCCCTGCTGATCCAATGACGAAGATTGAGAGCTAACTCGACCATGATCACTTGCGCCACTTGCCTGTGGAACTCTGCCCTGGGGTTGAGATCCAGGCGCAGTTGACAAAGGTTTATTGGAACCTTAAGAGGAGAATAAACACGTTGTTGTAAATTAATCTCGCTTCCAACAAAGTTAAGCAGTTAGTGACACTTGTCCTACAAATAAGGTTATAATTGTTTGTTTTTCAAAAATGTGTCTTACTCTTAGTACCGTCGACATTACGGTAATTAGACAAATGTAAACAAAAAGGCATTGACCCTCGTTGTAGTGCTAATAGTGACACTGAACCCAAACAGTTCACGATTGTTGTAGAACGTACTCAAGGTGTGATTTTTTCACATGAACCGCATTTTAAAATTTGTAGACTGAATCATTCTCAAAGTTATGCATGGCTCCCAAAAATATATATCTGGTATTATGTATGTACATTTTTAATTTCTGTTTCTGTAATCCCATCTAGTTGCTGAATTCAAAATCACATCCAGGGTACAGTGGGGTACATACCATAGTTGTAAGTGTTTCCTTTACTGTTTCCAAGGGTAATAGGACTATCCACTGCTTTGATCGTCACTTCTCCCTTTGAACTTCCACTGGCAGTGGCTGGAGTTGATGAGCACCTTGCATTGCGCGATGACCCATCAAATGAGTTCCCTGTTATGTCAGGCCATAAGAGTATTAAGGTATTATGGTCACAAGTTCATCAACTTAATAGAGACGAGCTTAGTAAAACCAGCTTACCAGACACAACTCTATGTTATACTGTTTGTGATTGGTATTGAGCTGTTATCAGCTAAGCATTACATGAAAATTTGGCTTGTAACCTGTAAAAATTTTACTAAGCAAGAGTTTTTTGTGCTATAAGCAGCTCTGTGAAATTGGCCCCATACAGTATGTCACAATTAAGACACCAAGGGTGAACGTATAGAAGACTTGAAAACCTAATCCCTTTAATTTGATGCAACATTTGGGAATCGTAACTGGGAACATCAAAAGCAAACACATACACTAAGCCAATTTGTGACGTCACACATACTTTACACATTTGAAGGTTGTGAAATTGAAATGCAAAAGTCAAGCACGGCAAATTAAACAGCGAATTAATCATCACAAATCATAATAAATCATCATAAATCATCACAAGTAGTCATAAATCATCACAAGTCATCACAAGTCGTCATAAGTCATCAAAGATCACCACAAGGCAAATCACAAGAGCTACTATGACAGAGGCATTACGTTGGCGCAGTTCTTCTCATGTTAAAATCCAACTTGCAACTTTAGTGTCTACACTGATTAGGCAAAACAGCCAGCGCCACGTACCGTAGTTATAAACGTTGTCACTACTATCCCCAAAAGTCAAAGGACTGCTTCTGAGCTCGTAACTTGTGGCAGCTCCCAGCCCACTGCCTGATTTAAAGCCTTCTCCACTCCCATTCTTCGACCGGTTCTGTTGCCCGTTTGAGGCCTCGTAAGGCGAGACTTCTTTCCTTGTATCGGCGCGGCCAGCCGCAGACTCTGAAAATACATTCTCAATAAATTTCACATTTTATAAGATGGTATTTACATCGGGAGATGTAACTTGAATATTAGATTTTGGCTCTTCCACAACGTGTATTTAACCAGTTCGCGCCGGAGTACGTATATTATACACGCAAAGTTTCTCCCAGATTCAAAATGGATGACATATAAACAAGTCACGAGCAAGGCTGGAAATGTCTGTCAGCAGACCCGTGCTCTGTCCAATTTTGAACCGCCGTACAAAAAAACATTTGCAAGGCCAGAAATGCGTGGGTGTGCTTCCCGGTACCATCGGCCTGAAACCGCCTCAGATAGTTTCTTTAAAAATAATCCTGCGCCTCGGCTCGGGGATGATAGTCCTGGCGCGAACTGGTTAAACTGTGTACTACGTGTTGTGCCGAGATATTTTTTTTTGAAAAATAAAATCACGACTCGATTGGGACTTGAACCCACGACCTCCTGCTTTCTAGTGCAAATGTCTTACCACATGACCACTGAGCTAGGTTCAGCTGGCTGGTTCGAATCTGATTAGCAGCATGTTTAATTACTATGAAGAGAGCGAAAAGTTATAAATATTAAAAAGCATAAAAGGACCTGTCGGAAAGTGCATTTTGGGGCTAGGGCTCCAGTTTCGCCATTTGCACATTACTGTTAATAGCCCCAGCCACAGACAAAAGACACATTTTTGACACAGCCAGTGTTGTAGCACGAGGCTTGATCCTCAAGGCACAGGTCAAGGCTTTGGACCCTCAAGGCTCAAGACCCTACACAATTTGTGTAGGGCCTTAGCCATTAGGTCCAAATCCTTGGCCTTGATAATCAAGCCTTGTGCTACAACACTGGACACAACCTCACCTGGCATTATCTCTAGCAGTTTATCTTTCAGGTCGATACGTTGCAGGTTCTCCATCCTTTTAATGAGAAAGGTGAAATTGTCTTCCGAGATAATCCCCTTTTGTTCCAGGATTTCAAAGAGTTTCAAGACATCCTTGACGATGTTCTCTTTTTCTTTCACTGTCAGCTGATCCGTGCACAGGAATTTCAATTGCCTAACTTCGTCGTCGGCCAATTCTCTCGAGATAGACAAAAGCGTTTTACGATAGGCTGAGATTTCTAGGCTATCCATGACTGGCCGACTGTGTGCAGCTGTCCTATTCCGATATGGTTACACAATAAACACCTGACGAGGCAATAAAAAAAAGTATAAACGGCTGCCGCGTGGTCAAGGGCCTGATGAACGCGGGTAATAATTGTAAAGCGCTTTGAGATCATTGATACGATGTAAAGCGCTATTATAAGCACAATTATTTTGCTAAATGTACATTTCCGGAGACAGTTTAGTGCAAGTTTTACGGTACTGAGGCTGAGGGGACATTGACAAAGGTTCTATAACTCCCTGAAGAAGAAACATATTTACTTTGTTAACAGTTTAGATCAACAGCATCCAAAATGCATAAATACCACATTTCGTGAAAAATACACTAGGGAAAAACAGGTAAGGTTACAATAAAGTTTGAACATTTTTGTGCACGCATCTATACTAGAGATGTCTTCCAAATGACGCATTTTGCGTTGTTATTATTTATTATTATTACTATTATTATTAATTATGTTATGTACATGTACTTACTGTGAGTGCATGAAAAACCCAGAACACAACTCAGTCACACACCAACAACAGGCATGACCGGGAAATTACCCAAGGCATTTATGTCGTCATTCAGGCGCTAGGTGATTATGAATAATTATGATAATCAATGTGCACCAACTTGAAGTACGGTAGTACTTCATTCGATCTTGACATTTGAAGTAGTCATTTTCATTCCAAAATTACTGCTTTAATATCGTCAATTTGTTTGATGGCATTCAGCTGATACAAAGATTATTGGTAGCTAATACAAAGCCAAATTCCCCAGTGCAGTGCAGTGTATCATCAACAAATGTTTGTGGTAATAACATATTTTTCGTTCTGCATTGTGCATAAATGTCGCAATACCACACGGTGATACGGCACGGCCGATTACCAGCGAAGAGTAAAACTGTTTATTTCCGTATCACTCAGCCAGGGCGGGTACCACGTAGGGAAAATAAGGGAATTCCCCACTCTTTAAATAGTTTACCGTCATCGTGTGACGTACAAACTGACAGAGAATGTCTCTTTGTTAATCGGTACGTTGAAGATCGTAAGCCAACAATAAAGGGGTTGCATTGACGTCACACGCGCTACGCGTACGCGCTAATCGCACGTACAACCAGGGCCCAATTTCATAGAGCTGCTAAGCAAAAAAAATTGCTTAGCACAAAAAGTCTTGCTCATTAAAAACAAGTTACTAGCCAAAATTATACATGTTTTTCATGCTAAGCAAGAAAACAGCTGATTATCAATCCAGAACAATAAAGATCAGGTAAAAATTTGGTCTGTAACCTTGTTTTTGCCAAGGACAAATTGTCATGCTAAGCAAATTGTTGTGCTTAGCAGCTCTATGAAATTGGCCCCAGGCGGAGCGGTGAGGTCAAACAAAGTGTGTTTGACCTCACCGCTCCGCCTGGTTGTACGTGCGATTAGCGCGTACGCGTAGTGCGTGTGACATCATATGCATTAACTTTATAGAAATTTGGTTTAGGAAAAGAGCCTTTTGGTTGCTCTTTGAATTTTAAGCTACTCGTTTGCACCCCCCAAATCCACCCATTCACGGAAATTCAAACATCCTATCTCCGAGTGCATGGTATAAAAAAATATAAATTTCGTAAAAGAGGTTTGGCTAAAAAACGACGAAAGCAAGAAATGAGACGTAGGGAAACCACCCCCCCCCCCCCCACCTCAAATTTGTGGGTGTGGTCATTGTTCTTGCGGAATGTTGTGGTTTCCCAGGAATTTTCTTTAGTTTTGTTTTGTTTTGTTTTGTTTAGTTTTTTGTTTTTGTTTTTTGTTTTTTGTTTTTTGGTGTGTTTTTGTTTTGTTGTTGTTGTTGTTGTTTTTTTTTTTGGGGGGGGGGGGGGGGGGGGTGGTGCGGGGGGTGCGTTAGGTAACAATAGACTAGAGAGTGTATATGTATTGGGGACTAATTAGGGGGGACTCCCTGGGTCTCATATCGTGCTGTGTATAGGTATGGGTGACTAAGGGGGAACTCCCTCATATCGTGCTGGGTATAGTCATATTGAAACGTAGAAATGTAGAAAACAGTACCAATTGTATAAAGTTGCAAGAGTCATCTCTAAGGTAACACAAAAACAAAGAGCTACAGTCAATAATATTTTCAAAAAGTTTATTCTTGTTCAAATTGATCTTTTAAAGATCAGATCCAAATCATAAATTTGTGTATAGGTATTAAACTTAGGTATGTAATAGCGATGATAGGTTACACCTTACCCAGAGTTTGGGCCTTTTACATAACACAAATTCTTTGTTTTTTATTGACAAAAACTTCTTTAATCTGATTCTAGTGAAGTCGGTTATCAAAGGCTCAGGTTAAAAACCAGACTCAGTTTTACAAATGTGGAGGTTCAAAAGTGGACATCAAAATAGCAGAAAAGAAAATAAAATATTTGTGTAAAACGATTTTTTTTCTTTTCTACTCGCAGAAAACTTTTAGAGTACTTTTAAAGAGTACTTTTAAAGCAGGGGGGGAGGGAGGGGTTTCATTTTTAAAAACATATTCAGGTGATGTTTAAAAGCAAGTTTGCACTCCAAAAATCCTGAAAATGAAAATTGAAGGAAAATTAAAGACCACTCTCTCCGAAATTAAATAAGTAAGTACCAAAATGAACACAATAAATTCATAGTACATAATGTTATACAGTGTGTCTACAAAAAAATGCAACAAAATATACTGGAATACCACACATAGAATGTATAACTAACATCGATAATATATGTATAGATATGGTTTTAAAGATATGGTTTTCACCTTAAAAATTTAACATAAAACATCGAAATCTGACAATGTTTGAAGGAGTTATGAATAATTTCCCAAGAGTGGTCAAAATTACCATGAAACCAATTTTTTTAAATTTTGTTTGGATACTGTGCAAGTGTAGACTTTAAATCAAGTCGTTAGCTCTTTTGTCTTTGTCCGTGCAGGCGCCACCGAAATGAACCAGAGCAAACGGCAGCGGGCATGGTGGCTCAGCGCTGGTTCATTTCGGTGGCGACTTGATTTCAAGTCTACACTTGCACACTATCCAAACAAAATCAAAAAAACTTGGTCCCATTGTCAATTTGACTCCTCTTGGAAATATATTCATAACTATGTCAAACATTGTCAGATTTAGACGTTTGACGTCTCATTAATAAAGTGGAAACCAGTATCTTTGAAACCATATTTATATTATTGATGTAAGTTTATACATTCTACGTGTGGTAAATCCTTTTGTTGCATTTTGTACTGGGCATTGTTTGCACATTCGAAAAGTACTGATTGTAAAAAAACCCCGAAACTCTGATATTTCAAACCTCTCATAATATTACTGCTTTGCAGGAAATAGTTATGGACAAATCACAAATAACATTACTATAACATATTACAAAAGGAAAAGCTGTTAGACAAACACGAAATATTGACGCTATTGACGGTAAAAAGAGTGTATGAACATATCAATTCAATTCTCAGTGCGTTTGTATTGACCGGCAATCGTGGTCGTCGGACAAAAGAATTGGGAGTCAAACAATAGGTCCACGATTGACACAACGTCCACGATCTTTTCCCGTGTACAAATCCTATGGCGATCATCAAAAAACGTTAGAGTATAAACAAAAGAGGGAAGACGATCGGACAATACCCCGTCCACGATTGCCGGTCAAAACATAACTGTTACGTTTGGAAAATGCTGAACAAACAAATCATCACTGAAAATCTGTAAACATATTCCATTCTCTGTTAGGAAAATTGTTTCAAATGAGTTACATGTTTATATTTTGTTTACACATTCTCTATACATCTGTGTATGAGCATAGTTATCGTTTAAACAAAATCATTGGACTTTAATATCTAAAATGCTAATAGCAGCACATTCATTGTAAACAGAAACATGTTTTGCAAAGTTATTTACAACTAGTTAAAATATAGAAGCAAAGCAAAACACAGAAATATTACTGCATAAAAAATCAGAGAAAAAAATGCTCTCCCAATAAAAAAAATTGCGAAATGCAAACAAAATGCTTTATTACCATATCATCAAATTTCATTGAAATTATCATATTTTTACAAATATAAACTTCACGCTACAATTTTCTACATTCCCACAATAAATTCGCTGGCAGTTTATCCTAATAAGTATTGTGCAGTTATTTAAAACTCTGCAGCAAGTTGCTTGCTAATCAAAGATCACAATTTGTTTTTTTATTAAACAATATTTAATTTTTTTTACGGTATTTTCATTATTACATAGGTAATTTTAATGTTTGTATGCTTTCTGCTTCCTTTTAAATACTATACTATACTATACTATACTATACTATACTATACTATATTTTACCTCTATTATGTTATTATTTATATTTTAAAGGTAAGATACACCATTGTTAATTGCTTGAATTATCAGGAATTTGTGGATTTAGGGTGTTGTATTTTATAGTAAATATCGTTCAAAAAATGTCAACTTACAATTATGTATGCAAAAAAAATAAAAAAAATAAAACAAGCGCCGTGCCGGGCAGTTGCTTGTGTTTTTTCAAAAACAATTACAGGATATCTAGTGCAATCATAGAGCTGGATGCCTAGAATCATTATTTACTTTCAAATAAGTAGAATATTTCTTAATAGTAAAAAAAATTGATATCTACAAATGGTGTATCCTGCCTTAAGAGAAACACTGTAGCCTGTACAGGTGAGGCAAAATTTATTTTTTTGTATTTTCTTGTCTGTTGAAATTACAAGGAACATGCTTTTTCTTTTAGATTGCGATAATGTTATACAAGCAACGCACAAAACATTGCTCCATTGTTAACTCCAGACCTATTTTGAATGATTTTTATGTACATTAATATAATAATAATAATTTATTCTTAATTATAGCGTTTTTATATGAAAAATCTCAAAACGCTTTACAAAATACATAAAATGTAAACCAATTAGTTAAAAAGTAGTATAGTTAAAGATATTGCCTTTTAAAAAGGTCTTAAGCTGCGATTAAAAAAATCTGTTCCACATAAGTAGGTGAATATTATGGCAAAAGCACGATCACCATATGCCTTGCTGGGCTCTGGACATTGCACTATTTAAATGCAATTTAAATCTATTACAATGCACTAACATTTAAATTTACTGAACTATGTGCATTAATATACTTTAAAAACTTTACTCGACTACCTTCATTAAAATACTTTAAAAACTTTACTCGATTCATGAAGTATAATTGAATTTCGGTTTGGCAAAACATCTATCTGCAAATTTGTGAACCATGATTTCAGTACTGCTTTGATGGTCTTTTACGTTGGGTCACCCAGGCACTAGTAAAACCACTTTTGTTTGGGTCACACTGAAGTTTTAAAATGTGGAAGTCCGTGAAAAACATTTATGGGTTTGCAAACACAAACAATGTGTATCTCAGCTGATGAGCAGTTTGCCGAAGGCCCCCAAAACAAGCCTGGTGGTTGTCATGCATAATTAATTACCAGATCTGAACAGATATCATAGACGCTTGTGTAAGATGCGAATAATTGGTTGGCATAGTGCGCTACTTTGAAATGTGATTCCTGAAATGAGTACCAGCTTAACCAGTTCGCGCCGAGGTAATATGCGTGTATCCTCCGGCGCGAACTGGTTAATACCTTTTACATTGTAAGATATGAAAACCGTCGAGGGCTTTAACTTGCTTACAGGAATGGAACAACAAACTGCCATCAACAAAACAGTTACCGTTGATAAAAAAGGAGGAACCTTATAAAGCGCAGCAACTTTACGATAAAATGACTTTAGAGTCATGTATGCAGGATTTTAGTTTTTTCATTTTCAAATATTCACTTGATGATCAAATATTTGATGATCAAAACAACCTTTGTTTTGGTTTGTTGTGACTCTGAACATGCACAATACTTTTAATCTTGTAAGATCTGAAAACCTGCCTTCTTCCACATTTTGGGCGTCTTGACTCCCCCCCTCTCATGATGGATCTTGAAGCTCTGAGCTTTGAGGGCGTACCCTTCTGGTGGAGAGAGATTCAGGAAGTTCTGCATGGTGCCCAACTGGTTGCCACAGTCAAAAGTGCCGCATTTTATGAGACCTACATTCACCAAACAGACACATGTTTTTTGTTCATCATTCAGTCGCGTGAGGTAAGTACGTATAAAGGTAGGTCGAGGAGGCCTAATGTCTCGACTACACAGTGACACAACTCGACCTGACCTTCTTGACCTAATGACTCGACTCAAGTTACTTCTTTAAATTGACTCAAGTCGCCAAAATCAGTGACTCGTTACAACTCTGGTCTTACTCACCGACTGTCTCGCTGTCGCGATAACGCTGCGGCCTGTTGTACTTCACCTCCGTCACCCAATGCTTAAACTCGGGACTGTTGCACGTCACGTGACCGGCGTCCCCCTTCCGTCTGAGTTCGGATGCCTTACAAACGAGTGCAGAGCATTCCTTGCAGTGAACGGTGATTTTGTCGAGGTTGGTCATGGACCGATGTAGTTCCTCTTCTTCCTCGCCTCTTTTTATCTTCTCCAATATCTCATTCTGGTTCAAAAAGATAAAAATTGTGGTCCTTTTGTTTGGAGCTTGCTCAATTCAACCTTCTTAACCGTTTGTTAAGGTCCAATACCGAGTCTGGTATTAGGGGAGTGTGGCTCATAGTTAGGGTTTGTGACTTGGGATCAACTGGCCAGAGGTTCGAATCCAGCTGCGGCCCATATGTTGTGTCCCTGGGCAAGCCAGGCACTTCACCCCAACTTGCCACTCTCCGCTTAATCTTAGGAGTATAAATGGGTACTGGCATTAGCTGGGGAGTAATTAGTAACCTGCGATGGACTGGCATCCCGTCCTGGGTTAAAAGAAATATTCTCAGCTACTTCATGCCAAAGAAACTGGAGATCAAAGACTAGACTTTACATGACAGAAATGTTAAAGGTTTAAGTCTTCTGAATGACTATGACAAACCGTTCCCAAAATACTCAAAAAGATACTCTCGTAACTTGCCTACATATAGATAGGTACAGGTAGTACAATGCATGCCTAATGAAATATTTTGCACAAAGCATCTAAGATCTCAGATTCAGTGACTCACTTGTCTTTCTTGGATCTTATAGAGTCGCTGGTCTTCAGTCATAGCTTCCAGTTGTTCCATGGCCTCTATCATCTTCTTAACTTTATTACGGTTGTCGTATTCCCTCTTCTCGTTCAACGATCCACTGCAAAAAGTGGCAATTGGAAGAATATGTTTTCTGTCTTTCTTTTGGTAAGCTGACAACAGCTAAATACCAATTACAAACAATCACATTGGAGCTGTGGCTGGAATGCTGGTTTTACTAAGCAATTTTTGTTTGTGCTTAAGCCATTTTTGGGTTGAAGCAGCTCTATGAAATTGGCCCCATGGTAACAACTTCTTTATGATACTCGAATGGCAAATTACAAAATAGCAAGATAAGAGAGGAAAGGCGAGCCTAAATTTATTGAATGACACACATACAATAATAATAATAATAACTGGATTTGTATAGCGCCAAATTACCAAAGGATACAAGGCGCTAGAAAAGAAGAAAGAGGAATAGAAGACAAAAAACAACAAAGAAAAAAGGACATGCAGCTACGTTTGGGGAAAAAGGTAGGTCTTGAGAGCTTTTTTGAAGGAAAAGACACTGCCCGAGTTTCTGATGGAGATAGGCAGGTTGTTCCATAGCCGGGGGGCGGCAACAGAGAAGGCCCTGTCACCAGCCAATTTATATGACTTAGGGATAACAAGAGACTCACAAGCAGAAGAACGAAGGGAGTAAGGACTCATGGATTTTGAGAAGAGAGGAGAGATAATCTGGTGCAGAGTGATTAAGTGACTTGTAAGTGTGAACCAGTGTGCGAAACTGAATGCGTTCGGCGACTGGGAGCCAGTGTAGTTGTTTGAGCAGAGGAGAGGTATGGGTGTGTTTGGGGGTCTGAAAGATAAGCCTTGCACATCTGTTTTGAAGTCTCTGAAGACGAGATATTTCTTTCTTAGAGACTCCATTAAGAAGGCAGCTGCAGTAATCCAGTTTTAATAGAATCAGGGCACGGCCGGCATTGGGACAGGCATTAAAGTCAAGGAATTTCCTGATCCGGCTAAGGTTACGACGTATGTGCCAGTTGAGAGAGCGACAGAGTTGTGTTATGTGGTCAGACATTTTCATGTCGTGGTCAAACACAACACCTAAATTTCTGACCGAGAGAGAAGGGTGAATGTTAATGCCATTGAGGTTGAAAGTAAGATGTTGGAGATGTTTGAAGTGAGCAGGAGAAGCACAAAGCACGGCCGTTTAGATTGCTCAAAACCAGAAATCTATTCTCTAAATGAAAAACAAGAGGGCGCTGTTCAATCGAAGGTTATTTTATGAAAACGAGTACTTGTCTTTGTCATGCAATTGACGCACCACACCGTCCCCATGTTAGTGCAGTGCGTCACTAGTACCGGTACCACGCATGCCCTTTTAACACGCTTTGGTGTCGTTGGCAAAGTATGACTGAGCGAGGGCTCTAATTTCCTCCTATATAACACCGTGATTTCTTGTACACAGCCATTTTGTCTCTGAAGAAGATCTTGTTAAGATCGAAATATGGCCCTCTTAACTTATTTGATTTGTATATTTCAGGTCATTCCAGCCAGTAAGCAGTTTGCATGAATCTTATTCATGTTAACACCGTGAAAGAGGGCTCTTTCTTGTGTCACTGGAAATATCACTTCATTTTCTTCACCTTTCAACAATCAAAAAGCACTGGCTGCCCACCGCCCTGGCTCTTCCTTTGGATTGCACCGTGCCGATCTCGTTGCTGACAAAGTTGTAGCGGATGACAAAGTTGCAGGCTGGCATGTCCAACCCTTCCTGGGCAATGTCTGTTGCAACAAGCACATTGCAGCCATCCTCTGTAAATAATCGAAAAATAAATGAAAAAGTGAGACAAAAGTTTAGTAAAGGTGATCCAATTCTATTCATTTGATTTACACATCACATTTGATACACGTCGCAGGATGACGTACCTCGTCTGAAGTCGTGAAGGACTGCCTTCTGTTGAGCTTCTGTCAAACAGCCTTCTTCCAAATCTCCCTGTCCAACAAATCGCTGTGGGTTGACTCGGCAAGGCAGTGCTTTCAGGAGGGTCGATTTTCTGAGGAAGTCGGCTACGGCTGTCGTAGCCACCTTCATTCTCAGGAGAACAATCCCTGTGAAGCAAGATTCACAAACTGATAAAGGATATTGTGGAGGCTTGACTTTTAACCTCTTGACACTGGTATTAATTCCTGCATGACTGCACAGCAGCCTTTTTCCAGTAGCTCCACTGCACAATGGACCCAAGTGTGAAGCTGACAATAGCATTCCGGATGGATAAGCAAGACTCAGCCACAACCACTTCCTGGCGTCAAGGAGTTAAAGAAACATTCTTCAATTTTTTTTACCAGTGAAAATATTGAGCATAAATACTCGAATGTTTCTTGTGTTTCCGAGGCCAACAATTGAACATTTATTTTAAAGTGTTGCAAGAAATCATACCTTTTGAATCGGGTTTCTCTGTGAAGATGCGATTTAGTAGTATTGCCAGTTTTCCAAGCTTCTCGTTGCTATGTTCATTCTCTGCACGACCCAGCTCTTTCATATCTGCAAGATTAGCTTCAAAGAGCTTCTGACAGTGCTCCTCGACAGGGACTTGCATTCTCTGGGCGATCATGAGTCGAAGTTCGTGGAACTTCTCCAAATGGGCGAGGCCGTCCGTGACCCTGAGGTCATCATAGAGCATCATGCCACGATTGTACTCGTACAGGTACATGTAAACGATGACGGCCGTGCGATTTCCCAACTTCTGGGCCTCTGTGAGACGCCGCATGACTTCGGCTTCATAGAGCTGGCAGCCGCGTGAAGGCAAGGGACGCTCTTCAATATCCGGAAGCTGGTCCTCTATTTGGGTCATCAGAGCCTCCAGCTTGTCTGCAAACTGCTTATCGTTGGCAGCTCTGGTGGAGACAACTTCTATTGTATCTTCCTCTGGGCTATTAACAAAATGCTTTAACTCTGCTATATTCCTAAGAACCCGGACAACGCCCTTAGAGTCCATGTTACCACAGAGGGTCAGCAGATGACTAAGTGCCTCACTGCCAACACCCAGAGAAGCACTCAGACCAATGATGAAAGGAAGGCGTGGTCCGCAGACTCCAGCTCGCTGCGGCCCAGGAAGCTTCTGCTTCTTTTTCAGGTAAGTCTTCATGATCTCATTGTAAGGATGTTTCAGATCAGTGTGGTGACACTCATCAAAGATGAGCATGTCCAGATCTTTGATGTCGAATTTGTCAGACTTCAGGGCATTGACGAGTATCTGTGCCGTCAACATCAGAACCGCCGGCTTGGAATCGTCAAGCTTCAGAGCGTTTTCAAGGGTCTGCTGCTCTGCAATGGTCTGCACATCCTGCTTGCTTCGGAAGTACCACTGGAAAGCATCCCTCTGCTGTAGCGTCAGATGACGCATGTTGACGATAAACAGAGCCTTGAAGTGCTTTTGCGGAACATGGGTCTTGAACCATGTCCAGTACTGGAAGCAGATGTACGCTGCTGTCAGGGTCTTCCCGCTGCCTGTTGGAGCACATATGATGTGATTTTCAAAACCCTGAAGAGGCCTCTCTGACAGCTCTTTCTGGTAATCCCTTAGATCAGGACGTCTTTCACCGTCGGCCCTGGCTTCTTCCCTGGCATCGTGCTGATCGAACATCTGATTCATACGGTGGACTTGTTCTTCCGGAGACATTCCAGGTAGTTGCCTCTCCTGTCTTGCCTGAGGATTAATGCCATCTGACAGGTCTAACAAGGGTCTAGATGCCAACTGCTTACCGTGTTGTGGGGAGGATAAGCCTGGTGGATTTCTTGCTTCTTCTGCCCTTTTCGCATCATTTGATGAATCTGGCGACAGATCCAACAAAGGCCAAGAAGTTGAAGAAGAAATCACCGTCGGCTGTCGGCTCTCTCTTACTGGTGGATTTCTGATCGGGGATGACATCCCATGCCCGGGATGGCTTCCGCTGTAGGCACCCATCCCCGGAGGCACCCTGGATGGAGTTGCTGAACCTCTACCTTGACCAGTCACCGATTGTGATGATAGACTTCTTGGTCCCACTTGTACGGGTGAATCAGTCTCGATATCATCCTCTTGAAATCTGTTACTTGCTTTCTTTGATTGGTCAGAATTCTGAAGAGACAATGCCCCCATCTTTCCTTCAATACCGCTTCCCTGGGCTAAATTACCAGGATTTTGCTTCTTGGCACTTTTAAAGCCAGATCCTGAACTACCAGATGCACCACGAGACTGTAACGGAAACCGAAAAGACCCAGGAGAGCTATCTTCAACAACTGAAGAGGTTCGGACTTTGGGACGAGTTGCCTCATGCGAAGATCTTTCAAGTGGCTTTTGGTTCTGTGAATGACCATCTCCGGGAGTTGGCATAGAAAATGGCCCATCAGATAGACTTCCTAATTTCTTAGGGTTTTCTGATTTTACTTGTGGGGAATTGGAGGGAGTAAAAAGATCTGGAGGCTTGAGATCTCCTTGTGGACTGCAAGGGCCACGAAAGGTTGGTGGTGGATTGCCAACTTGAAGTGAATTCTGACCAGGGGATTGATCACCATCTTTTAAAGAAAAGAAATTGTAAGTATTTGTATCAGTTATAACCTTTCAACATTGAAGACAAGAACATGCACCATAGACAAAGTGAAACTTGAAAATTTAACATCTCACAAAATATTAAACATCTCACAAAATATTAAACATCTCACAAAATATTAAACATCTCACAAAATATATGCATTTTTAGTCCCCAAATCTTTGTAGGAAAGGTGGTAATGTTTTGAGAACTTTGCAACAAAATATTACAAGGAGTAACAAAAATAGTAGGCCTACGACCACCAAAGATCAAATATGGGAAATGTATCCTTTCAGTATTTAATGCATCATCAATACATCTATAGGCAAAGACTTTTTGTGCAAATATACACTGTATTGCAAGGGTGTGTTATCTGTGGCATCATGATCACTTGATCACTTGCACCACTTGCCTTTGGAACTCTGCCCTGGGCTTGAGATCCAGGCGCAGTTGACGAAGGTTTATTGGAACCTTAGGAGGAGAACATTTAAACAAGTTGCTGGTATTTGATCTCACTTCAAAGTTTGGCAGTTAGTGACACTTGCCCTATAAAAAAAGGTTATAATTGTTTGTGTAGAGGTCTGTTCTTGGTTTGATGCTCCCCCCCCCCTTATTTTTGTTAAGCATGCATTCAGGCAGAAAACCCCTGCATGCCTTGAATGGAACAGTCCAGATAGGCGGAGGGCTAGCTGTGTGTGGTTGTGCTGGTCACTTGGTCACTCATGGCAGTGTTCCCACTTAGTGAACAGTACAACCAATATTGCTCTCCCTCTGCCATCCTTTTCCAGGTATGTACTACTAAATTCCTTGATTTTAATAACTATGTGTATATTAAATCTAGAAGTAGGCCAATGACCTTTTGAGTTAACATTATTGATATTTACATGTAATAGTCAAAGGATTTCTTATATCCCATGATAATTTAGATCTTTAACTTGGTCAGTCGTAAGCGAAGTAATTTAGTTACATTTTAACTTGGAATCAGAACTTTGATTGCATTAGATTCAGGCAATAAGGAATGTATAAGTATATTGTCTGCTTTGGTCTAACCGATATTATATTGTAAGAAATAGTTTTGTTGACTTAGTTTACAAACCCACAATATAATATACACTGTGCATGTGTGCTATGAGACTAGCTATAGAGCTGAGGCACAGCCACGTAGCCCAGCCCTGACATTCCGATAACAGGTGGTCAATCCATTAGCAGGATCTGGGGGTCTGGCCAGTGGCCCTTTTATGACCTAGCCTGGGTTAATGTCTTTATAACCAACTGTATTATGTAGACTTTTCATTTACTTGTATTGTTTAAAGGCTAGTGCCAGGCTAAAGCATGTTGCCATAACAACAGGAATACTGGGCCATGGGTATTGTATGTCTTGTTTCAGAAGATGGCCACAGGAATTTAATGTGTAGTTACTATAGGACTAGAAGTGCATTGTGCCACATGCGGATACGAAGTATTTAGCTAAGTTTTGCTCCATTGATTGAAGTTACCGTATTCGACATGATTTGTTAATTAGTGTTAATAAAGTCACTCATGGCAGTGTTCCCACTTAGTGAACAGTACAACCAATATTGCTCTCCCTCTGCCATCCTTTTCCAGATCGTGTATCAATTGTAATGTGCCCCAGCATTGGTGCGCTCCCTTAATCACCTGCCGGGTGTAACATTTGGCGACCTTGCCAGGACAGGTGTTTTCTTCCCCGTGTCTACCCGGGGATGACTGACAGCGCCTGTCCAGTGACATGAGCTACGGACGTATGCAGTAAAGGAGATTGCCAGTGAAGTTGCCACTTGTCGTATAACGAGGCTGCTGCTAGCTGAGGTGAAGAGGCCACGGGAAGTCAAAAAAGAAAACCAGTACAAGGGACGAACCTAGCTGGACTGAATTGAATCGCCATGGCAGAATCACCACAAGAAATGTGCGGCCTGTTGATGCAGCAAGTTGGTGCCCTTTCACAGGCATCTCTGAAGAAAGCCTGTGACCATCTTGGATTGCCTGCTTCCGAGGAGGACAATGCCAAGTTGCTGTTAAGGCGTGTTAACCGCTATCTGTTGAGTGAGGAGTTGGAGGGGACCGAAGATGAGGGTATGTCAACATACACTGGGTTAAATGACTTCCTTCTGGCAATGAGTGCCGGCGACGAGCCCCAAGTCCAGCAGCCAGAGCCCTCCATCCCTCCACAAGACGGCGAGACAACCAGTTCCCCTGCAGGAACTAGTGCTTCCGCAGCAACCAGTGTCCCCACTGCACCCTCAGCAAGCCTCCTTAGTCTGACAAGAAGGGAATTCAAAATTGCTGGTCAGATTGGGGATCCAGGGCAGCGGGATCGGCTGTCGTTCACGAGTCTGGCCCACCAAATTGAGAGTGGTCGTACAAAGGGGCACACTGAACGAGAGATAATCGATGCAGTCATCCGGTCAGTGGTCCCAGGTTCCGCACTACGGAGCTACCTAGAGGGTAGGGCGGCCCTCACATTGCCTGTCCTCCGTCAAATCCTGAGGTCCCACTACCAAGAGAAAGATGCCACTGAATTGTACCACCGATTGTCTCGTCTGGCCCAAGACAACAAAGAGTCGGCACAGAGCTTTCTGGTGCGCGCTCTGGATTTGAAACAAAAAGTGGTTTTTGCATCACAGGAGGCTGGGTCTGGGATAAAATATGACCCTGCCCTCGTCCAAAACATGTTCCTCCACTCATTATGCACAGGGCTCAGGAGTGAATCTGTGAGGAGCGAAATCCGGCTACTCCTACAGGACTCCGACACGTCAGACGAGCTTCTTTTTGAGAAGGTTAATATAGCAGCGAGCCACGAGACGGAGCGGTTAGAGAAGCTGCATCCCAGGGCCATCTCTGTCCAAGAAGTGCAGAGTCAGGACAGCCAAGATCAAATGAAGAGGAAACCAAAGGAGGGTACACTGATGACAGACCTAGCTGAGCTAAAAATAGGCATCGCAGAAATTGCATCAGTTAAGCAACAACTTGCCACGCTCCAAGAGGCGATGGCTGCACCTGTAGTCCAGCAACAATTTGACCGAAGATCCAACAACAGGCCCAGGGTTAGAGGATGTCAATCTTGCCAGAGGAATGGTTATGGAGATACTTGTAACCACTGTTATAAGTGTGGGTCAGTCGAGCACTTTGCCCGAGGTTGTCGTCAGGGGAGGCAGTCGGGAAACGCCAACCCGTTACTGCTGCGGGACGGGCAGTAACTGGTCATTCTTCTTCAAAGTCCCAAGTGTGTCACTTATCATCCAGGCAACAAGTCGGTCGTCTGGTCGGGGAGAAATGCTTAGTTAACGGATGGATCTGTGGCGTTGAGGCAAGGGTATTATGGGATACCGGCGCCCAAGTGTCCATACTCCCTACCCAGTGGAAAGAGAGACATCTACCCAACATTCAGGTGAGACAACTGACAGAGTTGCTGGGGACGGAGAGCCTGGACCTAACAGCAGCCAACGGCACTAAAATCCCCTTTGATGGGTGGATTGAAATTGCATTCCAACTGGCTTCAGGGCAACACCCGCCGATTCGGGTACCGGTTTTGGTGACTTCCGGGACCAGCGAGGTTCCCATTATTGGGTATAATGTCATCAAGGAGATCCTTAAGTCGAATCATGGGGGACCCTCGCCAGTCAACCTGGTGCATGCGGCCTTTCCCTCAATGCGACGTCGCGAGGTTAATATCCTTGCTCACCTCATCCAAGAGGAAAGGTCGGATAACTCCTGTGATGTGAGGCTGGGACGACAAAACATCACTGTCCCTAGCCAAAGCTACTTGTACATCCCAGCTAGAGTAAATCCAACCCAGGCCATGAGAGAAACAACACTTCTCTTCGAACCAGATGACAGTGAACAGTGGCCCTCCGAGCTGGAGGTTCAGCCAGCAATACTACAACTACCGAGGGGGACAACTAGAACAGTAAAAATCCTGGTGCTGAATACTGGGAGTCGGGACGTATCTGTAAGGAGCCGCTCCATGCTTGGTACCCTTCAGCTAGTGGATGATTGGCAGCCAGTCCCACTCAGAGAGCCTAGCAGAACTCGACAAGCAGTAGGTGTCCATATGGTCCAAGAAGAGGGTCCTGAGGCATGGGTTCCCCCAGTTGATGTCACCCACCTAACGGACGGACAGCAGCAAGAGGTGACAAGGATGCTGAGGGAGGAGGCAGGAGCCTTTGCTAGGGACGATAGTGACCTGGGTTGCATTCAAGACCTGCAGATGAATATTCGGTTAAGGGATGAACAGCCAGTACAGAAGTCCTACATGTCCATACCACCACCACTGTATAGAGAGGTGAAGTCCTATCTGAAGAATTTAATTGAAAGAGGCTGGATACGGAAGTCAGAATCGCCGTATTCGTCTCCAGTTGTCTGTGTTCGGAAGAAGGATGGGTCACTGCGTCTTTGTGTCGATTATCGCCAACTAAACCAGAAGACCATTCCTGATAGACAACCGATTCCCCGTATTCAGGATGTACTGGATAGTCTCGGCGGTAACCACTGGTTTTCCACACTCGACCAGGGCAAGGCCTACCACCAGGGTTTTATGGCAGAGGAAAGCCGGCCCAAAACAGCCTTCATCACCCCATGGGGTTTATACGAATGGAATCGCATACCCTTTGGATTGACCAATGCGCCTGCAGTTTTTCAAAGATGTATGGAGTCCTGCTTAGATGGGTTAGTCGGGGAGGTTGCAGTGGTCTATCTCGATGATATTTTGGTCTATGGGGACACCTTCGAGGCTCACGTGGAAAATGTCCGGCGGGTGCTTAGACGCCTTCAAGAGCGGGGTGTGAAGCTGAAGCCCAGCAAGTGTAGTCTTTTTCAGAGTGAGGTGCGGTACTTGGGGCGAATTGTTTCCAGTGAGGGGTACAATATGGACCCAGCTGATATTGCAGCAGTAGAAGCTCTACGGGACAAACCCCCAACCACCGTCGGTGAACTGAGAAAGCTTCTTGGCCTGATAGGCTACTATCGCCAGTACATCATGAACTTTTCCCGCATCGCCAAGCCACTGTACGAGCTCCTCAAACAGCCTAGTGAGATCGGTTGCCCAAGAGCAGGAGACACTAAAGCTTCTAAGAGATTTCAGAGGAAAGTAGGAGAGAGTAGCAAAGGTGCAGGTCAGGTATCATCACGCCAGCCCATCACCTGGTCCAGTGATCACCAGAAAGTTCTAGTGCAGCTTCTCGGTTGTTTGACCTGCCCACCAGTTATGGGTTTCCCGAATCATGAAAAACCCTTTATCCTGCACACAGATGCTTCCCATGATGGGTTAGGAGCGGTTCTCTACCAGGAACAGGGTGGAAAGATGAGGGTCATTGGATATGGGTCTCGCACGCTGAGCCCAGCAGAGAAAAATTACCACCTCCATTCAGGCAAACTTGAATTTCTGGCCTTGAAGTGGGCGGTGTGTGAAAAGTTTCGTGACTATCTCTACTATGCCCCTTCATTTATCGTAGTCACCGACAATAACCCCCTCACCTATGTTCTATCGTCAGCAAAGTTGAATGCTACTGGGCACAGGTGGGTTGCGGAACTGGCCGATTTTTGCTTTACAATCAAGTATCGCCCTGGAAGATCACATGCTGATGCGGATGGCCTCTCCCGTATGCCCCTGTACATTGGTGACTACATGGCACAGTGCACGGAGGAAATGAGTCCGGACCAGGTTGCCGCTATGGTTGAGGCAGTTGGAGCCGATCAATCGGGATCATGCCCATGGATAGCCGCCATCACAACGGACATTGCTGGCCCAGATGACAAGGTGACTTCTACTCAGCACATCACTGTGGAGGAATTGAAGAGAGCCCAGCATGAGGATGCAGTTATCAGCCCTGTTTTCCAGTACATGAGCGAGGGTAAACGTCCTGATAGGCAGGGCCGATTGGGCACAAATCCAAACACAGTAATTCTCCTTCGTGAATGGGACAAGCTGCAAGTGGGTAACGATGGTGTTCTTCGGCGGAGATTTAGGGACAAATATCAACTGGTTCTTCCACGGAGGTATCACCCCCTGGTTTATCGTGAACTTCATGAGGAGATGGGCCATTTGGGAGCAGAACGTGTTGGCCACCTGGCTCGTGATAGGTTTTACTGGCCTCATATGCAACGGGACATCGACCACTATGTCACCAGGGTGTGCCGATGTTTAAAGCAGAGAAAACCCACTCGACCAACCAGAGATCCCCTCCAAAGTATAGTTACCACGGCCCCCTTCGAGATGGTGTCCATTGATTTTCTACATCTTGAAAAGAGTGTTGGAGGGTACGAATACATTCTCGTGGTGGTAGATCATTTCACCAGATTTGCCCAGGCGTACCCAACAACAAACAAATCTGGCAGGACCGTAGCGGACAAAATTTTTAACGATTTTGTCCTGAGGTTTGGATTTCCACACAAGATACACCACGACCAGGGTAGGGAATTTGAAAACAACCTGTTCCGGAGACTCCAGACCCTAAGCGGTATTACTCCCTCTCGAACCACTCCTTATCACCCACAAGGGAATGGACAGGTGGAGCGGTTCAACCGCACGCTGCTCAGTATGCTGCGGACCCTACCTGAACATGAAAAGTCACGCTGGAAAGAGGCTGTCAACAAGATGGTCCATGCGTACAACTGTACGCGCTCAGACGCAACGGGTTTCTCTCCCTTCTTTCTACTGTATGGACGTCACCCTCGTCTTCCAATCGATATGGCTTTTGGCCTTAGTCAGCAGTTTGGTCAGACCACGGATCACCAAGAGTACAGCAAACAGTGGAAGCGACAGATGGAGACTGCCTATGAGACAGCCAGACAGACGGCCACTAAATCCGCTGCTCGTGGAAAGCAACAATTTGACAAGAAGGTGAACAGTTCAGTCCTCCAACAGGGCGACAGGGTTCTCATCAGAAACCTTACTGAAACAGGTGGTCCTGGTAAACTAAGAGCTCATTGGGAGAGAGAGATACATGTAGTCATCGACCGAAAGGGAGATGACTCTCCAGTCTACGGACTTCGTCCAGAGAGTGGCAAGGGACGTTGCAGAACCCTTCACCGCAATTTGCTCTTCCCCTGCAATGAACTCCCTGCAGAACAGCCCGATGGACCCAGAACACATCGTCAACACTTGTTGCCAACGAGGACACAGTCACACAGAAAGACAAGGGCATCCCAGGCGGAAGGTGATAGTTCAGATGAGGAGCTGTTGATTGACTCATCAGCAATGGGCACATCAGCTTTGGATTACGAAGCCGACGCATTCATGCCAGCTTCTTCCCGATTCAATCAGGAGCCAGCCAGTACTCCAGATTTAAGCCTCAACTCCGCGCCAGTCATTGCTCCAGAGCCAGTCTTTCCTGCTGTGCCAGTACCTGCTCTTGAGCCTGCTATTGCAGAACCGGCTCCAGATGCAGAGCCAGCTAATGCTTTGGAACCTGTAACAGTTTCTGGTCCAGTTGCCTCATTCCCTGACGCAGAAGAACACTACCAGCCACCTGTTATTGCTGAACCTATGCAGCCTGGTCCCGAGGAGGATGCCCGTTCCTACCCAATGAGACAGCGACAACCCCCACAGCGATTCGCCTATGGGCAGTTAGGTCAACCACAGGAAGGTCCACATGGAGTGAGTTCAGTCCGAGCAGGATGTTATCCGCCCTATCTCAATCCACCAGTGGTCTGGCCACCAGCACTGCCCGTGATGTGGCCTCAGGCCGCTCTTCCATGGTCTGCCCCTATGATGATGCCCTGGCCACAGATGCAAATACAACCGTGGCACCAGTGGTACCCGTACCAACAGACAATGACTAATTGAGCTCTGTTATCTTTAAATTTTTCCTTAGCAATGTTGCGGACAACATTTAATTTTCCAGGGGAGAGTGTAGAGGTCTGTTCTTGGTTTGATGCTCCCCCCCCCCTTATTTTTGTTAAGCATGCATTCAGGCAGAAAACCCCTGCATGCCTTGAATGGAACAGTCCAGATAGGCGGAGGGCTAGCTGTGTGTGGTTGTGCTGGTCACTTGGTCACTCATGGCAGTGTTCCCACTTAGTGAACAGTACAACCAATATTGCTCTCCCTCTGCCATCCTTTTCCAGGTATGTACTACTAAATTCCTTGATTTTAATAACTATGTGTATATTAAATCTAGAAGTAGGCCAATGACCTTTTGAGTTAACATTATTGATATTTACATGTAATAGTCAAAGGATTTCTTATATCCCATGATAATTTAGATCTTTAACTTGGTCAGTCGTAAGCGAAGTAATTTAGTTACATTTTAACTTGGAATCAGAACTTTGATTGCATTAGATTCAGGCAATAAGGAATGTATAAGTATATTGTCTGCTTTGGTCTAACCGATATTATATTGTAAGAAATAGTTTTGTTGACTTAGTTTACAAACCCACAATATAATATACACTGTGCATGTGTGCTATGAGACTAGCTATAGAGCTGAGGCACAGCCACGTAGCCCAGCCCTGACATTCCGATAACAGGTGGTCAATCCATTAGCAGGATCTGGGGGTCTGGCCAGTGGCCCTTTTATGACCTAGCCTGGGTTAATGTCTTTATAACCAACTGTATTATGTAGACTTTTCATTTACTTGTATTGTTTAAAGGCTAGTGCCAGGCTAAAGCATGTTGCCATAACAACAGGAATACTGGGCCATGGGTATTGTATGTCTTGTTTCAGAAGATGGCCACAGGAATTTAATGTGTAGTTACTATAGGACTAGAAGTGCATTGTGCCACATGCGGATACGAAGTATTTAGCTAAGTTTTGCTCCATTGATTGAAGTTACCGTATTCGACATGATTTGTTAATTAGTGTTAATAAAGTCACTCATGGCAGTGTTCCCACTTAGTGAACAGTACAACCAATATTGCTCTCCCTCTGCCATCCTTTTCCAGATCGTGTATCAATTGTAATGTGCCCCAGCATTGGTGCGCTCCCTTAATCACCTGCCGGGTGTAACATTTGTTTTTCAAAAATGTGTCTTAGTACTGTCGACATTACGGTAATTAGACAAATGTAAACAAAAAGGCATTTACAGCCCTAGTTGTAGTGCTATGAGTGACACTGAACCCAAACAGTTCACTATTGTTGTAGAACTCTTCCAAACTCTACCAAAAGTGAACGTCAAGGTGTGAGTTTTTTTCATATGAACCATTTCTTCACCTCCGTTTTTTTATCATTCCAAAAATGTCAAATTTGAACACTGAATCATTCTCAAAGTTATGCATAGCAAAGAGCATGAAATCATCATTATTATCTCCTGTGGTGATTTTTAAAAAGAATAAGAAACAATCTTTGAAGTAAAATAAGAATTCTGAATATTTTGGGTACCTAAAAATCAAATTCCTGTTTCTGTAATCCCATCTAGTTGCAGAATTCCAAATCACATCCAGGGTACAGTGGGGTACATACCATAGTTGTAAGTGTTTCCTTTACTGTTTCCAAGGGTAATAGGACTATCTACTGCTTTGATCGTCACTTCTCCCTTTGAACTTCCACTGGCAGTGGCTGGAGTTGATGAGCACCTTGCATTGTGCGTTGACCCATCAAATGAGTTCCCTGTTATGTCAGGTCATAAGAATAGAGTATTAAGGTATTATGGTCACAAGTTCACCAACTAATAGAGACGAGCTTAGTAAAACCAGCTTACAAAACACAACTCTATGCTATACTGTTTGTGATTGGTATTAGCTGTTATCAGCTAAGCATTACATGAAAATTTGGCTTGTAACCTGATTTTTACTAAGCAATAGTTTTTTGTGCTATAAGCAGCTCTGTGAAATTGGCCCCATACAGTATTGCACAATTAAGACACTAAGGGTGAACTTAGGAGACTTGAAAACCTAATCCCTTTAATTTGATGCAACATTTGGGAATCAGTAACTGGGAACATCAAAAGCAAACACATACACTAAGCCAATTTGTGACGTCACACATAGTTACACATTTGAACGTTGTGAAATTGATAAGCAAAAGTTAAGCACGGCAAATTAAACAGCGAATTAATCATCACAAATCATAATAAATCATCACAAGTCATCATAAATCATCACAAGTCATCATAAATCATCACAAGTCGTAATAAGTCATCAAAGATCACCACAAGGCAAATCACAAGAGCTACTATGATTGTAAAGGCATTAGGTTGGCGCAGTTCTTCTCATTTTAAAATCCAACTTGCAACTTTAGTGTCTACACTCATTAGGCACAACAGCTAGAAACAACAGACACCACCACGTACCATAGTGATAAACGTTGCCAATACTGTTCCCATCAACAGTCAAATGAATGTTTGTGAGCTCCCAACTTGTGGCAGCTCCCAGCCCACTGCCTGATTTAAAGCCTTCTCCACTCCCAATCATCGACCGGTTCTGTTGCCCGTTTGAGGCCTCGTAAGGTGGGGCTTCTTTCCTTGCATCGGCCCGGCCAGCCGCAGACTCTGAAAATACATTCTCAATACATTTTATAAGATAGTATTTACATCGGGAGATGTAACTTGAATATTAGATTTTGGCTCTTCCACAACGTGTATTTAACCAGTTCGCGCCGGAGGACGTATATTATACACGCAAAGTTTCTCCCAGATTCAAAATGGATGACATATAAACAAGTCACGAGCAAGGCTGGAAATGTCTGTCAGCAGACCTGTGCTCTGTTCAATTTTGAACCGGCGTACAAAAAAACATTTGCAAGGCCGGAAATGTGTGGGTGTGCTTCCCGGTACCATCGACCTGAACCCGCCTCAGATCAAGTTTCTTTAAAAATAATCCGCGCCTCGGCTCGGGGATGATAGTCCTGGCGCGAACTGGTTAAACTGTGTACTACGTGTTGTGCCGAGATAATTTTTTTGAAAAATAAAATCACTGACTCGAGTGGGACTTGAACCCACGACCTCCTGCTTTCTAGTGCAGATGTCTTACCACATGACCACTGAGCTAGGTTCAGCTGGCTGGTTCGAATCTGATTAGCAGCATGTTTAATTACTATGAAGAGAGCGAAAAGTTATAAATATTAAATAGCATTCTCTCAGTGCATAAAAGGACCTGTCGGAAAGTGTATTTTGGGGCTATGGCTTCAGTTTTGCCATTGGCACATTACTGTGAATAGCCCCAGCCACAGACAAAAGACACATTTTTGACACAGCCAGTGTTGTAGCACGAGGCTTGATCCTCAAGGCACAGGTGAAAGCTTTGGACCCTCAAGGCTCAAGACCCTACACCCATTTGCGTAGGGCCTTGCCTACACAATAATTAGGTCCAAAGCCTTGGCCTTGAGAATCAAGCCTTGTGCTACAACACTGGACACAACCTCACCTGGCATTATCTCTAGCAGTTTTTCTTTCAGGTCGATACGTTGCAGGTCCTCCATCCTTTCGATGAGGAAAGTGAAATTGTCTTCCGAGATAATCCTCCTTTGTTCCAGGATTTCGAAGAGTTTCAAGGCATCCTTGAAGATGTTCTCTTTTTCTTTCACTGTCAGCTGTTCTGTGCACAGGAATGCCAATTGCCTAACTTCGTGGTCGGCTAATTCTCTTGAGATAGACAAAAGCGTTTTACGATAGGCTGAGATTTCTAGGCTATCCATGACTGGCCGACTGTGTGCAGCTGTCCTATTCCGATATGGTTACACAATAAACACCTGATGAGGCAATGAAAAAAAGTAGTAATTATAATGTCTTTGGGTAGAATAAGGTAGCATTCGGGTTAGGTGTAAAGTGCGAACAAGTTGTACCAAAAAGATACCATAAACCCTTGATATAAACATAAATCTATTTAAATATTCAAATATACTTACTGTGAGTGCATACAAAAAACCAGAACACAACTCAGTCACACACCAACAACAGGCATGACCGGGAAATTACCCAAGGCATTTATGTCGTCATTCAGGCGCAGGTGATGAATTATCATAATCCGTGCAACTGTCCACTACTTCATTCGATCTTGATATTTGAAGTAGTCATTTTCATTCTAAAAGCTGCTTTAATTTTTTTAATTTTGTGGATGGCGTTCGGCTGATACAAAGATTATATAGGGTAGCTAATACAAAGCCAAATTCCCCAGTGTAGTGCAGTGTATCATCAACAAATGTTTGTGGTAATAACATATTTTCCGTTCTGCATTGTGCATAAATGTCGCAATACCACACGGTGATACGGCACGGCCGATTACCAGCGAAGAATAAACTGTTTATTTCCGTATCACTCAGCCAGGGCGGGTACCACGTAGGGAAAATAAGGGAATTCCCCACTCTTTAAATAGTTTACCGTCATCGTGTGACGTACAAAACAGAGAATGTCTCTTTGTTATTCGGTACGTTGAAGATCGTAAGCCAACAATAGAAATTTGGTTGAGGAAAAGAGCCTTTTGGTTGCTCTTTGAATTTTAAGCTACTCGTTTGTACCCCCCAAATCCACCCATTCATGAAAATTCAAGCATCCTACCTCCATGGTGTAAACATGGAGGAATAAGAGGTTTGGCTATTAATAACGTCGAAAGCAAGAAGTGAGACCATGGAGAAATGGTGAGACGTAGGGAAACCCCCTCCTTTTGTGGGTGTGGTCATTGTGCTTGCGGAATGTTGTGGTTTCTTAGGAATTTTCTTTAGTATTTTATTATTTTCTTAAATTTTAAATTTTTTTTTTTTTTGGGTGGGGGGGGTTGCGTTAGGTAACAATAGTCTAGAGTGTATAGGTATTGGGGACTAATTAGGGGGACTCCTTCGGTCTCATATCGTGCTGGGTATAGTCTAGAGAGTGTATAGGTATAAAGGTCTAAGAAGGGGAATCCTTCGGTCTCATATTGTGCTGGGTATAGTCTAGAGAGTGTATAGGTATGGGTGACTGAGGGGGGACTCCCTCATATCGTGCTAGGTATAGTCAGATTGAAACTATGTAGAAAACAGTACCAATTGTATAAAGTTGCAAGAGTCACCTCTAAGGTAACACAAAAACAAACAGCTACAGTGAATAATATTTTCAAAAAGTTTATTCTTGTTCAAATTTATCTTTTAAAGATCAGATCAAAATCATAAATTTGTGTATAGGTATTAAACTGTATGTAGTAGCGATGATAGGTTACACCTGACCCAGTTTGGGCCTTTTACATAACACAAATTCTTATTTTTTTAGTGACAAAAACTCCTTTAATATAATTCTAGTGTAGTCAGTTATCAAAGGCTCAGGTCAAAAACAAGGAGGTTGTGGAGGTTCAAAATGGACATCAAAATAGCGGAAAAGCAAATAAAATATTTGTATAAAATGTATTCTCTACTTTTCTGCTCGCAGAAAAGTTTTAGAGTACTTTTAAAGAGTACTTTTAAAGAGTACTTTTAAAGCAGGGGGGAGGGAGGGGTTTCATTTTTTAAAACATATTCAGGTGACGTTAAAAAGCAAGTTTGCACTAAACAAATCCTGAAAATGAAAATTCAAGGAAACTTAAAGACCACTCTCTCCGAAATTAAATAAGTAAGTACCAAAAGGAACACAATAAATTCATAGTACATAATGTTATACAGTGTGTCTACAAAAAAATGCAAAAAAATATACTGGAATACCACACGTAGAATGTATAACTAACATCGATAATACATGTATAGATATGGTTTTAAAGATAGGTTTTCACCTTAAAAAATAGACATAAAACATCTAAATCTGACAATTTTTGAAGGAGTTATATATAATTTTCCAAGAGTGGTCAAAATTACTATGAAACCAAGTTTATTAAATTTTGTTTGGATACTGTGCAAGTGTAGACTTTAAATCAAGTCGTTAGACTCTTTTGTCTTTGTCCGTGCAGGCGCCGCAGAAATGAACCAGAGCAAACGGCAGCGGGCACTGTGGCTCAGCGCTGGTTCATTTCGGTGGCGACTTGATTTCAAGTTTACACTTGCACAGTATCCAAACAAAATCGAAACAACTTGGTCCCATGGTCAATTTGACTCCTCTTAGAAATATATTCATAACTCTGTCAAACATTGTCAGATTTAGACGTTTGACGTCTCATTAATAAAGTGGAAACCAGTATCTATGAAACCATATCTATATTATTGATGTAATAAGTTATGGTTATACATTCTACGAGTAGTATTCCGTTATCCTTTTGTTGTATTTTGTACTGGGCATTGTTTGCACATTCCAAAAGTACTGATTGTCAAAAAAAAAGAAACTCTGACATTTAAAACCTCTCATATTATCACTGCTTTGCAGGAAATAATTATGGACAAACCACAAATAACATTACTATAAAATATTACCAAAGGAAAAGCTGTTAGACAAACACGAAATATTGACACTATGGGTAAAAAGAGTGTATGAACATAAATTCCATTCTCAGTGCGTTTGTATTGACCAGCAATCGTGGTCGTCGGACAAAAGAATTGGGAGTCAAACAATGGGTCCACGATTGACACAACGTCCACGATCTTTTCCCGTTGTACAAATCCTATGGCGATCATCAAAAAACGTTAGAGTATAAACAAAAGAGGGAAGACGATCGGACAATACCCCGTCCACGATTGCCGGTCAAAACATAACTGTGTGCGTTTGGAAAATGCTGAACAAACAAATCATCACTGAAAATCTGTAAACATATTCCATCCTCTGTTAGGAAAATTGTTTCAAATGTACATGTTTATATTTTGTTTACACATTCTCTATACATCTGTGTATGAGCATAGTTATCGTTTAAACAAAATCTTTGGACTATAATGTCTAGAATGCTGATACCAGCACATTCATTGTAAACAGAAACATGTCTTGCAAAGTTATTTATTTACAACTAGTTAAAATATAGAAGCAAAGCAAAACACAGAAATATATTACTGCATAAAAAGTCGGAGAGAAAAATGCTCTCTCAATAAAAAAAAAGCTTTAACACCATATTATAATTTTTTTTAATTCATCAAATTTCATTGAAATTATCATATTTTTACAAATATAAACTTCACGCTACAATTTTCTACATTCCCACAATAAATTCGCTGGCAGTTTATCCTAATAAGTATTGTGCAGTTATTTAAAACTCTGCAGCAAGTTGCTTGCTAATCAAAGATCACAATTTGTTTTTTTATTAAACAATATTTATTTTTTTTACGGTATTTTCATTATTACATGTAAATAGGTAATTTTAATGTTTGCATGATTTCTGCTTTCTTTTAAATCCTACTTCTGTAAATATTTTATTATGCTAATTCTATTATGTTAGTATTTATATTTTAAAGGTAAGATACACCATTGGTAATTGCTTGAATTATCAAGAATTGGTGGATTTAGGGTGTTGTATTTTATAGTAAATATCGTTCAAAAATAGTAAATATCGTTCAAACAATTTCAACTTACAATTATGTATGCACAAAAAAAAAAAAAAAAAAAAAACCAGCGCCGGGCCGGGCAGTTGCTTGGGTTTTTTTTCGCGAACAATTACAGGATATCTAGTGCAATCATAGAGCTGGATGCCTAGAATCATTATTTACTTTCAAATAAGTAGAATATTTCTTAATACTTGTAGTAAAAAAATTCGATATCTGCAAATGGTGTATCCTGCCTTAACCAGTTCGCGCCGGATGACGTATATATACGCAAAAATTCCCCCAAATTCAAAACGGATGACGCATAAACACGCCAAGTTCAAGTTCGGAAATGTATGTCAGCAGCGCGCAAGGCCGGAAATGCATGGGTGTGCTTCCCGGCACTATCAGCCTGAACACGCTTCGGATCGAGTTTCGTTAAAAATAATCCCGCCCGTCGGCCCGGCGATGTTAAAATAATCCCAGCGCGAACTGGTTAAGAGAAACACTGTAGCCTGTACAGGTGAGACAAAATCTATTTTTTGTGTATTTCTTTGTCTGTTGAAATTACAAGGAACATGCTTTTTACTTTTAGATTGCAAAACATTGCTCCATTGTTAACTCCAGACCTATTTTTAATGATTTTTATGTACAATAATATAATAATAATAATTTATTCTTAATTAGAGCGTTTTACATAAAAATCTCAAAACGCTTTACAAAATACATAAAATGTAAACCAATTAGTTAAAAATTAGTATAGTTAAAGATATTGCCTTTTAAAAAGGTCTTAAGCTGCGATTTAAAAAATCTGTTCCACATAGTAGGTGAATATTATGGCAAAAGCACGATCACCATATGCCTTGCTGGGCTCTGGACATTGCACTATTTAAATGCAATTTAAATCTATTACAATGTACTAACATTTAAATTTACTCAACTAGGTGCATTAAAATACTTTTAAAACTTTACTTGATTCATGAAGTATAATTGAATTTCGGTTTGGCAAAAAATCTGTCTTCAAATTTGTGAACCATGATTTCAGTACTGCTTTGATTTAGTAAAACCACTTTTTATTTGTCACACTGAAATGTCAAAAGTTGGAAGTCTGTGAAAAACATTTATGGGTTTGCAAACACAAACAAATGTGTGTCTCAGCTGATGAGCGGTTTGCCGAAGGCCCCCAAAGTTGTGAGCTACAGTGCACACGGAAAGAGTGTGGCAGTCATAAGGTTGATTCACGTTCCGCGGCCATCTTGGATTCAGCGCAAAAAGAGGTACCCAACTTACCCGGATGATAGCGTGTTTATATGGGTGTTCCCCTCTTCCTACATGTAGTAGGCCTACAGAGGGCGCTCTACTGAGCATGCGCAACTGGAACGTGAAACAACCTTATTGATCGTTTTCAGCACAACTACATCGGACGTCTAATTTAGTTTTATGAAAACTAATTTATATACGTCATTGTGATAAGATGTATAAATATTGCATTAATGACGACATTTTATGATTCAAGTTCACGTTTCACAGGTACTTGGTTATCGTGAATATGTCATCAGACTGGAAGGAATAGCAAGAAAAGGTTTGGTTCATCCGAATTCAGGTATGGATTGGATGATTTGTATTCCTCCATGATTCAACTTTCCAAGCTACTTGGCCTTGGTACACGTATCGGTCCGCTAGTAGCTCGTCGCCGAAGAACGATGTTACCCATTGTGATTGCGTTAACATGTTCTTTCTTTCAGGTCGGGGCGGGGGATTAGGCGGATTGGCGTGATAGAAAATATTTTATTTACGTTTGAGCTGCGAATTAGTGAATAAATACCTTTTACCTTGTAAGATATGGAAATCTGTTAAGGGCTTTAACCTGCTTACAGGAACGGAACAACGAACTGCCATCAACAAAACAGTTACCGTTGATAAAAAAGGAAGAACCTTATAAAGCGCGGCAACTTTACGATAACAGTCACGTATGCAGGATTTTATTTTTTTTCATTTTCAAATATTCACTTGATGATCAAATATTTGATGATCAAAATACCCATTGATTTGGTATGGTGGACTCTGAAAATGCACAATACTTTTAATCTTGTAAGATCTGAAAACCTGCCTTCTTCCACATTTTGGGCGTCTTGACTCCCCCCTTCTCATGATGGATCTTGAAGCTTTGAGCTTTGAGGGCGTAGCCTTGTGGTGGAAAGAGATTCAGGAAGTTCTGCATGGTGCCCAACTGGTTGCCACAGTCGAAAGTGCCGCATTTTATGAGACCTGCATTCACCAAACAGACACATGTTTTTTGTTCCTCATTCAGTCGCATGAGGTAAGTACGTATAAAGATAAGTCAAGGAGGCCTAATGTCTCGACTACACAGTGACACAACTCGACCTGACCTTCTTGACCTAATGACTCGACTCAAGTTACTTCTTTAAATTGACTCAAGTCGCCAAAATCAGTGACTCGTTACAACTCTGGTCTTACTCACCGACTGTCTCGCTGTCTCGATAACGCTGCGGCCTGTTGTACTTCACCTCCCTCACCCAATGCTTAAACTCGGGACTGACGCACGTCACGTGACCGGCGTCCCCCTTCCTTCTAAGTTCGGACGCCTTACAAACGAGTGCAGAGCACTCCTTGCAGTGAACGGTGATTTTGTCGAGGTTGGTCATGGACCGATGTAGTTCCTCTTCTTCCTCGCCTCTTTTTATCTTCTCCAATATCTCATTCTGGTTCAAAAAGATGAAAAAATTGTGGTCCTTTTGTTTGGAGCTTGCTCAATTCAACCATCTTAACCGTTTGTTAAGGTCCAATACTGAGTCTGGTATTAGGAGAGTGTGGCTAATAGTTAGAGTTTGTGACTTTGGATCAACTGGCCAGAGCTTCGAATCTAGCTGCTGCCCATATGTTGTGTCCCTGGGCAAGCCATTCACTTCACCCCGACTTGCCTCTCTCCGCTTAGGAGTATAAATGGGTACTGGCATTAGCTGGAGAGTGCGATGGACTGGCATCCCGTCCAGGGTTAACCAGTTCGCGCCAGGATTATTTTAACATCATCAAGCCGACGCGCGGGATTATTTTTAACGAAACTCGATCTGAAGCAGGTTCAGGCCGCCAGTACCGGGAAGCACACCCACGCATTTTCGGCCTTGCTCGCTGCTGACAGACTTTTCCGGCCTTGCTCGTGGCGTGTTTATGCGTCATCCATTTTGAATTTGGGGAAAACTTTGAGTTTATATTCGTCATCCGGCGCGAACTGGTTAAAAGAAATATTCTCAGCTACTTTATCCCAAAGAAACAGTAAATCAAAGACTTGACTTTACGTGACAGAAATGTTAAAGGTTTAAGTCTTCTGAATGACTATCACAAACCGTTCCCAAAATACTCAAAAAGATACTCTCATATAACGTGCCAACATAGATAGGTACAGGTAGTACAATGCATGCGCTGTTCAGGGCGCTGTTCAGCTGCTGCCATCGTAATTTTTTTTACTCCTGTTTTAATCAACATTATTTCGTCCTTTTATCACTAGTTGTATAGGTTTTTTAAACTATTTTAGAGACATGACATGTAACTGTGAGTACCCAATGTTTTCAACTAATTCTAAGCGGAAACTACAAACAAGATTGGGTGAAACGAAACTGTTCCTATTCAACCTTCTAAGTCTCGCTATCTTGACTGTATGTGTGTACAAACGAGCGTGTATTGTCGACACCTACATACACGTATCGTACTGCCCTACGTCTTCATTTATCACCATGCCTCATACTGCATATAAACTGAAGTACTCTAGAGAACAGTTACTGAATATCAGGCGTGACATTTCATCACCCAAACTGCCTGTGATTTTATATGAAACTCTACGTGATATTGGAATCCACAAGCATAATCACAGGAGTCGTCGAGCTGGATCGCATATCCACCGCAAGATACCAGTGAGACATTGTCGACTTACTGATACTGGAGTTGCTAATAAACGTCACTTTCCTGATGAGAGATCACAAGTCGTTAGCATCAGAGCAGCCCCTCAAAACAAACGACTTTATCAGTTACCATTATTTTATCTTTGCAATGCCAGATCACTCAATAACAAATTCGATGAATTATACTCTTTGGCTTTGGATAACACTTTTGACATTGGAGCAATCACTGAAACCTGGTTTAAACCGGACCTCCCACCACATCTTGTGTCGATCCCTGGTTTCACCATGTTCTCCAAATCTCGGGTGTCACGGCGAGGAGGAGGTGTTGCATTATATGTAAAACATAATCAAAACCCTGAGCAACTGTACTTGGAAACCCCAGATGATCTTGAGGTTCTGTGGATTAAGCTCCACCCTCCACGCCTGCCAAGAGCTATATCACAAATTGTAGTTGCTGTAGTATACTATCCACCAAGCAGTTCTGTCGCTGATCGCCTGCTTAACCATCTTCGTGAACAAATCGATAGCATTCTCACCAACTACCAGAATGCTGGTATTGTGATCATGGGAGATTTCAACCAGCTTGACCTTACACAGCTTCTTAGTGATCCTGGCTTCAAACAAGTTGTTAACTAGCCTACTAGGGAAGATAGAACCTTAGACAAAATCATCTCCAATGTGGCAAGTCACTACACTGAGCCTCGAATCTGCGATCCTATTGGAAAAAGTGATCACTGCACTGTAATCTGGTCACCTCTCGAAACTTGCAATCGTACTGCAAATGCCAAAAAAACTCGCATCACTAGACCTCTGCGGGACTCAAATATACGGCAATTTGGAACTTGGATATGCACCCATGACTGGTCAGCTGTAATGCATGCCACAGATCCCAACCATCAGACTAATGCCTTCTACGATACTTTGAACTTGGCTATTGATTATCACTTCCCAACTAAAACCACAAAACTCCATGTACATGAGAAAACCATGGATGACTCCAGCTATTAAGTCTTTCATCCAGCAACGTCAAGATGCCTTTCATAGTAAACATACCCAAACATGGAAGCATCTACGCAATAAAGTGGTCAGAGCCATACGCATAGCGAAACAGGAACATTATAACAACAGAGTCAAACGTTTGAAAGTATCTAACCCAGCTGCATGGTACCGTGAGATCAAGTTGATAACAAATAGTCATAAAGAGAGCAAACCAATCAATGTGCCGGGGATTGACCAAAATAATTGTTTCGATATCGCAAACAGCATCAACGAACATTTTGCCTCTGTTGGTAGTGATCTGCCATCCATCAATGTAGAAGAACTACCAGCCTACTTACCCTCTCCTGCTCCTGCCCCAATCGTCTACCCTTGGGAAGTGTATCACCAACTAAGGCGTATCAAATGTGGCAAATCAGGAGGACCGGATAACATCCCAACACGCATCATCAAAGAATTTGCATGCGAACTGAGTACTCCGTTGACTCTTATTTTTAATACCTCTCTTGAAACCGGTATTGTTCCTGATGTCTGGAAGAGGGCCATCGTTGTCCCTATTCCCAAAAGTTCCCCAGCATCGGTCGACAAACTGAGACCAATTGCTTTGACCGACCATTTCGCCAAAGTTTTGGAAGGTTTTGTAGCCAGATGGACAGTGAATGACCTGGAACCTCATATGGATCCGCAACAATTCGGCAATCGAAAGGGCCTCTCGACTACACACTGCCTAATCGACCTAACGCATACCCTGTATCAGCATGCTGAGAGTAGAAATGCAACATCTACTCTTGTTTTGACGGATTTCAGCAAGGCTTTCGATCGGATTGATCACAATATTGCCATCACCAAGCTGACAAACTTTGGTGTGGAACCTTGCCTCGTTCACTGGATAGCAAATTTCCTCACTAATCGTCAACAGTGTGTTCGCTATAAGGGGGTCACATCCAATTGGACCTCTATGAATGCTGGGGTGCCCCAAGGAACTCGACTGGGTCCAATCGTGTTTTCAGCCGTCATTAATGATGCGTGCCAAGATCTCAATGGTTCTACTCGCTATTGGAAATACGTTGATGACCTGAGCATAGTGGAAACCCGTTCTTCTCACGATCAACCACAGATTCAACAATCCATAGACTCCCTTGTGCAATGGTCAGTCTCGAACAACATGTCACTGAACCCTCGAAAGTGCACATACATGGAAATAAATTTTACGCGGAACCCCACCCCACCTCCAACTGTGCGGATCAATGACATCACCTTGGACCAATCACAATCTGTCAAATTACTCGGCGTTCATATCCAGCAGAATTTGAAGTGGGATTCTCATATTGACAGTATACTCACACGAGCTAACAGTCGTTTCCACATGATTCGTGTTCTGAAAGATCATGGTTTGCCAGCAGATGACCTTATGACTATCTACAAAGGATACCTGCGACCACTTCTTGAATATGCGGTGCCTCTTTGGAATGGTGGAATAACGCAAAAGCATGTTCAGCGATTAGAATCGATCCAGAAGCGTGTTATTAAGCTCATCCTGGGAGCTGACTATAATGGCTATTTGAGTGCGTTATTGTCATACGATTTACATACTCTTAGCGATCGACAGAGCTCTCTATGTTTAAAATTTGCCAGGGAGCTTATAAATAACCAAACCTTGTCGCATATCATTCCACTTCCTAACATAAATGAGCGAGTCCTTCGCAAGACTAACTTGATACCACAACCGAAATGCAAAACCAACAGATTCAGAGACAGTGCTGTACCCTACATGATCAGTTTAATTAATTCTGAATAATCCCTCTATGAACGTGATATTTTATATTTTATATACTGTCTTGTTTTACACATTGCCTTGTCTTGTTTTTGGCTTGCTGATTCGAATCCACAAACACACTCTTTTTAAGAGGCACCAAACTACCAAACTTGCTGGATAGACTGTAGTAGTTACAGCGTAAATTGTTTGATGCTAATTTTATTTTATTTACAAACTTCCCTATATTTTTATTGGTCTTTATTCTTAGACCCTTTTAATGTTTATACATACATTTTTTAAAATAATGTGTAAATTTTGATGTAATTCAGCCCCTGGGCTGCCATGTCAATTTGTGTATCAATAAACCATTTATAATAATAATAATTAATAACGGATTTTGCACAAAGCATCTAAGATCTCAGATTCAGTGACTCACTTGTCTTTCTTGGATCTTATAGAGTCGCTGGTCTTCAGTCATCGCTTCCAGTTGTTCCATGGCCTCTATCATCTTCTTAACTTTATTACGGTTGTCGTATTCCCTCTTCTCGTTCAACGATCCACTGCAGAGAATGGCAATTGGGAGAACATGTTTCCGTTCTTACTTTTGGTAAGCTGACAACAGCTTTATACCAATTACAAACAATCACATTGGAGCTGTGGCTGGAATGCTGGTTTTACTAAGCAATTTTTGTTTGTGCTTAAGCCATTTTTGGGTTGAAGCAGCTCTATGAAATTGGCCCCATGGTAACAACTTCTTTATGATACTCGAATGGCAAATTACAAAATAGCAAGATAAGAGAGAAAAGGCGAGCCTAAATTTATTGAATGACACACATACAAAGCACGGCCGTTCAGATTGCTCAAAACCAGAAATCTATTCTCTAAATGAAAAACAAAAGAGGGCGCTGTTCAATCGAAGGTCATTTTATGAAAACGAGTACTTGTCTTTGTCATGCAATTGACGCACCACACCGTCCCCATGTTAGTGCAGTGCGTCACTAGTACCACGCATGCCCTTTTAACACGCTTTGGTGTCGTTGGCAAAGTATGACTGAGCGAGGGCGCTAATTTCCTCCTATATAAGGCCAAATAAAAAAAAAAACCTGTTTAGCGTCATGCCTTTTTTTTTAAAGGGAGGAGGCCCTTTTTTTTTTTCTTTTTTTTTCAAAATGGTTGCCTGACACATCTTAATTCGAGTCATGTAGTGAACATGTCACACCCTATCTTGCAATTTAAAATTAAAACATGGTTCACCCACGATTAAAAATCAAAATTCATGTGGGTTGATCATGTATGCACCGTACACGACTACACGTCACACCCTAGCTCTCCTATTAGAAACAAAATATTTCCAGAGCATGTACACACATGATTCTAAAGTCTAAAATACGATCTTCAAATTTGTTTAAATTTTTTTTTTAAATTGTTAATTTTTTTTTTTTTTTTTACCAAAATGGTCAAATTTATCATTTTTTTCAAAAAAAAAAGAAAAAAAAAAGGAGGCGGCCCCCAAAAAGGAAGCGGGCGGTGACGCTAAACACGTTTTTTTTTTATTTGGCCTAACACCGTGATTTTTTGTACACAGCCATTTTGTCTCTGAAGAAGATGTTGTTAAGATCGAAATATGGCCCTCTTAACTTATTTGATTTGTATATTTCAGGTCATTCTAGCCAGTAAGCAGTTTGCATGAATCTTATTCATGTTAACACCGTGAAAGACGGCTCTTTCTTGTGTCAGAAATATCACTTCATTTTCTTCACCTTTCAACAATCAAAAAGCACTGGCTGCCCACCGCCCTGGCTCTTCCTTTGGATTGCACCGTGCCGATCTCGTTGCTAACAAAATTGTAGCGAATGACAAAGTTGCAGGCTGGCATGTCCAACCCTTCCTGGGCAATGTCTGTCGCAACAAGTACATTGCAACCATCCTCTGTGAATAATCGAAAAATAAATGAAAAAGTGAGACAAAAGTTTAGTAAAGGTGATCCCACAGTTCAGAAAATTCTATTCATTTGATTTACACATCACATTTGATACACGTCGCAGGATGACGTACCTCGTCTGAAGTCGTGAAGGACTGCCTTCTGTTGAGCTTCTGTCAAACAGCCTGCTTCCAAATCTCCCTGTCCAACAAATCGCTGTGGGATGACTCGGCAAGGCAGTGCTCTCAGGAGGGTCGATTTTCTGAGGAAGTCGGCTACGGCTGTTGTAGCTACCTTCATTCTCAGGAGAACAATCCCTGTAAAGCAAGATTATCAAACATAAATATTCAGATTAAATGTTTCTTGTGTTTCTGAGGCCAACAACATTTGTTGAGAATTTTTAAAGTGTTGCAAGAAATCATACCTCTTGAATCGGGATTATCTGTGAAGATGCCATGTAGTAGTATTGCCAGTTTTCCAAGCTTCTCGTTGCTATGTTCATTCTCTTTACGGCCCAGCCTTTTCATGTCTGCAAGATTCACTTCAAAGAGCTTCTGACAGTGCTCCTCGACAGGGACTTGCATTCTCTGGGCGATCATGAGTCGATGTTCATGGAACTTCTCCAAATGGGTGAGGCCGTCCGTGACCCTGAGGTCATCATAGAGCACCATGGCACGATTGTACTCAGACAGGTACTTGTAAACGATGACGGCCGTGCGATTTCCCAACTTCTGGGCATCTATGAGACGCTGCATGACTTCGGATTCATAGAGCTGGCAGCCGCGTGAAGGCAAGGGATGCTCTTCAATATCCGGAAGCTGGTCCTCTATTTGGGTCATCAGAGCCTCCAGCAGGTCTGCAAACTGCTTATCGTTGGCAGCTCTGGTGGAGACAACTTGTATTGTATCTTCCTCTGGGCTATTAACAAAATGCTCCAACTCTTCTATATTCCGAAGAACCCGGACAACACCCTTAGAGTCCATGTTACCACAGAGGGTCAGCAGATGACCGAGTGCCTCACTGCCAACACCCAGAGAAGCACTCAGACCAATGATGAAAGGAAGGCGTGGTCCGGAGACTCCAGCTCGCTGCGGCCCAGGAAGCTTCTGCTTCTTTTTCAGGTAAGTCTTCATGATCTCATTGTAAGGATGTTTCAGATCAGTGTGGTGACACTCATCAAAGATGAGCATGTCCAGATCTTTGATGTCAAATTTTTCAGACTTCAGGGCATTGACGAGTATCTGTGCCGTCAACATCAGAACCGCCGGCTTGGGATCGTCAAGCTTCAGAGCATTTTCAAGGGTCTGCTGCTCTGCAATGGTCTGCACATCCTGCTTGCTGCGGAAATACCACTGGAAAGCATCCCTCTGCTGTAGCGTCAGATGACGCATGTTGACGATAAACAGAGCCTTGAAGTGCTTGTGGGGAACATGGGTCTTGAACCATGTCCAGTATTGGAAGCAGATGTACGCTGCTGTCAGGGTCTTCCCGCTGCCTGTCGGAGCGCAGATGATATGATTTTCGAAACTCTGAAGAGGCCTCTCCGACAGTTCTTTCTGGTAATCCCTTAGATCAGGACGTCTTTCACCAGCGGCCCTGGCTTCTTCCCTGGCATCGTGCTGATCGAACATCTGATCCATACGGTGGACTTGTTCTTCTGGAGACATTCCATGTAGGTGCCTCTCCTGTCTTGCCTGAGGATTAATGCCATCAGACAGGTCTAACAAGGGTCTAGATGCTGACTGCTTACCATGTTGTGGGGTGGATAAGCCTGGTGAACTTCTTGCTTCTTCTGCCCTTTTGTCTGGCGACAGATCCAACAAAGGCCAAGAAGTTGATGGTGGATTTCTGCTTCTGCTGTGGACACCCATCCCCGGAGGCACTATGGATGGAGTTGCTGAACCTCTACCTTGACCAGCCACCGATTGTGATGATAGACTTCTTAGTCCCACTTGCATGGGTGAATCAGTCTCGATATCATCCTCCGAAAATCTGTTACTTGCTTTCTTTGATTGGTCAGAATCATGAAGAGACAATGTCCCCATCATTCCTTCAATACCGCTTCCCTGGGCTAAATTACCAGGATTTTGCTTCGTGGCATTTTTCAAGCCAGATCCTGGACTACCAGATGCACCACGAGACTGCTTTTGGTTTTCTGAATGACCATCTCCGGGAGTTGGCATAGAGGAACCATCAACACTGTAGATCCTTCTCATTGCGTTGCTTGGTGTGTTAGTAGAAAATGGCCCACCAGATAGACTTCCTAATGTCTTAGGGTTTTCTGATTTAACTTGTGGGGAATTGGAGGGAGTAAAACGAGCCGGAGGCTCAAGAGTTCCCAGTTGGACAGGGCCAAAGGTTGAAGATGGATTGCCAAGAGAGAACTGATGAGGAAAGTTACCTCCGCCTGAAAAGAGAAATAAAAGTAAATTAAATTTGTGAGGTGTTCTGGCAAAATGAGACGGAACTGGGCACAGGGTATAGTTGAGAAAACTGTTTCCATTTTCAGAATGATTGATGTTTGTAATCTTTGGTATGCCTACTATATTTCGTGAAGAAATAGTATGAAAGTAATGAAAAAAGTGTTTTTATGTAAAAAAAAATATATTTTCCATATAACATGTACAAAACTCGAAACTTTAAAGGCCTTTTTCTCAACATTTTACTTTGGCGACATGTTGAAAAAAAACTTTAAACGGCCATAACTTGTTTACGGAATGTCCGATTAAAGTGCAACAAACATCATTGTAAGGAGAATTTTATCCTCATTTATAAAACATAAGAACCCATATTTCAACCTCTGCCCAGTTTAGTCTCATTTTGCCAGAACCCCTCACATTTATCACTGCGTGTGAAAAGCAAAGAAGAAAAATTGTGGCAAAGCCACCTTTCCTACAAAGTTAATAAGTAATACACTTGGAAGTTGAACACAAGAATACATGCAACAGTCATGCATTGCAAAATTTCCAAATAAAAAATTAAACAATTAAAATTAAAAATAAAACAAAAAACATTGTCTCACATACCTGCTTTCATTGTGTCAGTAAATGTCTTCTTCAGGTCCTCTCGTTTAATGGAGGTGAGGAATTCAAACAGGAAGTCGTGATTTTTCTCAGTAATTATATCCTGGTTTTCAAGTAATTCAAAAATTTCCAATGCAGTCGCATTTTCCTTCTGTGCTTTAGGCACCGTTGTGCTGAAGTATTTTAAACTGCGCAATTCTTTATCATCCAAACCCTCTGCTATTTCATGAATAGCTTTTTTGAAAGGTAATATACATGGACTCTTGGTATCATTACTGGCTGCCATGACCGATTCTTGAAATCTTCAAAGTGTGTTTTTCCTTTTGGTTTATGCAGTTATTGTTAGGGTTCATTCACCACAAGTTATGAAGTGTATTAAGTAGAAGCAAAAACATGAAAATAACAAATTCCTTTTCCCTAAATGCGAAGAAGCGGGAACCATTCCACCAAGTTATTAGCCGCAAACTAGAGGGACTGATCTGGAAATGAAATAAAAAAAATAATAAAATTGCTGACAGTTATTACATTTAGTGGAAAAAAATGTAGTCACTAGTCAGTTAAAGGTAGGATACACCATTTGCACATATCGAAAATATTTACTACCAAATTATTAAGAAATATCTTACTCATCTGAAAATAAATAATGATTCTAGGCATCCAGCAAAATGATTGCACTAGACATCCTGTAATTATTCAAAATCGCCGACCGGCGATCGCGAAAAAACACAAATAACATAAGAATAACTGCTCGACGCCAGTTGAAAATGAACGCTGTTTTTCGTGCTTTTTCTCGGCATCCAAGATCGTAAAACTTCGGACAGGTCAGTTAAACGTTATTTACTATAAAATACAACCCCCCCAAATCAACCCATTCATGATAATTCAAGCAATTACCAATGGTGTATCCTACCTTTAATTAATGGATTTATGTGTCAAAGAAATCAAAATGTTTATCTAATGAGCTTATAAAAAGCAGACCATTGGACTATATTGGTTAACGTAATAAATGATTCTGACCAAATGTTTTTTTTACTGCTTTTTTTATTTTCAATACATTTTTTGTCTTTGGATAACAAAAATTAAGGTAAATAACAACCTTTTTTCAACTACAAAAGACAAGATGTTAAGATTGGATGCCAAAAACTCTTTATTTTTCGCGTGAGAAAATTGTTCCCCCCTATTTTGAGAATGGACGGTACTACAGCGTTTCACAATCACAGCCTCAAAGGCCCCCCCCCCCCCCGGCAACCCCGCAACCTCCCCCCCCCCCCCCCCCCCCCCCCCCCCCGGGTTGGCGAGTACAAACTCAATTTGTCATGGTCCCATGGTCCACAATAAAGGCACAAATGTTCTCTAGTAAGAACTGCCTGTAGACAGATAGCTGAGATTTGTTGTTGTTTTGTTTAGTTTTGGGTTTTTTTGGGGGGGAGGGGGGGGGGGGGGGGGGGGGGGGGGGGTGGGTGGTGGGAGTGACATGAGAGATTAGCCCTACTGTTTGAGAAAGTAGAATTCCTGTCCATTGTAAAACCTAAACAGCCCGATCTCAGCATAATCCAAACCCAATACGGGGTTAAAAATTGATCATACGAAGCCATACATTTTGAAAGTAATTTGACTGTACCAACTGCCTTGCTCTATAGAGTATGTGGTTGAACTAGTCGCGTTTGACCACACATACGATCCCAAGCATTGGTAAGCAAAAACTTACCATAGATCTTTATTATTCAGCAAATGGGGAATTCACCACGGCACGAGTAATCAGATCGCCATCTTTACAGTTTGATTTAGCACAAATCTAGCTGATCCGTCCGGCCGTCTATCCATGTTGGGAAAATCCAAAGATTTTGCTGTAGGGCCTACTGGTATCCGCATCGTAGAGTACGCCGCGCCAGCGCGCACTTGGCGTCATGCGAACCAGCGATGGTATTTCACATTGGGGGAATTCCCACTCCGTTCTTAAAATAGACATTACTCAGCGAGTCGACGCCCAGTATTAACACAACAAAAATACGGGCCACTGCTTTGTGAAGGCGACAATACCATTAGGAAGGTTCAAAATACCCTAATATTTCCCTATGCTTTCAATATAATTGAACTAGTTGCGGCTTTTTGCAATAAACAGCATTGCGCAACAAAAATGAAGCATCTTTTAACCTCAAAAGATATTTTATAAATTAGTTTTTGAAATTGTGTTTGGGGGGGTGGGGGGGGGGGGTGGGGGGGGGGTGGGGGGGGGGGGGGGGGGGGTGCGTTAGGTAACAATAGTCTAGATAGTGTACAATGAATCCGGGCTGAATGAACAACATGCACACAAATATAAATCTATTTACTTCAGTGTAAATCACTTTAATAATCAGTTTTACAATTGAAACGTGGACACTGGACAAGAAATATTTAATCTCAACTTTAGTTTTATTTCATCATGTTTGAACCGTGTAGGACATTAATTTCTATACAATAGCATAATTGATCACATTGGTTTATATTATTAATACAAAAATGTCTATATATCTCTAAAACCAAAGAGCCTTGTTTTATAATATAATAATGTTAATTTTGGATTTACTACAAGCTTTGACTGGTTTGAAAAAAGGTTACCTCAAAAGTTGGTTTAAAAAAAGTTATGATATAAAGGGTATTTAGATTTTACCCTATTTTATTACAGAAGAAAGCAAATATATTTTACTTCTGACCAACAAATAACATCAAACTTAAAAGGCGCATGCAATTGTAAGTTTCTTTAAAAAAATGCAACTTTGTGTCCCATTTACCATAATTTTAAATTTCCATTTTACCAATTTCCAGGGAATTTTGGTTATCTTTTTGTTTTTATTATAATGCAAATTTCCATATTTATGAGCAAATGTTTCATGCATTTTACTGCACAAAATGTGTTGTTCCTTAAAAATTATGCTCAAAAAAATTCATCGCATACCCCTTTAAAAGTTGGGATGATTCCTTTAATTTAATAATACACGAGTATCAGAATTCTTTATAATGTGCTTAGGGTTTGAGACATTGTCATAACATACACTGGGATAACATTAATATATCACACACCCTTGTTAATAGATGCTGTTTCAGAGCGCCCTCTGTTGGCTTACCTTACTAATTGGCAGGCAATAACTCAATAACCTTTTAATATGACAAATCAATCAACATGCCACATTTTCAAAATGTGGCAATTTGCCTGCCACTTACTTTGGGGATGATTAAACAAGAGAGGGCAGTCTTTAGGTAAACAAGACAAGTTCAATTTGTAGGTTAACCAATGAAATTACAAAAAAAATTACCAGCCTCTATATAGCTTGCCAATGATGATTACCAGATTGGACTTTAAAGCAACGAAACAACCTTATTGCAAGTAATAAATATTAGTAAAATACTCTAAATATAATATGCATTATGCAACAAATCTGCAGATCTAATATACACGTAGGTTATGTCAGTATTGTACTTCGCTAATCAGTACAGTAGCACACTAGGATAATGATGAATGATTACATAATGAAATGTACACAGTGGATAGCATTCTGTACAGACTGAAGGTTACTGTATGTGAAGTGTGACCATGAAGTGTGCGGGATAGAACAACAATCAGCTTGGGCAATAGGAGACAATTTCAGCAATACTGGGCATAGAAGACCTAGTGGATCTTGGATTGATAGACCTTATGTATAGCGGCCATCTTAGAGCAGGGATGTAGTCAAGTCCATCTCAAGTCCCTGTAAGTCCATCACAAGTCCTCCAGTTCCAACTCAATTCACAAGCTATTCAAATCAGCTTTGACAAAAGCATTCATTTGTCAATGTCATTGTTCAACTAGTTACTTATGACTGGACTTGTGAAAGGACTTGTGCAATAACTTGCAGGGACTCGAATACAACTCTGTCTTAGAGGGCATACATGTATTGTGTACAATGAATGCACAGCAGGTTCAATGACATGCAAAACCATTGCCCTCTAAAATGGCTGCTGCGTAGATAGTCTATTATAGACCTTTTTCATTCAGCAGCCATCTTTGTTTTTGTTTGCCTGCCTCTAAGGCTAAGGCTTTAGGCTTGTAATTACACACAGCCACTTCCCATAGACTCATGTGTAATTTCAAGCTGTTGCCAAGTAATTCAGACATGGCCTGGCTCATCACTGACTACAAATTGTCACCGAATCCTGCGAAATGAGTCTCGGGGGCAAGTTTTTAGGTATTAGTTTTTGCATTTGAAACTGAAAGCACACTGTTTGCTCTTTATTTTGGTGTATCACTCAGGCTGACACCTTATAATGTACAGTTGTTATTTGGGTGAAAGAGTTGACTTTTTCCATTGACTTCTGTTGTGTATGACACTGTTAACCAGTTCGCGCCGGGATTATTTTAACATCGCCGAGCCGACGGGCGGGATTATTTTTAACGAAACTTGATCCGAAGCGTGTTCAGGCTGATAGTGCCGGAAAGCACACCCACGAATTTCCGGCCTTGCGCGCTGCTGACATACATTTCCGAACTTGAACTTGGCGTGTTTATGCGTCATCCGTTTTGAATTTGGGGAAATGTTTGCGTTTATATACGTCATCCGGCGCGAACTGGTTAAAAGGTGTATTACTCAAAAGTACCTCCGATGACTTGCGACTCAGTTCGTTAGGTCAGGTCACATTTGTGAATTCAATAGTCTGGGACCAACTATATTATGCTTGCCAAGTCTTGTTTTCCCTTGTATTTCAGTTACTCTGAATGCTCAAGAGGCCTACATGTGCTTCCTGCAGAACAAAAGCATGCACCTTCAAGATGGCTGCAATGCAAACAGTCTATAGACATCTGATTTCATGTTTGAATAGGGTTAGGGAAAAAACGATGCGGGCAATGACAAATCTTTTTAAAAGGAAATCATAACACCTACCCTTTTAAACAAAACTAGATAAGTTTGGGATAAGATGTAAATTTTAGAAGATTACCCCCCCTTTTTTTGTATATAAATAGTTGACCAAATTGGGCATAAAATGAGTTAAATAAATTCCAAAGTGAACAACCACAACAAAAGGAGAACAAAGAATATATAAATTAACCCTATGAGCTACACATATGCATAGTCCGTCCACATTATACAAAAACAAAATTCACTGTACATTTATAAACACAAGCGTGGCAAGACATATATATACAGGCACAGGGTGATCCATGGTGTATGCCTCGCTACCGTGCAAATAAGACCATGTCCAAATTGGATAGTTTATGGCTACAACTTCAATTTTACCACTGGCATGCCATGGGGGACAGCCATAGTCATATATAACCGGCTGTTTCAGTAAAATTGTAGACTTTAGATTTTGGACACCAGAGGAAAAAACATGGAGAACGAAAGGCTAACATCAAAATCTGGCTCCAATAACACATCCTCTTTTTTAAAATACAAATCGTCATTCCTTTCATCAAACTCGTACATATTTTTTTTAAAAGACAATGATATTTTGCTTTGAAACAAACTAAAATCAAAGTAAAACAAAACAAAAAAACAAAAAATTGCACAGTGCTTCTATTGGTAGACTTGTCCAAGTCAGTTGACATTTTGCGTGTTAATTGATTGATGTGTCTTTTCTGCAAAAGAAATTGCACTTTCGACCAAAAATAAATGAACTCTAAAAGTCCTCAATTCTCCAAGTTCAAGGGAGTTTGGGTTAAGAGTACATTTTATTGTTTGAAAAAAAACTTGGCATTATTGTATCTAGTTAAAACTTATACAACGTTTCAAGCTTGTAACACTGACTTGTACAAGTCTGCAAAGAATAACAAACAGAAATAGCTACACGATACAATCATGCAAACTCAAAATAAAAATCATCAGAAATGAACAGCAAATTTCTTGATTAGACGATCCGAGGAGGCAGTACACACCGAGCATGTGCAGTGCGTACGCAGCAAAGATCATGCACAGCTGTAGAGATACATATAGCGAGAGACAAGATGGCGTCGCAACCTTCACCCCAGGGGCTCCTGCAGCAACCTCCATCCCAAATGTTTCATTCTTCCACCTACATGCATGGGCTCCGTGCACAAGCACCCCCTGTTTACAAAGGGAGAGTATCGCGGCCTTTTGGTCTGGAGCATTGAATTCGTGGTCTGCAGGTAATTCTGCAACCTGATGTTGTGGGTTCAAATCCAGCCTGGGTTTATGGTGCGTGTGCCCTTGGGCAAGGTCCTTTGTGACTCTTTGTGCTTCTCCCCACCCAGGAGTAAACGGGAACCTGTGACGGCAGAGATGATTATATTGCGACTGATTTTAACTTCTTTGCTCTGAAACGGCAGCATCGAGCTGTATTCCTCCCAGGGAGCTGAGATGGTTTTTGGAATGTCTCAATGGCCTGAACGAACAGGTTACTTCACTTTGAAATTTATGCAAATATACCTAGTCAGTTTTTCTTGTAGTTTATTTGTGTAGGTTAAAAATGTAGTGCCTTGAGCACAATCATGAATATGTGCTTATAAATTTGCATTATTGTTATTACCTGCCGGCAGTACGTGGCCGGCCTCCCACCAGAACCTGTTTACAAAGCTCCCTCTGTGGTTTGTGCACGTGGCCCCAACCCAAACTGTGCAAAAACCAAAAACTCAACTGTTTTGGGACGGAGGTCGGCAGCTTCTCCGAGGGGGCGAGAGGTTGTTGAGAGACAGAGGGCATGCCAGGACTAGATGGAATACTGCATGCGGGACCACGGCGCATGCTGGTCTCCGAGATTTGCGAGATCAGCTCTCTGCATCCTGTGAGGTGCAAAATAGAGAAACCAGTGAAAATTCCATACACACACACACACACAAAATGACTACATTCACAAATTAGCTGCGGATTCACACGCTACACAATCTAGTGTGTTCTTGGATTAACCCAGAGTGGTCTAAAAAAACACACAAAAAACCAGAACGGCCTTTTTTCATTTTTTTTTTAGAACCAACAAAACTAGTTTGGATAGACGGGGAATCTTTCTAGATGATACAAAAATCACCCGATTCGCTCCAGTAGTTTTCAATTTAGTGGCCTTTTTATGGAACAAAGTCGAGGGTCAGTTGGACAGTGATCAACAGCAACGGCGACAGCAATGACAAGGCCTGTCCGATTCGGACCACAGACTTTGTTTCAGAAAAAGGTTCGTGGAATGAAAAACTTCTGGACCGAATCGGGTGATCTTGGTATCATTTTCTTTTATCTAGAAAGATTCCAGCTCCATCCAAACTATTTTTTTTCTGGTCAGAAGGTATTGAAAGTAGGCCACTACAGTATAATACATTGTTCTAGAGAGTGTACTACATTACATAGTGTACTACAATGTATTACAGGGTACTTGTATTACAGTGTATCATCCCTAATGAGTCCATCCAACTATTGTGGTTTGGGTGGTACTGGGAGTAACAGGCAGGGCAGTTTTGAGCCGTTGAGTGACTAATGGGTTTATAATGATTTCTTGTTGGTACTTATGGAATCTGTTCAGGGGCAAACTGGCTTCCAATTATTCAGGGGGTCTAGGAGGCGGGTAGGCTATGAGGTCCTGGGGCAAAACCCCCATAGATGTCCAGGAAATAACCCTCCCTCAATCTGGGGATATTTGGAGCAAGTTTCAAAAGCAGATTTGGAGCACCTCCGACACTACCGGTTCTATGATTGAAAAATTGATTTTGATAACAGGCCCATACGTGACTGCTGGACCAATATATGCCAATCCACCCCAGCATCTAAGTTTGTCGACCTGTACCGCACCCTTTCTCAGGATAGTTGTAGAATGACCTCAGTGCATTTCCACTTGGCTTTTTGGGGTGGTCCTGAAAATTACCAACCAATTGAAAACGGGTTCTTACCAGATACTAGAGTTACCTCACACATACACTGAACATGGAGATGCTTTCTTTTCAAAACAAAGCTAGTAGCCAAACGACGCTCACTACTTCAGTCAGTTCCCACTGATTCAGTGCTAAGCTAGACCAATTTCATCGAGTTATATTGCTTAGCACAACATTTTGCTTAGCAAGATACATCAGGTCAACAATCCCACGGTCAAACTGCTTCAGATTCTGCGGTCACCCGACGCAGCAGAATCCATCTCTGGCATTGTTCAACGGGGACTAGCTCTCAATAGTCTTAGACGATGGGGTTTATGCACTGGTGTTGACAGCTGGATGCATCAAAGTGCGCCAGACTTTTTTTACCTGATGCACTGTGCTAGGTCTCGCAGGGTTAGGGTTATGCTGTAATTACAGCTTATAAAATTTTCCCAATATATTCAAGTTAAAAATAATCCAACCTTCGAAAAGAAGGAAAGGTCGGCTGGGATAGTTAAACAGGGGTCCCGCCCCTCTTCTGAATTTGATAACCCCGCCCTTTTAAGAGGTTATACTGGTTTGATTTTGTGTTAATGTGTGAAATGGTGCAAATGTCCACTGTGTCACCAAAAGAAAAGAAATGAAAAATGAAAGAACGTAATCAGCTCAAACCCGGTGATGTTAAATGACAATTACATTTCCACCACATTACATTTCCACCACATGACAACCAAAAATGACAAGAAAAGTGTGAGTTTCTATTTACCACCTACATGTACTACCATAAAAAACAAAAAAACAAAAAAACTGAAACTTCTGGTTGCACTGTGGAGCTGCTAAAAAGAAAAACAAATTGAAAGCCAAACTCCTACAAGTACCGTACATGATGATAGAAAACATGCCCTTAATTGTCCAGTTAAGTGTTGCTTTGTGTACAAGTTTGGACCAACTGCACATTATTCAAAAAACAAAAAAGTAAAAAATAGGAAAGACACCTACAAATATTCACTTTAGGATTAATAAAAAAAAAAAAATTTAACTTGTAATTAATTTATGAATCTTATGTAACCCACTACTTTTTAACAACTATTCATGCAGAATCACTATGGTTTAAACTTTCCGAGATATATGCATCATAAATAGGTATAAAATCTAGTAATTTTTGCTCAATATAAATGTACTTGTTTTTGTTTTTTTACAGTTGCTCGTGAAAAAATACAAGTAAATTGTCTTGTAATCTTTAAAATTCATTTTAGAGTATTATTCTTTAGAGTATACCTGGCTATTACGGGCCTATAAATACAACACTAATTTCAGAGAGACTTCACTTTTGTTTAACCAACACTAAACACTTGTTACATTTACAAAAAAAGATTCACTGTTATCAAAAAAATGCTCAAGAAAGACTTTTTTTCTCAAAATTTGTGTTTACTAATACCACTACAATACTCGCTGTTAAAATTCAATATATCTATTCTCAGATAGTTAAAAACTCCAGTTGGACTTAATTAGGATCATTATACAAATGTGCGAATTTATTTTGTACTACACAATAAACATAAAGTATATAATCTTTTGTACAAAAATAGTTTGACTAAAGCCTGTTTATTAACACAAAATACCTACCCTGCTGAAAACCTGCATATGTGGGCAAACTATACAAAACCACAATGCATTTTTCCATTTACCCAATTTTGTTTCTATTTCTTGCGATCGTGGCAAGTTTAAAAGCGAAATTTCCTACAAGAACTTTAATCTCCAAACCATTTTTAGACTGAAATAATTAAGAAATTTCTGAAAAAAAACTATGAATGAAGCCTCGCGTTAAATATTTTACCCTGCTACATAAAAAGGCTCGCTCAACTTTTAAAACATTAACATTATCTGCACGTTCAAATTCTTCCAAAAATAGATATGTACAAATCTGCACCAAATAAAAAGATTAACGGCCAAAAAAAAGATATACTTTATTTACATGCCTGCAAACTTTTTAAAAATAATTACAATGATTTTGCAGCTTTTTTTGGTGAAGGGGCGGCAACCATGCTGATTTTGATTTTTAAAAGAATCACTTAATTGCTTAAAATTGAAAACAAAACAACTTAACAAAATAAGTGTAGAAAAGTGTAGAAAGTTTTTTTTTTTTTTCAATACAAAAAACAACAACCAGAATTGCAATCTTGATATGCGAACATTTTTTTTAAAGAAAGGCTTAAGGGGGAGGGGAAAATTTCGTTATATTTTGGGTATTATGTGATTCTTTGGGGAGGGGAGGGTGGTTGTTTCCGCTCACCACTTGTTAACTTAGTCAAGCCATCCCTCCTTGGGGGAGGGGGTGGTTTGGCACCTTTACTGGACCCGCTTCTTTTGACTTGCGACCCTGCCACGGACGCCCGTTTGAGCTGGGCTGTCGGGGAAGGGGGAAGCACAAAAATCGCCCCCTGGGAGGCAGGGGAAGAGGGTGGGGAGTTCCTGACTCTTGGAGATTGAGGCCCGACTCTTGGAGATTGGGGCCCATCTCCTGGGTGGCGGTGGTGGTAGTTGGATTTGGGTGGGGTCCCGGGGGAGGTAGGTGAGAACTTCACCCTGTTTGGGAGTGGGGATCCTTGCTTAGAAAAGGACTGCATTCTAGGGGGCCTGCTGAAAGTGGTCATGTTGTCTTTTGGTGAATTGGGGGATACCTTGGGAGAGGAAGGGGCCCCCTGTCGGGGAATATTTTGCTGTGTGGCTGTTTCTTGCTTTAGCGGCTTTGGCCTGGGGGATGGGGGGAGGCGGGGGGAGACTGGGGGTTTCCCTGAGGGGACCTCAGGTTTTGGCTTGACGAGAGCGCTGCTGAGCTCTGCAAGGAAAGAGGTATTGGCTTGCCTTGGTGGTCCTGGGTTGGGTGCTTGCGGCGGGTGACCGTAACCGTTACTCTGGGCCGATGGTGTAGCGGGCAGTACCCTGGGCTGTCTCGAAGAGGTTGCGGTGATTCCTCCACTTGCCGTCTGATAAGATGTGTTGATGTTAGAAGTGTTAGGTGGTGAGAATGTGGTGTGGGATAGTGGCGGTGAGTTGGTTGGGGCAAAGGAGCAGGAGCGAGGGGGTTGATGAAAATGGGAGGTGTTGGTGGTAGTGTGAAACGAGGAGGAAGTTGGGGACTGATGAGGTTGGGAGGTAAACAAGGTTTTAGGGAGAGGCTGAGGTGGAGCGGGACTTTGAGGCGATGTATTGAGGATGGGCTTTAAGGGGGAATTCGGGGGCGACGCGATGGGTTCCTTTTCGGCGGCGCGGCCTCGGACGGGGATTTTCTCCTCCAGCACCTCCTTAAATTGCACCCTCTTGCTCTCGCTTCGCCCCAGGTTAGTTTCCCTCGGCCGGGAGCTAATGATGGAGGAGGTCTGTTTGACCGGGTTGCCCTCGGTACCCGGCGAGGTTTGATTAGTGGAAGCAAAAGATGACAGGCCAGAGGATGAAGACGAAGGAAAAGAAGAAGTAGAGTTAGGTTTGGGGGCCACAGGAGGAGGGCAGCTCCTGGGCTCGCATTGCGAGATACTTTTCAGAGACATTGTCGACAACGGTGATGTTGAGAACGATGACGAAGATGATGATGACGATGATGATGATGGTGATGGTGACGGGATTAAGGGTAGGGGTGAGTTGGGGCTGACTCGGACGATCACCGCGTCGGAATTGCGGGCCGTCACCTGGACGTGAACTGGCCCCGCGTTGGAGTTGTTCAGGTTTGGCTTGGCGGCGGTGACGGGGCCTGGGGGTTTGTAAAACATCTGGGGCGCATGTACCTGCTGCTGCTGCTGCTGTTGTTTGGCAGCCTCTTGGTCATGAGCCAGGTTCATTTCAAGCTCCAGCAGGGTTTGTTCCACGTCAATGTCGTTGTCGTTGTCATTGGAGCGAGTCGATTGGGACTGGGAGACCAGCGGCGCCCTAAACTGAAATGTTCCCTGATGGTATAAAAGAGATCCAATACAATATTGAATTACTCTTAAACTTTACGTGGATTTCTAAAAACAAAATTACACAAGGAATAATCTTTTTTAGAGTGGTCCTCATGTCATTACTCCGATTATTCGACTCACTTTTTCAAACCTAGTACATGTACAAAGTTGGTTGTCTCAAATTAAAAGATTAAGAAGACGACAACAATGTGGGGAATGCAACAAGTATTAACCTTTACATTCACGTTAGAATGATTATAAACACAGAAATAAACTGACCTCATCTGGGATTCTGTCTCCTGGCACTGGTGACTTACCACAATAGCGATCCTGCCAAAAAAAAAGGGATATTGTTTTAGATAAACTTACTATTTAATACAGTCTTGGGACTAATGCATCTGCAAATCTGCAACTAATGCAAATAACTATATTAGGTCATGAAGTTGAATTTTTCTACTCTTGCGACTGTTGATTTTTTATTTTTTTGCATTAAAAAGTCTGATGACAATAGTCTTAATATCATCGCAGTTACACTCGGGTCGCAAACATTTACGATCAGGTGCAACGTGATCCTGAAAAATCATTTGCCGACTGTTCTGTTTTGTCGGTTGACCTGAGGGTATTTAGCCTAACCCATCAGTTCCTCTACTGCCCAAAACTACCTGCCTGTTACTCCTTGTACCGCTCTAGCACTCCTTGGCTTTTGCTGATTGTCAGGGAATGAATACAATGTAACACATTGTATTACAATGTAACACATTGTAATACATAGCATGTAATAGGGAGTCGGGTTGGCGCAGCGGTTCTTTCCTCGCCTTCCACTGCTTCGAACCGGGTTCGAATCCTGCCTGGGCCAATATGTAGATTTGGTTTATCAGTCCCTGCCTGATTCCGTGGGTTTTCCCCCACAATATTCTTCTGGGGTTTTCCTCACACCTCTAAAACCTTTTTTTTCTTCACATTATCATCTCTCATCCTGTAATTGGCCCTATAGCGCTGTTGGGTGTTTAATGAAAAACTTTCAGATGCTACTTATACGTGCACTGTGTAACTACTTTGCCCCAGACCATAACATGTTGATTTTTCATGGTTACCAGGTTTGGCGAGTCGACTTTGCTCTCCTTCTCTTTGCCTTTTTTCCAGGCGCTGGCAAACATGTTACCCATGCTGCCCTGGCGAGTAGGCTGGTTGTTCATCTGCATCGGGGGGACACTCAGGGTGCTGCCGCTAGGACTGACACCTGCCAAAACGCATGTGAAAAGAACGCTTGTTCAGAGACTAGACCATAGATTTAATTGTTACACCGCTGCCCTCTCTTCTAAGATCATAATAAACACTACAACACATTAGCCTTTATAATATATTATGTGACCCACTCTGCAAAAATGAGTCTGATGTGTTAAAGGCAGGTTTGTAGTCGAGTCCCTGCAAGTCCTTTCACAAGTCCTTTCGTGAAGCCAGTCACAAGTTCCTTCGTAAAGGCAGTCACAAGTAACTGAATGAGCAATGACAAAGGAATTACAGGGACTTGCAGGGACTTGTGATGGACTCGACTACATCACTGGTTAAAGGCAGGATACACCAGTGGTACAACAGGCACCAGAATTTGGCTGCAGTTCCTGCAGTTAGGAGGCTAAAATCGCCTTAAGTCTGAGACGAAGCCAGGGATTCGAAAAAGCACTTAGAATCTCATCGTCTCCCGGTTGCCAAAGGTCAGTCTCAACAGCTGTTATAATTGTTAAATGCAATTTATGAATACAATAACCCTGGATACTACATGTCATGCAAACTCTCTCAAAACTTTTCGATGGATGCAGGAAGATGGTTAATCCTCACCCAGCGAGCTCTGCGTGCTCTGGGAGCTGGCGCTCGAGTGCATACTGGAGATGGAAGAGCTATCCCCTAAGCTGCTTGTCGACATGCTCTCCACGCTAGACGAGTAGTCCACCATCTCGCGCTGAGTCTCCACGTAATTGTTCAGCATCACTCGTCCGTACTGAAAAAGTAGACGATCAGAAAAAAATTGGATACAATATCAGTGGTTAAGTACAGAAGTTATGTACTTAAGTACAGAAGTTAGGTTCTCTGCTGATCCACGCCTAATGCACACGTTTCTTAATAATTTTTTTCTTCAGCTCAGCAGTTTCAGTGCTAAGCAAAAATCAATTGAAAACTGCTCACAAACAATCATCTTTTGCTGTTAAGGGAAAAATGGTTAGTAAATTTGCTGAACAAAACTAAATAGCTTAGAAGTAAATTGATGGGCCAAAGTATTAAAAGTGCTAAGGAAATTTGCTGAGCAAAAGTAAATTGCTAGGTAAGATTGTTGAGAAAAGGTAAATCGCTGAGGATATTTGCTTAGCAAAAATATTTGAGTGAAGTTGTTGAGCCAAAGCTTGGCTGCTTATCAAGGTAAATTGATTTTGCAAAAAATTACTTTACTGAGTAAATTTGCTTAGCAACAAAAGTAAATTGCAAAATAACTGTGCTTAGCATAAGTAAATTACAAAGTGCGTTGTAGAGAATAAGTAAGTTGCTAAGTAAATTGCTAAGTAAATTTGCTGATTAAACCTGTGGTTTAATCTGCTTACCTTAGCTATTCTAATGCCAGCCATCCATCTTTGGCAGGTGCGGTAGTCCTCTGCCGACAGGTACTTGGTGTACTTGGACTTCTGCTGGATCTGGGGGTGCTGCAAGTCCCAAGAAATTAACAACCCCATGAAACGTGTATGCTATACCAAGACATTATTGCTCCTTGTACACACATGTTATGGAAGAAACTGTAAATGTCGTCTAATAATAATAATTGGGGAGGCTAATCATCCTTACTCGCAGCTGGGATGCTGAATTGAGAAGGACGCAGCTACACGTGGTTGAGAAGATGGCACGGTTAAGTCGTGTCGATGGCACGTAAAGGTGCCTCTGGCAGCCGGCCATATGACCCATCTGACGATGGAGCACAGCCAAAGATCGTAAATGTTGATTTTTGCGGAGGGCGGAAGAGGACCCGGAGAAAAAACCTTGTGGCACATATGGTCCGAGCCGGGAATCGAACCCGGGACACATTGGTGAATGACGAGTGCTTTTACACACTTGCCACCCCTTTGTACATTAGCATGTACATGCATGCTTGAAATCAACAGATCTAATGGTGTTTTATAAAAGTGTCGTTTACCTTGAGTGCAAAGCAGTGGTCAGACGGGGCCTTGTACTTTTTCTTCCATCCTACTCCATTGTAGACATTTACATGCTCAAACTGCACCAAGCATAGCAGGTCCTTTGACGACTGTGTACCAAGAAAAACAACAATAGTATTCAAAAAGAACTACTGATTAATTAAATTATACAAGAGGGCGTTAACCAGTTCGCGCCGGAGGACGTATATACACGCAAAGTTTTCGCAAGATTCAAAACGAATGCTGCATTAACACGTCACGAGCAAGGCCGGAAATGTCTGTCAACCCGAGCAAGGCCGGAAATGCGTGGGTGTGATTCCCGGTACCATCGGCTTAAACCCGCCTCGGATCGAGTTTCGTCTAAAATAATCCCGCGCCTCGGCTCGGTGATGTTAAAATAATCCTGGCACGAACTGGTTAAAAGATAATTTCTTCCTTTTACCCTAACTCCCTCGTGTAGTTTTCTAGGAACCATACCAATCCTGGCAAATCCCAACACCATATGGCATGCTGTACACACAAACTGTTGGACTCTGATCCTCGAGGTATGCCTAGAACCCAGTGTAAAAGACTGTCAGTTTAGGGGTCCAGTACCCATCCTAACAGATCCCAACAAAACCTGGTGTTCGAGTTTGACTGGATGGGATTGTTAGGGTTAAACCTTTCTGCCTTTTCAGCACAGTATAAGCAGTCGTTTTGAAAAAACAAAATAAATCAAGTTGTCCGAAATCAAAAACATGACTTCATAAACTGACCTTTGATTTCCCTTTAGGATTGTAGTACAAGCCAGATGCCCTCAGGACAAAGAAGTACTTCTTCCAGGACTTCTTGCCCTCTGCCTTCAGGTAGAGCGGGCCCTCAATCTCCGGGACCCCTTGCCTTCCCTCTGAGAAGAACTCGTCGATCAGGGTCTGCTTAGACTTCTCCGCAAACTCAGTAGCTACTTGGGAAGTGTGGGACGACAGGAGGAAATTCTGGGGCAGGATGAAAAAAAGAGAGCAAAATTCGGAACGGTATCACTGAGGTACTTACTCATTGTCATTACTTTCTGTTGCGTTCACATGCACTGGTAGAGCAACAGTTGATGCATCTTGCATAGCAACAAGATCAATTGCCTTTTTACTCGGTCCCACCGCCCATACTGGGCGCTGGGAAGTGCTAAGGAAAGTTTCGAAAGTGACTAATTTGATAGGTACATTTGTAGTGTACTGTTCTCCAGAAAAATTCTAGACAATAACATGAAGTTCATTTACCTGGGGGTTTCTGAAGATGGCATATTTCTCTCGCCGCTCGGTGAACAGCAGCCTGCTGGTGGTGTCTCGCTTCCAGTGCAGCAAGATGTCGGTCACAAGATGCTCTTGATCCTCAAGCACTCGCTCTGAGACGGGAAAACAATCCAAGCCAAAAGAATGATTGCTCTGGCTCAAGTTAGCCTTAGCCATATGTGACCTGTCCCCACAAAATGAGCTTAAAGGCAGACTTGTTAAGAATTGAGATACTGGATTCTTTAAAACGAATGCATCTGTAGCGCTTTTAACTCAGATCAATGCGCTTTACATTGTTATTAACCCCTGATCATTAGACCAATGAATCATTCCAAATACCATCTCAGCTCCTTGCAGCACGATGCAGCCATTTTGGCACAAGGCAGATAAATCAATTACAATAACCATCTCTGCCCTAGCAGGTACCCATTGGGTAAGAAGAAGCAATGAGTGACAAAGTGCCGTCCCCAAGGGCACACGCATCTTTAACATCAGGAGAGAGGAAATACTTCTGCAATTTTGCCTTTTCTCAAAATATGGTCACTGTCTTTTTCTTGTAAATTGCTTGTTCAGGCATACCCATGTACAGTTCTGGTATCTGCTCTACTAGGGCCCAGTCCGCCTTCTCCTCAAAGTGGTTCTTCTCGACCAGCGCGTGGACGATCTGCCGGCACGACATGGTCTCGTCGGCAAACATCGTCTTAGAGCTGCCGTCTTCACTGTAAACCCTGATGATCAACTGCATAATGTTCATGAGAAAAGGCAGAAGATAAAGCTTGATAAGTAACGGCTACTAAGGGAAGGGTACCTCTTTGGAGAACAGCAGGGTGGTAAAAGGTAGTGGGGCTTCGGTAAAGGCTGTTCGGTTACATTGTATGATATCAAAGTATCTAGTGACTTCTGGTTTCCCGGTGGTCAGCCGATATTGCAGTAAGTGTTTGGTTAGCAAAGATGTAGCGCTTATTTTAACATAAAATAACTACTTCGTCATAATGATTCTAAAAGTCAGTTGGTGTTTGAACTGCGCATGTGCATCCTGAAAAGGGTCACAGATCATTCGAGATAACTAACGCGCTCGTATAAATATGCCAGGTGGTCGCACGATGCGCACGCGTTAATTACAATTAGAATGCGCATTAAACATCGCGTAACATGAAATCAGCGCTTATATCTCGAATAACCAGCGACACTTCATCGAGAGACCGAACTGGCTTATTATCACTACCTGTGCCATGTAGGGTTGTCAGAACTGTGCCGACCCAGGACTGAGTGTTGGCTCTACGTTGTTCTCATGGTTATTTAAAGGCCTGCCTACTAACTGTGTGTGGCACCCTATCTTTACCTTCCGCAATGGCGCAGCTAATGTTCTAGTACCCGGATACAGGCCAGGTCAAGTGGTTTAGTAAGAGAACTGTGTGATGATCTTCTACTCACTTTTTGCACCCTGGCTTTCTTGAGTTTCTCCAAGGCAATCTTGATCTTCTCTGATTTCAATTTGGCGGCTTTCTCTTCCTCGGTCAGGGTGGTGTCGCTGGCCAGCTGAGCCTCAAAGTCCTGCAGCTTGACCCGCACGCTCATCGAATACTGCACGTCGCACAAACAAGCAAAGGGATAAAGAGACCATTTGTCGATTGTGCATTTTTAACGTTGGAAGCAGCAAAAGTGCTCAAATATAAATACTGTTAGGACTGATAATGCCATGAGAGACTGATCATGCCATGTATGACTGATCACGCGAGAGAGGATATCCGAGGATCGTAGCATAAATGTAGCTATTGGGGTATTTTACAAAACAAAAAGTGTGATTGTTAGAAACTGTTGACTTGTTTTAATAGGTAAAAACACCTTTACGCAATGCTGAGGAATTTCAGATTTCAAAAGGGAATCTTAAAAAAATCCTGATATTAGGGAAAATCTTGACTGATCTCTCCACTTGGTGATCAAATGTGTGATTGACTGTTGATTGACTTGTGATAGCAATTTTTGGCAGTTACTTACAGGTGTACCAGGGCTCAAAGGTGTTCGAGGGCTCAGTGAGTATTGAGTCGTCACATTTCCTGGGGTCATCGGACCTCCTCCCGATTCTATCGTCAGCGACGCCGGAACCTTCTTCTGTGTTGAAGGAGAAGCGGTGACGACCGACGGTGGAGGCGGTATGGTTATGATTGCCGCGGGTTGCATTTCCGGTTCCGCAAGGGGTGGGGGAGGGGGTAGGAATATTTTATCTGGGATATCGGTTTGGGGTGGGGGAGGTAGAGGTATTTGGCTATCGATATCGTCAGGAGTGTCCGGAGGAGGCGGTGGAGGCAGAGAGTAATCCTCCACCGGCGGCATGGCCACGTCGTCCTCGTCAAGCCTCACGAGAACACCGGCAGGCGTGGCCACCGGGGGCGTGGCCGGGACCGTGTGGATGACGGGCGGGGCCTGGGTGACAGTGTTGCCGGTGAAGTCGTAGCTGGGGAATTGTGGGATGGCGTTGGATTTGGCGTTGGATTTGTCGTCGCAGTCCTTCATCTGGGCATTGAGGCTCAGCTCCATCTGACACAGATCACCCAAGAGAGCATCCAGGTCCACATCTGGCGAGTCTTAAAGTCAACCAATCAAGAAAACATTTGATGAAATTCTCAAGCTTTCTTGAGTGCCATAACAAGATTTGAGGAGCTTTCTTATTATTGCCCATAAAAATCATCAAGGTTAGGGGTAACTTGAGAGGTAGTTGGCAGACTATCAATTATTTTGGTACATAGCGTTATGAGGACAATCCATAAGGTTTGTGTGTAAACTTAAATTTCTCTAATCTCAAACTCAGAACACTCTAAAATTCTAAAATGTTCAGCATCACCCTAATTTGTCCTCATTTTCTTTCATTATACCCTAACCCAATTTCACCTTGTTCTACCTTTACTGAAGACCCAACGCGCTATGGGGACTCGAAAATGTCCCCACTACTCGGTCTGTCTTTTCCCAACAAAAGAACCTGTCCCCATAACTCGGTGTGTGCCTACCTATATGTACATGTACTTGCAACTTTATCCACAGTAATAATTCAAAGCATGGGTGGGGACAGGATATGCAGGGCTGTTAAATGTAGCAGGTTATACTGTTAGTACGTGCACCTGTATGTACTGTATAATATGCTAATGTACATGTACACTTTGTATACATAATGCAGATTGAAACTCATTTTGATTTCGGTTTAGTATCAGAATTTATTTCCTTTAAACTTTAAGGATCAAAAACACACCATACGTGTCCATGTAAAATAAATTACAGTGGCTTATAAATTTATGCATCGTATACACACAAAAACATCAAAAAGTTCAATAAAACAGAAATTCCACAATTGGGTTTTTTGATTAACACTTATGTACATGTACGCTAAGAAGAAAAAACTTCATGCAATCACATATTACTGACACAAATCACATGCAAAATGCTCAGCCATATTTTGAATTTTAAAGGAACTCTGCCAATTTTTATTTCTGTCCTGTTATTTTTAACGACTCTGATTCCTGTTTCAAAATCATCTGTTAATTTCATAACCGAATCAAATTATTTTCCCTTTCTTCCTCATTCTCAAACAAAATTTTAGTGACCGTGACAAAATAGCCTGATATCAAAAAGAACATTTGTGACCTGTTCCAACGAAACCCGGACAAAGTCGACTTTTTAGTTTTTCAGATTTTGCTTTTTTCAAATTCTCTAGGTTCTCAGCTTTAAAATGATGTATCATTTACATATGTACCCCCACCCTATCTTCCCTGGGGTCTGGATTTAGTGATAAAACCCTGACAACCTAATTATGAGATAAACAGCTTTGAAGTTCAGAAAAGCGTATTATTTCTATACACAAATGTTTCACAAAATTGACAAAAAAACACACTTCTGGTAGACGGATTTTGTTCAAATTTGAGGAGATTGTAGATTAATAGTAAGTGACTTAGGAAAACCTAAAACCTCAAAATGGTAAAATCCATCCCGAAATGACTTCAGGAGTACATTGTGACAAAACACATTGTGCGACTTTGTCCGGGTTTCGTTGGAACAGGTCACATTTTCCCAAATCAAACTGCCCGAACAATCAGAAAACCCGTACACGAATCCTTCCGAAGGCGGGACTCGAACTGCGACCGGAAGGAATACTGGACCGACGCTCTACCAACTGAGCTATTTGGCCCTACGATGTATGTTGGCAGTCTCCCAAACTGTCAGTATCTAAAAGGTGTCTTTACAAGTTTAAGTTTCTTTAATAGTTGCCAGTGAGTGATTCAATATCAATCAACCTCAAAGTCAAACTACAGGAAATTACGATTAGATAGCTAACTAACAGTTCCTCCCTGCATAAGCAAAACTTTGTGTTTTGTGAAACCAATGCTTAATTGGCCCCTTCCTTTGTGGCTTAACTGTAAGATTAGCTTTTTGAGAAGTGGGTGTCTGACATGTGCCAAAACATGTGTCAGCGATTGCAAAAAGTAGATCTTTTGTGTTGCAATAATGGGGCGATTTTTTGTTTGCCACGTGGTTCAAAAGCGAGTTCCTGCTTTCAATACTGTTTTATGTATGCGTTATTGGACTTTTCAAACCAATTATTATTACCTGAAGAAAAAGGAAAGCTGACGAGGTGAAATATCATCATTTTAACCAGTTCGCGCCGGATGACGTATATACACGCAAAGTTTTCCTAAGATTCAAAACGGATGACGCATAAACACGTCACGAGCAAGGCCAGAAATGTCTGTCAGCAGCGAGCAAGGCTGGAAATGGGTGGGTGTGCTAGCAGCGAGCAAGGCTGGAAATGGGTGGGTGTGCTTCCCGGTACCATCGGCCTGAACCCGCCTCGGATCAAGTTTTGTTAAAAATAATCCCACGCTTCCCGGTACCATCGGCCTGAACCCGCCTCGGATCAAGTTTTGTTAAAAATAATCCCGGCGTGAACTGGTTAAAAGACAAACAAAAAAACTAACTGGAGCGGGGTTTGAACCCACAACCTCCAAATTGCCGTTCCGGTGCTCTACCAACTAAGCTATATGCTGGCAGTTCCCACCATTTTGTCTTTGTTCATATGTCTAAATTAATATTATATTATTGCAGCTGTAGCTCTGTTTTTATTTTAATGTTGAAAAATTGCTAAATCTTAGAGTTAATTTGTTTACCCTTGTAACTTTTTGATATTTGTTTGTTTTTGTTTACTTTTACCCCTCTTCCAAAAACTTCCCAAAGGTCCTATGTCGGCAAATGGTGTTTCCTATTCTTAAACACCGGTCTGATGAGCCATTGGCTAAGGACAGACTTTGCGATTCTGTATTGTCTTTATTCAAGTGTATGTATCAATTTTCCTCGACTCAATTCACTTTGTCAGGTTTTTATTCATTGCAGAAGATAAAAATGAGGAACAAGATTGCTAAAAAAAATACAAATTAGAATACGCCACATCCTTTTAGAAATCTTATCTGTGCGCTGCATTAGCTACAAAATAACAGAGAATTGGGCAAATTGTCAAACGAAGAATTATTTTCATAAAAAGATAAACTAAACCCCGAGTTGTTTAAATGTTGTGGAGGAAATATGCTTCATTTTTGGTTTTTATACCCAATTCAGTCTCATTGCTTTGTACCAGGGATTTAGTCGAGTTCATCACAAGTCTCTGCAAGTCCCTGCAAGTCCCTGCAAGTCCCTGCAAGTCCCTGCAAGACCCTGCAAGTCCCTTTAAGTTCATCACAAGTCCTTCAGTTCCAATTCAAATCACAAGCTATTCAAATCAACTTTGACAAAAGCATTTCTTTGTCATTGTTCATCCAGTTACTTGCGACTGCCTTTATGAAGGGACTTGTGACTGGCTTCACGAAAGGACTTGTGAAAGGACTTGCAGGGACTCGACTACAACCCTGCTTTGTACACATACAATTTTGTCCATCCCAAACCAGTGGACTTGTATACTAGTGTTTTACTCTCCATTAATTTAACAGGAAACGAGATGACGAGTACAAACTGGAACACAGATTTGTGATGTTTTTTTTTTTTACTTGGACCAGAAACTTTAGTGATTCATTTGAGGGGTAGCCAATTGCATTCCCTTCTTAGAAATGGCCACTTGAACGGTAATGTAATTCTTTTGACACATTAAGTTTGCCTAAAATGAAGATGACACTTCGTAATGTTCACACATAAGACCAGTAGTGTCACTGGTCAACTTCTTTGGGGTGGGCACCAATATTTCAAGGGGCTTATGGCAAAAATATTTCATCAAATTACATTTTACAAATTTATTTTTATGGATCTTGGCCGTTTTACTGTACCCATTCTCGATTGATATTAAAACAATATAATTATTTGGAAATACATTTTACAAATTAACAGATCTCATTCGTCAAATTGCTGTACCCATTTCTCAACCATTGCTGAATAAAGGAGTAACACTGCTATCGTTTTTAGTGTACACATGTCGTCTCAGATTAAGATTAAAGGCAAGAAGATTAATTTTCTGAAAAAAACGACTCTCCGAAAAAGTAAAGCCTCAATGCAAATCCAATGAAGTTTGAATAAACTCTGATCCAATTGCACAATTTACTTCGAGAAAATCGTTTAAAAAAAGCAAATTCCATTACACGGGAATCTTTTAGTCTTCCCACGACGACGGTAACAGGATGTTCTTTCTGGGAGATAAGTACATCACGACCCATCTCCGACCAATCGTATTGTCCGTCTGCGGTCATGTGTTCACAGCTTAACTGTTTATTTTGCCGCCTAAAGCACTCTACACAAATATGCAATCACCGGAGGAGCGGGCTTGAGCAACTATCCCTTAAGAGGGATCAAATACCACTAGTTGGTCAAAAATAAATACCAAACATGTGAAAATATGCTGCAGGTATGGTGTGCCAATTGTGCAATAAATTACCCAACTCAATTGGGACTAGTGAGCGATCAGGTGATTATTATCGCACAATGAGGCACCCCATCATTTTCAGACAGGGCTATATTTTATGCATACTTGTAATCGTGCGCATGCTTACACGTACATTTCACAGTGCAATTTTAGATGGAACTGAAAGTTGGAACAAAATAAACATTCCAGCAAACACAGATAATATATAATTTAAGTCAAACAGCAATGGCAGCCTTCAGATTCTGGTATAAAAACTAAATTGGGGGGGGGGGGGGGGGACTTTAAAAAGAAAAAAAAGGGGAAAAAAAAAGAAAAAAAAGGAAATATTTGTACAACTTTTTATTACAAAGTTTGTGCCCATCTACCAGTAGCTGGTGTGAGCTTTTGAAAAAGGGGGAAATCCCATCTGTTTCATTTTCATCTCGTTTTCAACCAAACCTTATATGCTTAGCCTTCATCTGAGAAAATGTTCAATGCATTTTTCAGTTTCCTCAAAAATTACACCAAGCAAACATTTCGAAAAGTTACGTTTAAAAAAAAATCTGCTTCTGATTCATTGTGTGGTCGTTGCTTGAATTGTCAACAAAAAATACCACAAATGGTTTTCTTTTGCTTTTAACTGGTGAGACCATAGTGTGAAAAGGCTTCACGGTAATTAGCAAGTTTGGTATTCCAACTGTGCGTGTGCTCAACAAGATTTTTCCTTCAAGAAAAACATAGCAGGTACCAGCAAATTTACTAGAGATCGTCGTGTCTAAACTAACATTTTGGGGAAGACAATTTAAACAGCAAAGTGTTTTCAGGTGTCTTGTGCGTCTAAACTTTTGTTCGAACAAAGCTTTTCATCATCTTTTCGATTGCACGAAAGATTGGCACAGAATGCAAAATTCGTTTACCACGTCCCCCATATCCCAAGAGAAAAATGGTTGAATCATGTTGTACACATGCGCAGTTGGAATACCGAACTGGCTTATAAATGTACCATGCGTTTAAACCAAACCAAAGTCAAAGGCTGTTTACACCTTTAAACACAAATGCTTTCCAAACAAGAGGCAGTTATTTTAAGTGGCCAACTAGGGCTTGAGATTACCAGTATTTACCTTGTAAGCTGGTGTCATATGAGTTCTTGGCAGCTTTTGGGAGAAAGTTACCAGGAAAGAAGAACAACAAAATAAAGAGAAAAGCTTGAAAGTAAAATGCAAAATAAATGGTTAGGAACAAGTGCAAACAAAACAAATCAAGCTTTATGATGATAATGAGCATTAAGTATGGCAAAATTATTACAAAACCAAAGATCAGGAGATATTATTTTGTTTTAATCTAGGAGAAAAAAAACTGAAAGTGAAAGTTGCCAACATAAATATGAATTTTTAAGAGCTGTGGAGGATATTCAATACATATATGTAACAACTCATTAAAATGCATGTAAACAGGGAAGTATGTGGAAAAATTAGGTTAAATAGTTAATAAAAAAAAATAAAAAAAAAAAAATGAATAACTGTTAGTTGTAACTTTCATGTACTGGACTTGTATAATATATATGCATACAAATATACACATGTTCATGTACATCTTTCGTTTTCGCCTTGCAGTTTTTTTATTTTTTAGTGTACTGGTCAAAATGTTGGACATAGTGAAATATTGGTCTTTAAAGGTAGGATATACCATTGGTAATTGCTTGAATTATCATGAATGGGTAGATTTGGGGGGTTGTATTTTATAGTAAATATCGTTTAACTGACCTGTCCGAAGTTTTTCAATCATTGATGCCGAGAAAAGCACGAAAAACAGCGTTTGTTTTCAACCGGCGTCGAGCAGTTATTCTTATGTTCTAAGTATTTTTTTCGCGATCGCCGTCCGGCGATCACATATTTTTTTTATAAAATTTAATTTTTCAGAATAATTACAGGATATCTAGCGCAATAATTTTGCTGGATGCCTAGAATCATTATTTACTCTTAAATGAGTAAGATATTTCTTAATAATTCGGTGGTAAATAATTTTGATATCTGCAAGTGGTGTATCCTACTTTTAAGATTGGAGAACTGTTAAGGTTATATTACATGTGCCTAAAGACTATTAGGAGATGTGGAAGTAGTCGGGTTCTAGACACTGTGATAGTCAGTGAGTAATGCTGTCAACAGACACACCCTTCCCACCCCCTCCTCATCCCCTTCCCGATAGTTATGCCACAGATGGTGCATCTTTATATTCGTGAATAAATGATGTTCAAAGCATCTTAATTTTTAAAGGAAGGAAGCTTAGGAATTAGACTTGTATATTTCGTCTAGACCATCAACACTTGGTGTTGAAGGGGTCTTCCTTAGTGAGAGGGGTGGGCTGTCTGGGATTGATATGTGACCGGCTCTTCCAAAAGGTGTATTACATGTAAGTCGCGCTGTGCACTATCATGTAATGGCCCGCTTAACGTTGAGAGGGTAAACATTTCATAAAAATGTGATTTTAATTTTTTGTCATGAATGACATCTTCAATACCTACAGTTTCGGGTTTCATTCAAAGAAATGTTGATTTTGATGAATAAAGTGTGCATCGTTCTGTTGTAGTACAACAGAGCCGGCTATTTCAAAGCCCGTTGTGTAATTTGAACTCCAAGGAAGTAATCCTTGTAATGTCATATCTCCTATGGAGCTCTATTATATACCAAATGAAAGCTTACGTTGTGGGCTTTTTAACCATGTACACGCGACATAATACACCTTTTTGTAGAGCCGGTCACATACATGTATGTTTGACAGATGGCCGACTGTCAACAAAATTGTTATTATGCTGTCGTGCTTGCTTGTGTTTCATCACTGTCTGGTTTACTTTTTGTAATGTTGGCAGATAAAAAGTACAATTTTTGGGTCAAGTGGTAAACTAACGCCATGGTAAAGAAACGTGGTGTTTCGCCCGTGGCAATGAGTGCGATACATATACTTGGCACATGTGATCATTTTTCCCCCGCCAAATTTTGAGTGAGTCATGCTTTACTGGGGAACACTCCAGGGTATGAGGCAGTACATTTGATTCCCTTTTCTTTGGAAAGACGGTGCGATGGTTTGGCATATTTCTTTCTCAGGGATTATTCGGGGCGTTCCAGAAAAAGACAGTATTTGATTAATCTTGGTATTACGCCAGGTGAAAGGGTATAATTCGCGAGAAATGGCCCGATGATTGGAAAATTGGCTATTCAGGTTATGAGATGTAATTACTTTTTTTTGCAGGGCAGGATGAAGGTTTGAGCAGTGAATTTTAAATAATGGAATAAGGTCGAATTATTTCACTGGAAAGCTCATCATTTGTGGAGAAAAAAGGGGCTTGAAATTAGATTTTGAAGAAATAATTTCTACATTGGCCTAAAGGCTGTTTCATACTTTGTACCAATGCGACTGCTAAGCAAATTTAACGCCACAAAGTATTCGCTGCAAAATTTGCCGGAGTTGATAATTGTGTTCAACTTTCACAAGTTCACAGTGTGAAAACTTGCTGTGACGTCACAAATTCGCGTTTGCGTTTGAGATTCTAATCAAAAGAACTATACAATGTACATATTTGCGTAAAAGTATTAACCAACCTTATTATTGAAGATAAGTACATTTTCTGTGCTTAATTACATGTAAGTTCAGGGGCCAATTTCATAAAGCACGTACATGTAAGCACACAAATTTGCTGAGCATGAAAATTATTACTTTTTAAGTGATGCATATTGTTTGTGACTGGTATTCAGCTGGTTTTTGCTTAGCATAAAAAGCATGTGGAATTTTGCTGGTAATAACCTGTTTTTACTAAGCAAGTCTTTTTGTGCTAAGCAAGTCTTTTTGTGCTGAGCAAGTCTTTTTGTGCTGAGCAAGTCTTTTTGTGCTAAGCAAGTCTTTTTGTGCTAAGCAAGTCTTTTTTTGCTAAGCAAGTCTTTTTGTGCTAAGCAAATTTGTGTGCTTACATACGGGGCCCTGGTCTAGAGGCCAGGGGCCAATTTCATAGAGCTGCTAAGCACACAAATTTGCTTAGCACGAAAAAGTCTTGCTCATTAAAAACAGGTTACCAGCCAAAATTCTACGTGTTTTTCATGCTAAGCAAAAAAACAGCTGATTATCAATCCAAAACAATAAAAATAAAGTGAAAATTTGGTCTGTAACCTTGTTTTTGCCAAGGACAAATTGTCATGCTAAGCAAATTTGTGTGCTTAGCAGCTCTATGAAATTGGCCCCAGTTCATACTTCACGCGTATTTGCATATGGTGCTCAATTCACCATCTGCACGCATACAAATGAACTTGCCACTCAGCAGCTTGAATTTAAAGCCATCTATACCAAATCCAGAGTCTAAAAATCCATGCTGAACAAAACCATCCTCTATTTTTTTTCTCTAAAAAGCAGAACTAATCCTGACTCCTCCCGACAGCTGGTTCTAAAGTAACTACATATGCACGCGACACGAGCGCGACCCTAAATGCAAGTTTATGGCCAGAACTTGATCTCCGATAATTCCTGGGAAATGAAATATTGATGGCCATCGTGAGTCACGGCCAGCAATTTACAAGTTAGCAGCGCTGTGGCGAAGGTAACGTGTACCCTTCGGGTTTCATCTTCAAGAATCTGGTTGTATAATAAATGGACAGCAGATGTGGTATCGGTTATGGCCCCTTCGTATTCTCCTTGAACTCTTTTGTTTGCTCGGCCTGTTTCAATTTACTGAGAAGGCTTCAAGATGCGATCTTTAAAGACATTTTGCTTTTGCTGTGATTTTCGAAAATGAATGGGTCAGGGGAATCATATTCAATAGTAAATATTGTGACACTGACTTGTTTAAAGTTTTCTGTTCATAAAAGCTGGACAAAAAAAAATAAATAAGGCTGTTTTTGCAGTCTGGTTCATTGACTTCCTTCAGATGAATTCAATAAATTTGGGATCACAGATTAAAAATAGTCAGGTTTTTAAAATGATTGCCAGCCGGCAATCGTTTAAAATTGATACAAAATTCCACTTTTCATGAAAACCACATCACATCAGGTGCAGTGATTTCACAGGATACTTGAGACTGTTATTCACTAACAGAAAAGTAAGGAATTTCATAAAATAATTCAGTAGTTTTGTTTTTTAAAGTTTGCAAATTACGGTGTATACTGTATATCTTTAAGACTGCATCGGGCTCGAGGCCAGCGATGCCGAACTACTCGTCAGCTGCGACTTTGAGGCAACTGTTAGAATACACATCGTCAATACAAATTTTCCAGACGGTTTCTCAATAAGGGGCTCATCGCGACTTTAGTATTTTGGAGGGATTTAATATCAATAAAAATAGGAGGTCTGAGAGTTTATTTGTAGGAAGTGTGACAGCTTGAAAGTTTGGTTTTCTCATGGCAAACTATAATTGGATGAGTCGGAAGAATCCTTACCACCGCAGTTTCAAAATCCACCCAAATTGTACACACATGTGGGATGGACACTGTTTATTATGTGTACATTTTTGGCACTGATTTCCTTTCGCTCTGGTACATGTACCGTACCGGTACGTAATACCAGAGCTGGTACATTTTCGAAATCTAGGCTATGTCTCAGGTTTGGCTTGATATTTAAAATTTGGAGAGAAGTATAATTGTTGTTAATGTACTGTACATTGTATCTGTGCGTATGGTGTACAAATACATGTACCCTATGTATGTTTATAAATCCATCTTTGTGGCTTTCAATATACCGTTATATGCACTTGTACACATGTGAACGAATTCAACAAAACATTTTGACCAGTACACGTTTAAAGCAATTTACATGTCAAATAATATAAAACATAATTGCACCTAGGGATTCTACTGAATTAGGATTGCAAAACTAACTTCAAAAGGTTCTTGAGAGAAACATGTCCATTGTTTTTGCGAGTTTTATCGCCCGACAGTTTCGTACTGAATTACCAAAATGGACTTTGACGCTGCCAATGCGTATGCAAAATGTCAAAAACAGGATAAGAGATGAATAGATCAAGTACTCGACTGTGATAAAAAGAGCATGTATCTAAAGCTACGGTATTTGAATAGCTTCAGACATGTTTTTTTTGCAATCTGAAAAGTTTGCACTAAAATGGGTATAAAGTCGGGAAAATAATTTCAACTTTTGTTTTGAAATGGTCTACATTGATAAGTAGAATAAGATATTTCCCTTTTCCGTACACAGGCATTACATGTATTTTAAGCAATAATGACTGCGTTCGTAATTCCCAATTTTTATTTTTGTTTTGTTAATTTTAGCAGATAGAATAAACATGCTAATGACACATGCATGCAAGTTGTTAGAATCTTTACCTTCGAGATTCAGCATAGAGAAATGAAAGTTGTCCAGACCATTTGTTGATGAGGGTGCAATGGGGGTCGGAGGGGACGTCGGCGTGTCGGGGGCATTGCTTCCTAAATTCTGCAACAACAGTTCAAAATAATACAGTGTCATGACCATGTAATCTTCCCGAGAGACTGACGATACGCAGGTTTAAACACTGATGGGAACGTGGTGATGGTGTTTTTAAGCAAGACACTTTACTAGGATTGCCTCTCTCCACTCAGGAGTACCCATGGGCACCTGTGAAGGTAGATAGATCAAATTGCGTTGATCGAAAGCTGGTTGATCGTTGATCAGAAATGGTCTCGTTCCTGAAGAATAGGGATAATACGGCAATTGTAAGCGATATTCAATCGATCTCTGGGTGTGTTCCATGGTCAGATAGGGTCAGATAAATAGTAGCTATCAACATGCCATCGAATCGACCCAGTGTATCCGTGTCTTTCACAATTCAGCTTCTCAACCGAAAAAAACTAACAAAATATTATTATTATAATAAGACAGCCTTAGGCCCCCACCCTTCTCAGTGTAGCCTACCTTAGTCATGATCTCCAACTCGCCCAGCCAGGTTCCCAGCATCTTGTCCAGGTCCTGCTCCTGGTCACTGTCCAGCTCTGCGTCCATGTCGCCGGAGTGGTCACTCTGACTGTCTTGATCACCCCTGCAATCAGATTAAAAGCATACATAGCGAAATAAGAAACCTAACAAATCTTCTAAATCTCCGATTTGATCCTTGGCATTTACCCGAGGTTTAGGAGCTCTTAACAATTTGACCTCTTCTTAGTCATACTCATAAGGAAAGGGGCAACATGCAATTGTAGATGAGAATTAGATGTTCCAGAATACGAAAACAGAAGACTAATAAACACGTCACGAGCCAAGGCCGGAAATATCTGTCAGCAACTGGCTCGCAGCAAGCGAGCCTGAAAATATCAAGGTGTGCTACTCACAGATGCTGGCCTGAGCCTGAACCTGAACCTGGATTGTGAAAAACAATGCCATGTCTGGGTCCGGTCAATGTCAAAATAATCCCGCCGTGATATGGTTAAAAACTGGTTTCAAATATGATTTTGCCTAATTTATCCAAAGTTTTATACCGGTACAAACATTTCATGAATTAAAAATTAATTACTTGTACATGTATGTATCTAGGTGAAGTGTGGGACAGATACTGTACATGTATGTTCTAGTATGCACGTATTTAAGTGCATGTGTGTACACACATACTGGTACGTGTTTGTATATCTTACAAAAATTCTAAACTACATGTAGCTGTCTGGGTTGTCACCATTCAAGGATACACTAAACATTGCTACAGTTTACAAGGATATCAGTATGTATTTTACTCTTAAAGGTAACGGGTAGGATACACCATTTGCAGATATATAAAACAAATTACTACCTTATTTTAAAAAAATGTCTTACTTATTTGAAAGTAAACAATGATTGTAGGCATCCAGCAAAAAGATTGCGCTAGATATTCTGTAATTGTTACGAACAATTGAATGATATTTTAAAAAATAACGATCGCCGGATGGCGATCGCGAAAAAAACAAGAACATCATGTGAACCACTGCCCGGCGCCGGTTGAGAATTAACGCAATTTTTCTTGCTTTCCTTAGCATCCATGATTGTTAAACTTCGGACAGGTCAGTTAAACGATATTTACTATAAAATACAACCCCACAAATCCACCCATTCATGATAATTTATGTCCAATTCACGGACACCTTCAGGCCTTAACACATCACCAAAACAAGTTTGTTATTTGAACAAACACACATAAACGTGTACTTGATGACTTGCACACGTTGTGGATGACCCCAGCCGCAAGAAATTTGCACTCTGGAAAATTAATTAAAACCGATCTTGTCAGATTCATTTAGTGGACTTTTTTAAGGCTCGGGTCCGAGCATTATCAACTTCCGGCTATCCGAGCCAAACCCAGGTTAAGAGATCTGGCCAGCGGTTAATTAATTTTCTCTGAAGTTGTATTTGCTGATAACGAAGGGAGAGGGAATGCCAACTGGTGCTAAAACCAGTCAAATAAAAAAAAATTGCTCGGGCTCATCAATGGCAGTCATTACTTTTTGGGGGACAAAACAAACAGAGTATTGAAAAATAGCTTTAGGAACATGCAAGTTATTGTTGTTATTTGTTTTTGAAAACTGTGGTCAGTGGGTCAGGTTAGACGTCCTTCCTTCAAAACAAACAGAGTACAGCAAAATAGAGCAACATCATAACATGCACGTTGTTATTGCTGTACATTTGCTTAAATTTTAAAATGTGGAAGGAAAAGGTTTGGCTTGGAAAGTGTGTGACCTATTTTTCTTTTTAGAGTGTAATTTACTAGGAACTGTACCCATCCTTGCAAATTCCAACACCCTATGGCAAACTCTAGACTCAAATTGTTGGACACGGATTCTAAAGGTACCGGTATGCCTAACCCAGTGTAGAAGATCCAGTACCCATCCTAACAGATTTAAAAAAACATGTTTTTGGTATTTGAGTTTGGTAACGTAGGGTTAATGAAATCTTTCCTGTTTTTTTTGCATTCTTAATTTTTTTAAAGACAATTTACCTCCTTCAAATCATGACACATCTTGAAAGGCAGTAGCAAAATTGAACTCTTACAATTTTTTTTTTTTTATAGAAACAATAACCATGTACATCTACACATGTACTCTACCGTTGATCTGCACAATTCTACATTGTACATGCACATAGATGGAAGTATATTGAGTCTCAAATATAAATCCTGAACATTCCACTAGAACGTAAGGCAATGTTTTTCGTCCAGATCCACCTGGGCTCACATACTGTATGGACCGCTAGGCCTTTTACTCTATTCTTAACTTGAAGAAAACATTCCTTTCCTAATGGATTTGTGACGGACACATTTTGAACGCCGTTTCTGTTGCTAGGCAGTGACAGCTGAAAGGACCTCGCTGCGAAATACAGTGGGCATTTTGCACGCAATCGTTTTTAGCGTTTTGATTGACTAGAACTATGTATGTGACCGTAATGTAAAAACATGTGCATTGGAAATACACTTATCTACTGTATAACTTGGTACATGTACTGTGGTTGTACATGCTTGGCTTTGCACTGAGATTTATGCGATGTAAAACAATTGAGGCTTAGGGATCCATGGTTAATTTTGTCTCTTGACATCTCAGAAAAAAACAACACTTTTTAGTGACATTTCATTAAAACATTTTACAAATTCATTGTACAGTACCGAAGTGTGTAATGCTCCAATCAGGAACCCCCTAATGTCCCTCTTTTGTTTGTACTTTATCAGAAGACCTCCAATATGTTTTGTACACAAATCCAAATAGAGAACCCTATTGTCCTCTATTGTTCTACATCCCCAATTTCAATTAAAAAACCCAATATCAACTACACATGTGTACATCATAATGAGCCTAAGTTTATGGGTATTTGCAGCTATTTATTATTAAACCCAATTATTATCCAATATACAGTACAATTCACATACTGTACCTGGATGGACAAGTTGTATGTCAACTGAAAACAGGTGCAAATTCAATCTGACATTTCCTTCATTCAGCACTCAGTCAATTAAATCAATAAAACAATTTAGGCAATTTCTTTCAGGTATGTGTTTACAAGTATAAGACAACGGCCCATGCAATATGGGTATCTGCTATAATGTACATGTATACGTGTTCGGCTGGCTTGAAATTCAATGCACAGCAAGATTACGTGTCTAGACCATTGCATAATTGTACATGTTTATGCACATGCGACGACCTACATGTATTGGTATACCATACATGTAGCTCTGAATTTGTGAAAGTGATTCTAAGGCTGCATCCGAATCTCTTGTCTAGGGCTATTGTCTAGGTGTTCGCCCATTACAATTACACGTGAGCAGACTGACAATAGACGTAGCCCTAGCTCTGAAACCCCGTTTCGGACACGGCCTTAGTTTGATCCACCACAAAAATGAACATACTCTCCCCATATTAGTACCATACTTTACATAAACACGTTGAACACTGTTTGGAGATGTGCATGACAAAATACATGTACTTACATCAATTTATTTTCAACCAAGCTCAGGCTTGTTCATGTTCTCGGCACGAAAGGGTTCACGGGAATTTGTGGCGTCAGGGCAAGTTTTCACGCCACAAATTTACAAAAATTATAACTCCAGGGAATTTCGCAGCGAATGCTTTGTGATGTCAAATTCGCATCTTATTTGCATTAATTAGCAAGAAATACGAACCAGCCGTAACCCATGATACTAGTAAATATGCATACAATTTACTAACAAATACTTTGCCCTTTATTTGTGCAATACCAAGTTCAACTATAGACTTGCTAGTTTTATTTTGAGTTCATTATACAAATTATACCTGGGCCAATGTACTTTAGTCTCATCATTTATATTGGTACCGGTATGTAATGATGACAATGAGCCGTTTGGATCATCAATTAGCATGAGGCATGGAGAATATTACCAGCAATCATCAGCATTACAAATGATGTACTTCTGCAGAACAATCCAACATCTATAGACTGTATGCAATAGTCACGACAGTAGTTTTGTTTTCATACAGACAATGCCAAAATGCACACTGTAGACCTACCGGTACATGTAGCCACACCGGTTCATGTGTACCACTGTACGTTGGAGAAAATGCAATAAAAACAGTTGTACAATGTCATTAATTAGCAAGAACAACATACGAACCACTGCCCAACGTCGGTTGAAAACGAACGCCATTTTTCTTGCTTTCCTTGGCATCCATGATTGTAAAACTTTAAACAGGTTAGTTAAACGAATTACTATAAAAATACAACCCCCCAAATTCACCCATTCGTGATCACTCAAGCAATTACCAATGGTGTATCCTACCTTTCATGATAATACAAACAATTACCAATGGTGGATTCTACCTTTAAAGGTAGGATAAAGAAAAACGGCGTTCTTTTTCAACCAGCGTCTGGCAGTGGTTCTTGTGTTGTTCTTGGGACGGCGATCGTTTTTTATATTGTTTTTATTCAATTTTTTCGAAACAATTACAGGATATCTACCTGTAGCGCAGTAATTTTGCTGGATGCCTACCGGTACAATCATTATTTGCTTTCAAATACCGGTAAGTAGAATATTTCCTAATAATTCGGTAGTAAAATTTTTCGATATCTGCAAATGGTGTATCCTACCTTTAAACAGCTTAACGAAAATTACCACTAAGAAAATACACGTATGCGTAAAAATGCATCATGTACCGTACTGTACCGGTATGTACTGTATGTATACCGTGTACCCGTCTGTGAACGTTTACAGCATACAATTTCAAGGAATACGGCTCTGGGAAAAGGAAACACAAAACAAAAGTTTTCACAGTACTATGCTGTGATATCCGGTGTACAATTACTGTCATGCTGAGCTAGCTAGTGTGGCTTCCTCTGGCCAGCAATGCCCTGTGCTGGCCATTAATATTGGCATCCCGGCGATTTCGGAACGGGACAAATGAAGTATTTCCACACGTCCACGGGGATCTCACAGCACCCAACATGATTGCTTGTGAGGGGATCGGATAGGGCTCATTTTAGTGAATTCCGGGCTTAACAAAAATTCTTGGTGTTTACATACATGTATTGCATGTTGCAGATGAAAATACAGTGCGACGCCGCTATACAGTGCAACGCTGCTATACCAAACATTCGGCTATATCGAACACCATCGCTCCCAATTTTTGTGTACAAAAAATAATACCAAACAGTGTTGTTGGAAAAAAAAGTAAATAAAATGGATTCAACAAAATCCCAATTTTTTGATCCAAACATACCAAACATACTGATATTAAAGGTAGTATACACCATTTGCAGATATCGAAAATATTTACTACCGAATTATAAAGAAATATCTTACTTATTTGAAAGTAAATAATGATTGTAGGCATCCAGCAAAATGATTGCGCTAGATATCCTGTAATTATTGTGAAAAATTGAATTTTATAAAGAAAAATTCGCTCTCGCCGTCCGACGAGAGCGAAAAAACACAAATAACATAAGAATAACGGCTCGACCCCGGTTGAAAACAAACGCTGTTTTTCGTGCTTTTCTCGGCATCCATTATGGTAAAACGTCGGAAAAGTCAGTTAAACGATATTTACTATGAAATACAACCCCCTAAATCTACAAATTCATAATAATTCAAGCAATTACCAATGGTGTATACTACCTTTAAAAGTAGCGATACCAAATGGTGACTTTTTCTGAGCTCTGTATATTTCTGGTCTTAAATTTGTGGCTTCTCAATTTTTTTCTTCAGTTTATCCAAACCCAGTCAATTATAATAAACATTTACATTATAATAATAACAGTAGAGAACATACACAATCTGTAAACTTTTTTTCCTGAATTACAGTACATTTTAAATTATCAATGCCTTACATATGCTTGAATTGAAATATTGACACAAGATCTAGACATATCCAACTAGTGTGATATTTCTTGTTTGCTCAATACTTTATCAATGAAACACTATCCCCTCATAAAGCCCTTCGTAGCCAGGCACAATGACAGTGTTCAAAGAATACAATGCCAACTTGCCAGACATTATGATCTTACAATTCTGCCGTTACCAGACAAACAACAATATTAATAAAACATGATCGGCCACCTTTGGCCGACTTCGGCACTCTTCTGTGATCTGTGGGGGCAGTCTTGTAAAATAAAACTCTGCGACTTTAAGACCTCGGGAGAAATTACAGAGTTGATGTGCCGACTGTGAGAATCTATTTAGGGGCAAGTTTCCTTGGAAAGTGAAACCTGGGGGTGGAAAAAATTAGAACTTGATTTTCTAACTCCGAGTCTAGTGGATCAGGTCTATAGATTAACTTGTCCTGAACTTTTACAGGTACGTAATTGATACTGGTGAAACTGAAACCACTTTTGTGTGTGATATAACAAGGTTGGGTGTTTGTGTGAGACATCAGATACAGGGGTCATGGCAATACATGATATTCACACCTTATCCTATCATGGTACAAAACGGGTACATACATTTACACAGTATGTACCGGTACATAAACTTGCATGTACTGGTATGCACTGCAGGCTACCCCTGCTAGGCAAATGTGTGTACATGTACAAAGATATCAAATTTTTGATTTGGCACAAGAACATGATTTCACATGCAACAATTTGTACATGCACCGGTATATAAAGTTGTGTTCTTGCGGCTTAGGGCACAAATTAGAGGTTCCCCTAATATCAACTTTTTTTATGAGGAAGGACTTTATAAGAAAGAAAATGACAGAGTTGTGTATTATTATGCACAAAAATAAATTTAAAAATAAAATAAATAAACAAATAAAAAAAGGTCATCAATCATAAATTAATAAATGGTACTGGTAGGAAACACTGTTACTACCGAATTATTAACAAATATCTTATTTTTTTTAAAGGTAAATAATTATTGTAGGCATCTAGCAAAACTATTACGCTAGATATCCTATAAATGTTAAGAAAATTGAAATTGATAAAAAGAAATCACGATCGCCAGACGGCGATTGCGAAAAAACAAGAACAACATAAGAATCACTGCCCGACGCTAGTTGAAAACGAACGCCGTTTTTTCTTGCTTTTCTCATCATCCATGATTGCAAAACTTCAGACAGGTCAGTTCAAACAATATTTACTATAAAATACAACCACCAAAATCCACCCATTTATGATAATTCAAGCAATTACCAATGGTGTATTCCTCCTTTAAATGCAAAATGCAAGACAATTTTTTACTTTACCTACATGTAGATATAATTTTACGCATTGTAAAATACATGCATGTATCACAGATTGCTTTATAAAATGTTCAACTAAATATTTCACTTGGAAGAAAACATTACACTTTACAAATTTACTCAATCATTATATTTTGTGAAATATTAGTGAACTACTGTACCCTCCCCTGCACCCCCTTAAACTATCACTCAACTTGCTAGAGGCTATCAGCATCCATATTTAGCATTTTAAAGAGCCTTATTTATACGGTACATCATACATGTAGATCTTCCTAAAATATGACATTTTGAGGCGTTAAGAAAATTCCTGGCACTTACACATAGTAGGGTCGTTAATCTTTGCGATTGCCCTGTGATGTCATGTCATAAAAATGTTCATCCATGTGCATGCACATAAAACCAATAGTGTGAAATGTTTTGTGAATTTGAGGGTAAGGAAAAATTAATGTGTTTTAAATACCGGGTAGTTAAGGGACGGGTAAATGAGGAGCTACAAAACGGCCAGGAATACCAAATCAGTTTATTAAATTAAAAATCACAATATTTTGTGTAATTCTTGGTAAAAAAAACCAGAAGATAGATTAGACAGATGTTTTCAACTTCAATTTTTTGGCTATCCACATTGGTTTCTGCGAAAGTACAGCTCTAAAAAAGAAAATTGAGACCTACAGTATAACGTTGAGCCCCGAAACACAAATAAACAAAACCAAAAACAACAAACTAGACAAAACTTTTTAAAACCAAAGAGAGAAAAAATTCTGAATTCATATTTCTGATGACACTATGTTTGATCAACCGCAAAATAATTTATCTTCCGTGGCCGGAGCAAGAATCCCCAGCACTGTAGTGCCTTAACAACATGACCAGGATGAGGTCATACATTTTTGAAGCCCACCAGTTTGACATCTTGGGGATCAACATGGCAATCAAGAGAGAGCCAGGTTTGCAACACATTGAGAGGTGTGTGTTCAAAACAGGGAACGGAGAATGGAGAAGGAGTCGTTAGTCCATTTGTTGGAAGTCATTGACTGATTGGTTGTGGACTGGTTGATTACAAGGCAAGTTTCCACTGGAAAAGTTAATTTTTAACATTCCAAATAGATGTATGGTACTTGATACGTGTACCAGTACATGTGTACATTACATTTCCTATTATTAACATTTTAATCAAGTACAAGTAGGCCTATATAAATTAGAGGGATAAATGCTTGTTGAGACAGATTTGTGGTACATGTACAGTACATGTACCGGTATCTGGTGCAATAACACAAACTGTTACATGTAATAGAAAAACACTATCGTACATTTTCACAAAACACTTTTTTGTCTACATTGTACCGTACAGTACTACATGTACGTAAACGACAAGTTCATTAGAACCAATACAACCAGAGTGTCGCTATACCACTTATCGTTTTGAATGTCCCTCAATTAATTTCATGGTTCATTTGATGACCAAAACGATAAAAGTCAACTGACAAGTTTGCATGTAAATAAACTAAGTGTTTGTTTTATGGAAATTGAAACTCTTGACCAAATAACTTAGGACAACTTGGTAAGGGACAAATGGTGTCAACTGTCAATGCACCACATTATACAGGTACGGTACCACAAATTCCTCACACATGTACATTATTCCATCTACATTTCTGGAATATTTTACAGCATTATTCACACATTTTGGTTCTTTTAATTCTATTATTCAGCTGTCAGTCGGACAATATTCAGAGTATTTTCAACACAAAACGTGTATTGAATTTATCAATACAACAAAAACCCATTTCCGGGTTATAGTTTGAATAGTAGCGTTTGCTTCCAGATTAGAAAAATGAGGGTAACCAATAACCACATTGTATATTAGATGTATTGATAGAGTACCGTACATGTACACATGTACATGTACCAACATTGTCCTATCGGCAAACAAATCCATCACTTCCGAGCGATTGTGAAACTTTGTTTACATTGTGAGAAGTTTGAAATATACAGGTTAGTATAGTCATTTGTTTAGTCATTAAAATACAGAATTATACACTGGCATGTAATATTTTTTTGCATTTTGAAATGCCATCCAAAGTACAATACGTGTAAATGTACATGTACATACCGGTAGTGAAATGGTGCTGAAGGTTTAAAACCCAGGAAATTGTTCTTGGTTATCTAGTGTACACTCAGGGGCCAATTTTATAGAACATCAGCAGAGATTGATTTTTGGCCTGAGCAAAACCTTTCTAGACTTGATTTTTGTATCAATTGCCTCAATCTGGAACTGACTCAAGAGCAATTACACGTGTACCGGTACATGTGTACATGTATGTGGGTCTGCAATGTAAAACACCATAACCTACATTTGTAAACCTGTAATTGAGCAATACAAAAAATGTACATAATTCTCCAGTTTTAAAGGGTCGCCCAAATATTTTGCCCAGGGTCTGGTCTACCGTACATGTATTCTCAACAGGAAAAGCATGTGCCCCTTTAAGTCTGCTTATCTGCTTTCTTTAGTACAACCAGATGCTCCCAAATCATCTCTCACCATTTCATTTTGTTCCATGACTGGGGGGAGGGGACAGTAATAAATGGCAACATTTTCATATTCCTTGGTCAGTAAATTAGCTCCCACCCTACACACTAAAGCAGCCTATAGGCTAAACTGCTCTAGATCTAAATCCTCTGAAATCTCCACACCACCTGGTTTTTAACATTTTTCATTTTCAATTTCGTGGTTTTCAGAAATTTATTGTACACTGTATGCAGCCTGGATCATATTACTGTCAAGCAACACCAATATTTAGTTTAACGTGCGGTGGAAATATCCAGCAAATTTAGCAAAATTAACAAGCAGTTTAACTAGGAACAGCTTTTGTTGCAAGCCTGGGAAAATAAAATACTACATACATGTATTATGCACTAAATTAAGCACCATTCATTTAGCATGTGAAAGAGGTGTCCAATTTAGGAAGAGAGTGTACAAATATAACGGTACATGGGTCTTTCCCTAAATTAGGGATACTATTTTCCTTGTACCAGTTACCTGCCATGGGATTTTGTTATTAAATTTCAGCACACATTCGTTGATGCCTACATAAGTGATTACATAAGCAAAAGAAAAGAAAAGTTTGAAGTCAACTTTTTACTTAGTGACACCTTTATGGGAAAATACTACGGTAGGTCAGGTATAACCGGGACACATTTTGTTTTTATTTATGGACTAATACCCACAAATATCGGAAGTACACATGTTAAATCTAAAAATATGGAGTTCAAATTTAAAGCGCCAGAAGGGTGTGGTTAATATGTGTTGGTAATAGTAATACAGTTTCGGTATCCCATCCCTTGCTTACTTTATACTGCATTGCGACACCAGCTTCAGAACTGTTTGAATATGAAGCATACATGTACATGTACTTGTACTGTATAGTACTGTAATTTGAAATGCAAATCTTACAGCAACATTAACCTCAGCACTACTGCTACAAAAGCAATTAACTGCTTCTTGCACAGAAGCTCAAAATCCTGTCAAACACAGCAGTACTGGGTAGTGTATAGATCAAACATGTTTGGTGATGTGATGCTTGCCAGTCTCTTGCTGTTGATAAGACCACAAGTCAAGTCCAACAACCCAACCAAGGGAACAGATGAGTCAATATTTGAAGAGGGGCCTATCATGGCTTTTAGTTTTATCTTGAGGTTTACAGGATAGGGCAGAGCAAACACTACATGTACCATAGTTCTATTTCACTTGTTGATATTGTTATGCTCACTGTAAAGGCACAATACTGGCTGACAAATGGGACACAAGGGTAAAAAAGAAATACCGAAAGAACCTTTTAATTTACTTAAATGTGTCATAATATTGGACCAGCACCTACTGGAAACCAGTGACGGAACGATAATTTGCCAAGTACGGTAGATAACAGTCGGGAAATTCTGTTTCTAACACAGGAGTCTGTGGATAGACTACCGGTAGGTACATGTACATGTAGTGTTTGGTACCAAGGTACTCAAAGAAAAAGTGTTGATGAACTGGCAAGACTCACACAATCTATTGGGAAAAGCAGCATTCCTGTAAAATCCTGTAATTTACTACACTGAGCCCTGTATAGTTTCCATTGGGCACACTGTGTGTATGCACATACAGTACGCCCACAAGAAAACTATAAATATTTAATTGAGATCCTCAGGATATGCTGCACACGGTGTAGTCTCAATTTTGTTGTAATCCAAACCCCCTCTAGAGATACATTTTTTGTGTGAAAAATAATCCTCAATACCAGAGAGTCTTGCATGTGTGCAAAGACCTGACCTATGGAACCACACTCGTAGTAATTAGGACGTTATTATGAAATAATTCTGATGACTCATTCATTTAAGCCAGATAGTAAACAGTGGACCACAGTAATTGGGCACTCACATGGAGAAGACTGTCAATAGAGTAGACATACAGTGAGAGCCAATTAAATAAATTACCAGTACGGTACCTGTCCTCTCTCTATGGTAATATACACAGCACAAAGTGCAAAATGTGCAGCTTTATGAATGAATAGTATTTTTGTCCTGCCGTGGTCTGTATTAAAAACCACAGTACATAACTCTTTACAAATGAACACTTTTTGAACAAAAACCCAAACCAGAAAAATGCATGGTATGGCCGCTATTGTCATGGTCGTTTCTTTAGGGAACCACATTGAAACTTAATCCGATAATCCAATGATGTAGCACTAATAGTTGATAATGAAAGGGTTTTGCCATCATAATCGGTGAGTCACTGATATTTCTGTATTTAAATATCAATTAGAAGCCCAAGGGGGTACCAGTATGGCTTAAATGGATCTTGTAAAAACAACCTGCTAGGCAATTAATTTTTGACTACAGACCTTTACAAGGCTGGATACACTATTGGTAATTTGGGGGTTGGAATTTATAGTAAATATCATTTAACTGACCTGTCAGAAGTCTTACGATCATGAATGCAGAGAAAAAAGAAAAACAAACGACGTCCGTTTTCAACCGGCATCATTCACCGGCAACCGGCAATTTTTGTTTTTTAAATTAAATTTTCCGGAACAATTGCAGGATATCTAGTGCAATAATTTTGCTGGATGAATAGAATCATTATTTACTTTCAAATTAGTAAGATATTTCTTAATAATTTGGTAATAAAATTGTTTGATATCTGCAAATGGTGTATCCTACCTTCAAGTCTTCAGTGACAATTAGAAACTACCAGTACTGCCGAATAAGTGCCTCTGGGAGATTTTTATAAAGATCTCAGAACAACTGATGAGCATATGCAGACAATTATGACTGTCTTGAGTCCAGATTCTAGGTTTATTTGAATGGGACTTTTGTCCAATCTAATCAATTTGTGGAAATTCATTTGTGCTTGTTAAGATATGATGTATAAGATGACTTTTGGGCCATCAACGCTGCTTTACACAGAGGTTAGCGGGTTTGGCTTTCCAAACTAGAAATGTTAGTTGATCACCAGTTTTTAACTACCGGTACTTGCGTCTATAACAACAGGTCTACACTTGTTTATGTATGGAAACTTTGGCAAACAATTGTTGTGACTGTACAAATCTTGTTGGCAAATATCAACCAAGTATTTTTTTTAAATTAATATACAGTGAATTCATCAATACTTGCTTTTCTGCGTGCATAAAATGAAATGTTTCGATTTAAAACATGAAAATTTACAGCCCCCTTACAATGACATTTGACATGGTGTATTAATTCAGCATTTCCCTTTAATACAGATAGTAAAATAAAACAAGTCTTTTTCTAGAAATACACAAATAAAACAGACATTTCCTTCTTGGAAAAAAGAACAGAAAACAAAGGTGAATTGTACTTTGGCCATACCTTTAAAAACAATGTAGTCAAACACTCAGAATGCAGCAACTCCAGAATGCAGCAGCAACACCAGCAAGACACAAGACTGATCGGCAGGAGCTGATAAGAATCCCTGGCATCCAAAAAAAATCACTCTCCACAATCACTTCACTTTGATGGGAAAAGTGGAGACACAAAATTCCCCGCACACATAAAATCTAATTCAGCAGTAGAGAACTTCACTCTAGTGGTGTGTATGTACCGGTACCAGTACATGTAAGGTGTTCAGTATAAAATGTGCAGCACAACTGGCACACATCAGAACTCTACAATGTACCACCAACAAGATGAACCTTCTTATTCCTCCATGGTGCTACCGTACATATGAATACACTACTTCAGAAAATAGTGTGTGATGAACACATGATGCCTGCCAAAACTAGTTGTAAATGTTTTTATGTGGTATAGATGTTTAGATGACAGCAAAAACTGGTCCAGTGAATGGTATCCGTTTATGACAAGAGAAATTTGGTATCTGGCAGCACACTTTCCTTTTCTCTCTCCTGTCTACTACTACTAGTTACTGAAGTGACTAATGGATGAGGCCCAAGTGCTGGTATGCCATATCATAATAACTGACTGGCAGGATGAAAATATACCAAGTATGGACTCATCCACTCTGGTGGCAGGGGTAGGCATTTTGCAGTGCCCGAGGAAAGTGATAATGATCATAAATTCATAGGGATCATATGCAACGGACGGTCAGTAAATGCCTAGAGAATTACGGTAGATTATATTTTGGTCAGATTTCTGACCAACGGGGCTGAGTCACCTGATGCAAACCAGAAGAGTAATAACAAAGAAAAGGTAAAAAAACAAAGAAAACAAATTCTGGCCTTACAACAAGACGGAGTTGTTTCTAAGGATATTTTGAGGACTTATTCTTATATTTTGTTTTCTCCAACCATCTGCATAGTGCAAGTACACTGTTAAGACAAAGACTCCGGTGCATTTTGTTAACATAATGCAAGGAATTCCTGATGATGGAAGTACCGGGTAAGAACAAATGTTAATGTGTGATTGTAATTCTAGAGGATTATATTTTCGTTAAATATTATCATGTCTTGATGATCTTTTATTTACATGCGCACTCTCTTCAGGACAGTTTAAATGTTAACCAGTTCGTGCCGGATGACGTATATAAACGCAAAAATTTCCCCAAATTCAAAACGGATGACGCATAAACACGCCAAGTTCAAGTTCGGACATGTATGTCAGCAGCGCGCAAGGCCGAAAATGCGTGGGTGTGCTTCCCGACACTATCAGCCTGAACCCGCTTCGGATCGAGTTTCGTTAAAAATAATCGCGCCCGTCGGCTCGGCAATGTTAAAATAATCCCGGCGCGAACTGGTTAAAGAGGAATCCAATTGTATGCACTACTGAGGTACATTTATGTGAGTTAACCGAATTCATGGAGATAAATGTTCTTGAATTGGGTCAAAAATTGAACTTGTTGATCCATTTCCAAGAGAGAACTTACACAATTACAAATGTAATGTACTGGTACTTCAAAAAGTATTTCTAGGAATTATCCGACAGCACAGGATAAAACATAGATTTCCTGTTTTGATGGGTAAAAACCACAAACTTAACGCACACGTACCCGTAAATGTAGATCTCTAATTCTAATTACAACGTTTTATATTTCAAGGTAGGGAATACTTTAATAAATGAAACAGCGAGATATGGAATGATATGGCAGAGAATGCCAGTCAAAGTGAAAGCATCCCACAGTGCTATCTGCCCTTTTAACATCTGTGAATCATTAGACCTCTGTGACATCTGCAATAATCACAAGATTCTTAAACTTAGGTACATATCCACATAGGTCAAAGGTTAAAGTTCAGTAACTGCCTGAATACATGTTTTTTTTTAAATGACTGGGAAAGCATGCTGATTACAATCACTGGGGACAAAAGCAATTATCCCATAGTTTATTATGTGGATAGATTGTGTGTTTGCAATGTGGCTGAATAAATAATCATAATAATACAATGCTTATCATGCCTAAAATATGTACACAGTCTTGCCTCACTGTGGTACATGTACTTTGTCACTGGTATTTAATTACCAGGATGACTACATGTACACTAAATGTACATTGGCTTTTACCAAACGGTACACTATAAAAAATACAAGAAAATTGCATTATTAATTATGTGATCAAAAGCTATTACCTCAAGCCTTTTTGAAAACTTGTGCAAAATTTAGAACTTAGATTGGTACTGGTACACATGTACCAGTTCATGTACCATACCAATGAGCACCGCAGAACCTCTTTAAAGGCAAACCCTGCGGTTTAGGGGCAAGATAGGAAATGTTGTTGTACACTTTGACAGATTGCTTCCTAAATATACCCTCCCATATCCCCCATATCCCCAATGGGTGTACTGTCTGGTGGCTTGCTGAACAAATTGAGCTCTGTGTACTTTTTAGGAAAGACTCTTGGGTCAATAGTGCTAGTGTTTTGCCCAGGGAGTGGGGGTGACCCTGACAGGGGATTTAAGAAGGAGATCACTGAGAAATGGATTGCAGATGGAGATGCTTTATCAGGGGTGCGGACAGTTTTTAAGAGTCATCAGTGTTAACACTAGTGTATAATGCATGGACGAATATGACGGAATCCTGTAGTTTATGGGGAAATAAAATAGGGAGTGCATGCATTATCTCTGCAGAAACGGCAGTTTGGAGGATTTGGGAGTAAATTTTGGAGGTTAAGTTTGGAGGATGCATTGTGTCAAGTTCGTAGGCTGTATGGGGTACCCAGCATTGTTTCATGCATATAATTAAGCTCTGCATTTAATACGCTCAATATCATCTCCATTGCTTCTGAATGTCATCACCACTGCCTCAACTCAAGTGACTGTTGGATGATTTTTGAAGGATTAAGGCAATGGTTGGTTACTCCTCCTTGGAACAAATTCAAAAAATAACGGATGATTTTGGAGGATTGAGGATGAATCAAATGTTAACATGGTGGCAATTAGGGGAATTTGCAAGATTCGAGATGGTTTCCGCTAGCCCTAGGGGAATGTACCGGTAAGTATAAACGCTGAAAAAAATTATGGTTCAGGCAGCTAGGAGAGGCTTGAATTCTATTCTATAGAGAGATAACAGAATATATCATGTTTTGGAAATAAACAATTTCTTCAAAAGTATTTAATCTGATAAATAAATAAACTCTTCAACTGGTACAAATTAGATCCTGTACATGTATTCAAAGCCTTTTGTTTAAATGTTGTGTTGACTATGGGCAACCCCTATTAATAAACACAGGAAGCAGATTAACTTTATGGTCAGTATGTAAATGGTTGTCTGCTAACAGTTATTTTATAATTAGTCTGGGTGTGATAAGGCATAGATAAGGTAAACAAGCCAGCCAGAAAGGCACAATGCAATGAATGGGGCCAGTCTTCAAGGTGAAATAGGCCATGAAGTGTACAGTGTGACCACCCAATAGGATAGGCAATGCACCAGTAAAAGGGACAACAGTTGATATTGTTCAGTGAACACACACAAAACCACAACCACAACTTACTGGTCACTATATGAGGCATTGCCCTGTGATTTTAAATCTTTGTCCATTAAATTAACACAGGGGCTACTTTATACAAATTCAGATCGGTACATGATCACTGTACACAATGATTTGAATTGATAGCTTGTTGAGATTAGTCTAAATTAAACCCTAGGCATACATTTGAGGTACTACTAGTAGTTCTGCATACTACAGTTTACTCAAGTAGTATTTTGTAGTATTTTGTATTTTTCTTAGGTGACATTTAGGGTTAATTTATATCTAGGATTTGTCTACACACTCTCTAATGTTCTGTCCCCCTCAATACATCCAATTAGGACCCCAGTGATGTACCGGTACATTACACAAGATATTTATGCCAAGTTAATATAGTCGCATACGGTACACATACTCTCTTCTTAGTTATTTGCAACTTGTGAAAAGTCACTCTACTGTGTCAAAGTTTAAAGGTCATGCTAATTGGTCTAAAGTTCACTGACCCGTATCTCAAAAACTAACGAGCCAATTTACAAACAAAAAAATCAGTTCTGGGGGTTTCTCAAATAGGCCAATCATAACACCAAATATCATTTCAATCTGTGAGGATTGGGTCCGAAAGCGTGTTGAATTTACACGGAAGGGCCCTTGCCCCTTCAGTTGAGTAAACTGTTACTCCAACCCCGTGCTCCAACTCAATTGACTATAAAACCAGGGACCAGATATTAAAGATATTAATTGACAATCAATGGGTACATGTGTATGTAAGTACAACTCACCTGTTTTCCTCTGCAGTTTAATAACAGAAATCAAAAGTGAGCTGATGTCCGTATTGAAATTGTTTTTAAAACAACAATTTCCAGTCATGTGCTGCATTTAATACAGTCTGTATGGTACAACATGATGTATGCAGGACAGATGCAAAATTCCAGTCGGTTAAAATCCATGTACAGCAAATTGCTGTCAGCAATAATGTGATCCCAGCTAATGTAGAAATACAACAGCATGCACGTACTTTGACAATGTTGTCCAACAGTCAGCACTTTACACAGTGAAGAGCCTTTGGCAAATGACCACACGATCAATATAAATCTCCAGCGGATTAATTACTAACCAATGGATAGGTTGAGAGCCCACACACCAAGTGCTATCTGCAGCTGTGTCTGTACATGTACAGATGGTAGAGTCTGACTCACCACAGAGGGCTCACTTCAAGATTGATGGGCTTTCAAACATACATGTACATACTGAATGCATGACAGGTTGAATTCCTAACATGTGAGTCAATCCATCTCCATGGTCAATCAATGGAGGTTTCGATCCTTTAGGTCAATCCTATCCCTTCTGTGCACAGTAAACAGTGTCAATTCTGGACAAAATATTGATCTTGACACTGATACTCTGTGATTCTACACGTAATAAACCAGTTTTTCCAGCGATACATGTTATAAATGTATAATACAACCTTTCTCAAATTTCCTACACCCACACAACATTATGCAAACTACAATGTAGTCAGTGTACTTGTGGGAATACGTACATTGTATACTAAATGCAATTTTCTTCTTGAGGGCTGCTCTTCACAATTGATGACGCATCACACCTGTTTCCATGGCAACTGATTTGTACACTGATGACTCATCTCTCGAGATACAGAGAAAATATACTGGGGGAGCAACTGGTCAACAGACTTCTAAGCAGCTGGGTAAATGAACCTTGCTGTGATAAAGAATTCAAGATTGCCAATGGAATTACGTTGCTGAAGGTGCAAGGTCATGATTTTGCTTTAAAAACACATTAATATTATAAAACAATAATATACTGTCTATGGGGTATTTAATTTCAAAGGCATGGGTTATCAAGTTTATGGTCTTAATAGCGCCTAATCTAGGAGTCTACACTAACACACAGTTCACTCAGTGATACCAGTACTAGAAGAAAACTATATTGCATAATTAGAAAGAGATGACTGCAAGGTTTCTATACCAGTACATACAGGTGTGTACTGAGCCCAATTTCATAGTGCTGCTTTATTCAGTCAGCAGAAAGATTGTGCTTACTGTAGCAGAAAACCATGCTTCTGCACTATTTCATGGGGTGGACATGCTTAAAAGTTGGATACACCATTTGCAGCTATCGAAATTTTTTACTACCGAATTATTAAGAAATATCTTACTTATTTAAAAGTAAATACTAAAATACTTATTCTAGACATCCAGCAAAAATGTTGGAGGAGGGGGGGGGGGGGGCTCCTTCAAAGCTCAGACGAGAAACTGAAACAGTTTGTTTATTGACTGGCCTTATTCTCCAAAACAAATGACAAACCTCTGTCAACAAATATTCTGGAAGTGTATTCAACTTTTAGAAAGGGGACAGGTGGTTATATGGGATGCTGATATCAACAGCGGATGAGCAGTGAAACCATCCTTGAAAAAATGAAATATTCAACGTGAAAGTAATCTAATTTCCTTGAATCATTGACCAAAATGCCATCTCAAATCTGTTATTATTTTTGCCAAATTACAAGCAGCGCCCGCCTCTTCGTTCCTGGGGGCGAGGCTCAGCGACAACTTCCCAGGGAAGATTTATAGACCGTGGGAGGGCTTAACCCTATAACCCAATAACCTTGAGCCAGGTTGTCCTGACGACACAGCAGATCGTTAGTGAATATGCTGCCGAAGGGAAAGACGGGCGAGCGAGGATCAGAAGTGATGCCAATTTCTTGCGCTCTGGTTAGTGCCATAAAACCAAGCATGAAATGGATCCATCGGAGCCGAAACTAACAACAGGATCGTGGCGACTGGCAGGCACAGTGCTGAGAGGACTGTTGGATGTTCCGTGGCCGAGCTCAGATCATAAACAGATGTTTGTGGCAATTTTCTACATATATTTTAACATCACTGCGCCTCGAGGGGTTATTTATAACGAAACTCGATCCGAGGCGGGTTTATGCCGATGGTACCGAGAAGCACACCCACGCATTTCTGGCCTTGCTCGCTGCCGACAGACATTTTCGGCCTTGCTCTTGACGTTTTGAATCTAGGGAAAACTTCGCATTTATATAGGTCCTCCGGCGCGAACTGGTTAGCAAAAGTTATTAAAAAAATTTAAAATTATGACATAATATTTTAAAACTACATAAAACCCAAACTTAGTAAAGGAAATACCACATTTGTATTTGCTGTAATTTTCAGAAGTGGATGAATTTTGGGGTTTATTTTAGAGCAAATATTGTTTCTCATACATGCTTGGAAAAACAAGGGGACATAATGTTCTTGTAATCTGTTTCCCTGACCCTCAATGTCAGATGAAATAGAAAAAAAGATTTAGGGGAATTGTCAGGTTTAGGGAACCAGACTGGCTGGCTTGCACTCGTTTAACAAGTTCGCGCCGGGATTATTTTAACATCGCCGAGCCGACTGGCGGGATTTTTTTTAACGAAACTCCATCCGTCATCCGGCACGAACTGGTTAAAAGGTGGACTAAATCAATTTGGTAAATTGGGGGCAGTATTCAAAAAAAATTATGTTTTTTCCCAATATTGTTTGGCCAACCATCGTTGGAAATTGATAAAAAACATTAACAAGATACTTACATTTGTATGACTATATTCACATAAACTATAGTCAAGGTATTATAAAATAACTTTGTTTATTGTTTGATGTTTTGAAATGTTGCATACAGTACCTTTAAATGAAGATGAGTGATTGTTAATAGCGAACTAAATATCAAACTGTCTACATGTACAGTTTTTTTAGTGACGTGTAACTTGAGTATTAGAGTAAGAGGGATAAGAATGGTGTCAGCCTTGGATGTATTTTGAATGACCCATGTACCAGTACCATTCAGTACATGTAGACTGCAACTCAGAAATGTTCATTTTATGCAAAGGGATATGGCCACCAACTCCACAGTTGAGCTGAATTACAAATGAAGACAGACTGTGCCATGGAGTCATCACTAAACCATCTCTCTCTGCGTATCATCTTCATCATCTGCAACCACCTCCGGTAATAACTGCTGACAAAAACCTCTCCTGCTGAGAGCTCCAGATGCCCAGACTGACCTGAATGTCTAGCCAACCAAGACGCAATGCAAATGGTTCCGGCAGGGACAGACAGTGAAGACGTGTGCATGATTAGGGTACCGGTGCAGGAATCAAGAAAAGTCCAAACGGAAACGACAAAAAATCAATGTACTTAGGGTTTTCAAGAAAGGACCAGCCCCTGGTAATAAGGGGAAGGGGAAATCTAAAAGTAAGCAGTACACATTTTTGTACAAACATTCAAATTTGTGTATATCCTTGTGGAGACATCTTTTTGTTCTCGTGTACAAAATGGTTAGAAAGTCAAGCACATTTTTCAAAAGGCTTCTATTTCAACCAAAATTCATTTCCTGGGTTGAAATTTTGCGAACGTCATCCACGTAAAATATAAATGTCGTTGCTGGTTTCTTTTTGATAGTTCCCAACAAATGACATTTAAAACCTTTTACTTTGATCGTCTGAGAAGTTTATACATAATTTGTAAAGTTGGGAATACGAGTATTCGATTCTATAATCTGGAATTGGTTCCTGACATCAACGGTTGGTTACGAGTACCCGGTTCCGATACTGAAACCTTTGTTTTAAAAAAGCATGAGATATGAGATAATATACAAAGCATGAGATATGTACATGTATTATTGTTTAATACACTTGAAATTTATCTCTCTAAAAAACAAAATTGCCACAAGCAAAGTGGCCTTTATTAGAATTCCAAGCCCAATAAATATATTCACTTGTGGGAAAGTTCTACAAATTCCCACCAGTTTTGATGACATAATGATACCGATGGTACATGCACACTGAACAAACGTGTCCAGTTGAGAATAATAATAATTTGTTTGACATTTTATGCACTTGACCCAAGTCAGTTTTATCATGTGTAAACAGGCAGTGGGAAGATAAGAAGGACATGTTGGAATTCATAATTAAGATCGCGAATTCATTCGGGATTTCAGCATTTGGACCAAAGACAAATTAAAGTTGTTTGGCAATGTACATTGTACATTCCTTTTCAATAATTTTCAAAACACAATCAGTTTTTTATTTAAAACAAATACATTAAAGGCATAGTATACCTTTTGCAACTATCCAAATAATAACCAACCATATTATTGAATTTATAAGATTAAAACTGCTGCAAACTGCTTACTGGCTGGACCAACCATATTTTTTTGTTCAAAAGCTTACTTGATGTTATTGTTAAGATATTAATGATTCAAAACTCCCTGTAAAATTATTCTTTCTAAAATGCTATCATTTTTTAGGAAAATAATAGAAAAAGTCAAAAAATGCGTACACGTCAGTGATGCATCTTGGAAATTTCCATTGAGCCGTTGAATCGTACGTGTTCAAAATTGAAATCTTAGAATATTATTTTCTTGGAATATACACCTGTACAGCATTCACAGAGCTAAAACTTTGTCAGGTTAGTTGTCAAACACCATTCTTTAGATTTTAGGAACTTTTACTGCTTCAAACGATAAAAATGCACAAATGATATACTCTAACTTTAAATGTAACTTATTTTGATGTATTCGTTTAATTTTTTTTAAATGGCCATGTGACTGTTTTATTCAAATCAAAAAATTATCAAAAAAGTTTTAAATGAAAACCAATAGCCTTGACTTCTCCTTAAAAAAAAGGTACATTAGCTAGAAGAGAAGGCTGTCAATGTTTCGATCCCAAAGTGGATTGAGACGAAAGACACTCCCTTCGTTACTTGAACAAGATCGCAATCAGGCCAAATTGCACTCTATAGACTCGTCATTAACAGGTTGGAAACATGAGAATGACACTGCCCAACCAGGCCCTTCTTTCAAGGAAAGTAATACGAAGCATCGTTTTTGCAACGGAAGTCCTTCCACTCGAACACATTTACCAAACTGCCAACTAGGCACGTACACATCGGAACCTAATGTGTGATAAGGAATGGCGGGCATTTCCTGTCAGAAGCTGCACCCGACTTTTTTCTACTCTCGCCCTCTTTAGAGGTGCTTGTCTTCTTTTTTTTCTGCTCGGACACAAATAAATACAATGTGATTTGGAACTGCAGCAAAAATTGTAGCTTTAACTGAACTGTTCAAAATGTTCGTACAAAACTGGCCAGTATAAATTTCTTTGATGATCAACATTTTGCCTGGTTAGTAGCACAATATTTTTTTTTTTTGGGGGGGGAGGGGGAGAGAAGAGAAATTATAACAAGCCCACCCAAATACCAAGTTCAATATCAGGTTTTTCAAAATTAAAAGATTTATGGAGAACATGAAGATAAAAATGCAGTAATTTCAAGTACAAATCATATTTGTATTCAGTCAAATGCAAATTAACCTTGGTTGAAAGCTATACTGTACGACGTACAAGTTAAGAAAATTGTACACGATGTTCACCAGAACCCAGGAAATTACAATTCACAGTCTACCCCCTCTCACCTCCTGCACACAAGCTGTTGTTTTATTCACATACAGCCTTTATGGATGTGCATACTGATGATGAATAAGTACTGCATCCTTAACAATAATTGTTGCAAATGTTGTACCGAGTATAGCAGTGTGTGCCTGTTTTGTGCAAATGTATTCCAATTCACGTCCACCTCTGCTTTTGGTTGTCTCTTGCTCAAACACACTTGAGTATCTTCCCGTTTTAGATTGTTAATCTTCCTGAAAATTGTTATTAACAAAACTGAGCTGCATGTATGTAAATGTACAGGTTTGCAGGACTGAGGTGTCATTAGGCAAAGGCGTGTACTACATTTTATATGCAGGATTCGCAAAGAGGCCGGTTTGTAATCCTTCAGATTTTGTTATTTTTCTCGTTAAGATGCTGGCTGGCGCGGCTAAGAGAGCTACAAACCATGTGCCCCTTGGCAGACTCTCTAACACCTTCGATTAAAATGTAGAGCCGAAGTGAAAATGCATTAGCCGGGGACCCAGGGTGCATGTACAGCTTAATGAATGTTTCCAAAATGATGAATTCCAAGTAAGTTCCAGCTTGAGTACATACAGACAACATGTGTAAACAATTTCAAGCCTGCGTAATATGACTTTAAAATTCATGTAACTGGAAATCATTCTGCTGTTGGGCGTAATTAATATACAACTAAACAATATAAAATCTTATAATTTATTTAAAAAAAATAATCAACCTTTTTTAGAAGAATCTGAATTAAATCATAATCAGTATATAAAATAAATAAATGAAACATTAAAATAATTAATCTGTGTATGTTTACGTAAATTAATTGGTTACTGTAAACTGAATTCTAGAATAGTTCATGTAAAACAAATGTAATACCCAAAATACAAGTCAACAACCCTTTTAAAACCATTTTGTTTATTAGTACTTTTTCAGTACTGTAGTTGAGTCTCTTCTCATCATTAACATACTCCCAGCAAAATTACTGCTTTAAAAATACTGAATGGAAAGATTGCGCATTCAGCTGTCAGTAAAGCCATTCCACTGCACAAATTAAAACTGAGCATTGCGGACTGTGATTGCGGGAGAATTTCTGGCATGGTCCTCATCAAATGAAATTATGTGTAATTACGGAGAAACGATCGTTAGCGAGTGATTACGGGCCACAGATCAATTATTTATTCTTGAGCGAAGTGACTAAGTCAACAGAGCCTGAGGTCTCCTTGGTGGAATTGATTGAATTTAATGAATTTCTTGATCTAAAGGATCCAGTGGTTTCACTTCTTTATGGCCAAAAAATTGCATCATAAAAACTAGCAGTACAACAATTTGCAATTTCTGTACCTAACATTATGGCATTTCTGTACTGGTAGTACATGTATGACTTTTTAGCCCAAGTTTTGAATATTTGAATATTCGGTCATAACGCAGTTTCAAATATCAAATACTAAATTATTCAAAATTGAACGAAGCCCTCTAAGAATTGTACAATTCTTACATTCATGTAGTGAGTACAGTTTCTGTACATTACAATGCATGCACACTGTGAGCAAGCACTTTTTGGATTCACTTTATACTCGTTTTACTTATTACTTCACCGTAATTATACAGGTATTTAAAACTTATACATTAATTTGCATGATGCAATTGTGTAGACCCACCTACAATAGATGCACCATTCATGCTGAAAGAATTTAAACAAGTCAAATCTTGCAATGTGGTTAACTTAAAAGTATAGATTCATTGAATTCGTGTTCACAGTTATAACCCATATCACACCAACACTTGACAGTGTACTTTTTACAAGCATCAACTGACAAAGTTGCCATGACCTTGGTTTTATGCAGCCAATTGTAATTTTATTCATTACAATCACTAGGCAGAATCACTGGTCTTTGGTTTGGGTTCCAATTGAACACTGTTGACTATAGCTATGGAGCTACTAGATTGGACTCACCCTGGAATTTTGTAGCTATTGTGTGGGATTTTTGTTGTTTGGTTGCCAAAGAGGGAAGGGTTTGTTAGGTAGGTCATAAAAGCAAACCTGCTCTATGGTAGCGCACAATATCAACTATTGAGTGGTAAAATGAAAACTACATTGTAAATGGACAGATGTTCAATCTGCACTCCAACTTCCATTGAAGTTCCATAAAGTTCCACAAAGAATATAACAGTACAAACATACATGTAGCATGGAGAAAAGTTAGCATGCAGCCCAATGAATGCATGTATGTGGACAAATCAATTAAGACAAAATATTGAAAGGATTGAAAAACTTTTCACAGCAAGTTTTCATTGCAAAAAGTTTAAAAACACTGCGTGTATAGGCCTACATGTAATTTCAAACAACTTACTGGCTTTCATCAAACACATACAAGTAGCAGAGGGCTCGTACATTTTAGGCAAAATTCAGTGTTTTAGAGTTGGACAAGAAGACATGTTTCAATTCTCAGTGGCTATAAATAGTACCTTCTGAAACAACTGCAACACATTGAATGTAGGGGAAATTAGTTAAATGTATTAGACATACCGGTACACCAGTTTGCCTGGAACAACTTTGGTACGTAGTTGTACACCGTTTAACTGGTCTTTATCCGGTTTCTCGATAAAGACAGGAAGGGCCTTCACTTCACAACGGAGATGGGGGTGTAATATGCACTAAATACCGGGTCCAAAGAGGAAACCACATAATTCGGGAGGAAATCAACACAAAGCAAAAATCATTCCTACATCTGTGAATTACATGTGCATACTACCGGTACACCAATTGTTCAATCTTTGCAAATCTTTGAATGGATACATTATGTACATGTACATGTATACATGTACATTTTTAATTCAACAGTTCAAACTTGGCATTTTGTGGAGATATAATAACTGTTAAACTTATAGAATAAAACTTGACAACATATTATCCACCGCTACACGGCACGTACCGTACCAATAAAACTACTTGAAAATACATATCGATATGCTGCTCCAATGAAGTTTTTTGTACTGAATGTCAGTTTACAAACTGATATTGTACATACTGTACAACGTGAACACATAATTTGAAAAGTGGCTGTACATGTAATTCAGAAAAAGATGTACTCCCTGTGCATATCTTTTTAAATATTTAGCAACATATTATCATGTACACTGTACATGTGTATACCTGTAAAAGGTATATCAATTAGCTACTGCATTCGTATTTATCTCTGGACTCACAATTTTCCTACCCTGATATTAATAATGACAATACAAGGCCATACTAATTATTATGCCCTTTCAATAGCCAGTTGATATTTTTTAACAGTTCCTTTTTCTCCAGGACAAAACATGTTTATTGTATCAAATCAACACAATAAAAACAAATGTAAAGGCATGCAGAATTAAACAGGTCATTTCCAGTGTGGATTTTGACGGACATTCCATGAAGCGATTACCAATTAGACCCTGTCAGGACAGCATTCCTTGAACCTTCACATGAAATTTGCAATGACATCTAGACCTTTGGTGCATTCCTTCAACATATGGCAATTTGACTACCAACTTTCAACCTCAAACCAGCCAGCCATATCCCACACTATTCTCGGTACAGGGTTATTACATGGTTCATGTGCACTGTGCATCCTACATTGTATGTTGATTTGTTAGTTAAATAACCGACAGTGATGACAGAAGGAAAGGTTAGCATTTGTAAAATAACAAACAAGGAAAACAGGGGATTCAAAATATAACTACGCATTGTAAACATTTTCTTCAAATCAATTTCTCCCTAAGATTCATTCGGCCATATCATAATTTTCAATATTTTATGGGGTAGGGGAGGATTTGGCATTTGTTTTTTACTGTTTTTAACTTAACAAACGTTAAGGTGTGTGAAAATTCATATTAAAATTGATGAATTTCGCACTGTGCTGGCTAATATTGTTAATAATAATACATGTAACAATTTGTGCCATTGTTTTTGCTTGGGGTTAAATTTATGATTCGTTTTCATTGATAAAAAAATAGATGATGTGTAAGGTTTAAAGTAAAAAAAATATTCTAAATTATCTAATTAAAATATAAAAATATATTTAATATTACTATTACTAGTTACAACTTACATCAACATGGTCAATACATCATGACATGTTGTTGTTAACGTGAAAAATAGAATTCATAATATTTTTTAAACTGACCCCAAATGCAAATTAGTTGAAATCAGTCGACTTTCTTTAAAAATATGTAGGCTATGACTCCCCTCCAAAAATATTTAGTCCACAGGCCTAGTAATAAAATTTAAACTAGTAAAGCCAGGCATATTGCTCATACAATGTTGGCTGAGACTGAGTACTACCGTAGTACTATCGTCAACATGTACAAAAATGAAGCCAATAGCATAGCATCATTAGCACTATAGCAGCACAACACGGCCGGGCAGACGACCGGTTTAGTTCGACAAATTGCTCCCAGTACCTTTTAATTTAAGATTCCAATTTTTCAATGAAAATGAAAATTACAGACATTGTCACCACATAAAGATTGAAGAAAATACTCACATGTTATCGTCCCACTGCCTATCTTCCTCAGAAGCCATGATTGTCAGGTAAAAAATATCCAATTTTTGAAGAACGAAACTTCCTGACAGTAGTCGCACAGTGTTGTCAACTTCATGAATGGATTTTGTGTGTAGCGGTATGCGCACGTACGTACGTACGTGTAGTGGGTGTGTGCACTAATTTAGAATGCAGTGCACGCGACATAATGCTGCGGTTTTGACATGAACTGCATGTTGAAAGAAACGTTGTCACACATGCACGCGCGGCTGTCTGATGACTGTCTAGTTAAAAAAGTGACAGGGTCGCTTTCTTAATTGAGTTTGAACTCAACGGCACAAGTTATGAGAAAACTCGGCATGGAAAAAACATGAATAAGAAGACAGTTTTGTACATCATAAACCTAGTTTTCCCACCTTTATGGTCTTCCAAAGTCAACAAGTTTGCTATCACTGACGGATCCACTTTAATAAACCCCGCCCTCTATACCTAGCACGATTTATGAGACCGAAGGATTCCCCTTTTACCCAGTAATACACTCTCCAGACTATTGTTACCTAGAGCAAAACAATATATAAAAAATAACAACAATTCCGAAGAAACCCAGAAGCACAATGACCACCACAACGAAGGGAAGGGTTTCCTCCGTCTTACATAATTATTCTAGCCACGCGCTTCACACGTGGCGCATTTAAGTCGGACATAAACAAAGGCTGTGATTGGTCGGGGTATACCATTGGGGCGTGGTATAATGATGAGTCGTTTCAATTCAAACCTAACGCTGTGAACATATAACAAAATAAACACGGCGCGTTAACCATGAAAATCAATTGTCACTTGAAACCAAACCTCTCAGATGATTAACTACAAATTATGGGACGTCTTTGTGAGAAATATAATTTCCCGAACATTCAAATATGCCCCCCCCCCCCCTTCTATTCTCAATACAATTTTAATGAGGGTACACTGCCGCACACAATTATCTAAATAAACAAAACGACAGTTTATACTTATTCAATTTTATTCTATAAACTGTTTTACATAAAACATTTTACCAACAGCACCTTCATTTATTCCCTTTTTTAAGAATGTCTATAATAAATATATTCGTTTCTGAAGAGTTTATATGCCCGATTTATCAATCAACACGTACTTGGATTGTAATTGTTGATGTTCTTTTTACATATTCTACGAAGTAACTCGGGAACTCAATAAAAATATGCAGATTTTATGAGAAACTTGGCCCTCCCCGTTTCCCAATCAATTATGTAAACCGCATACATTATTAGGACGTCAACTTTATCATTTGTAACGTGTAGATCGTTTCCACATGGCCGTCATTATCCATTCTCGCCCAACATAATGAAAGAACTATTCCCAGTTGGTGATTACAATCGCGCTTCCGGTTACTATTCCGTTAGTCATGGCCCATTGGCGGTTTCACGGTGTGTGACATTGTTAATATTATTAATGACTTTTGGTTTAATTTAACAAAGGAGTTTTGGTGATAAAATTAGACTTCTGAAAGTATTCCTGACCGCGAATGGTATCCATTAGTCACTCGTCCGATCGCAATCCGCTGCACCGACCACAAAGAAATAAAGTGCAAGACAAAAGTAGAAATTATACATACAAACTGTACATGTACATATCAAAAGCTGGTTTCCTGTGGTTACTTTTATTCTCACGAATGTAACCAATAATTTAAATTTAATCTCTCCAACAGAGAAACCACAAGTGACAATTAACGGACAGTTGGGTAACAAATCTTCACACAACCGTGTGCCATTTTTAGAATGTCGAGATTTGGAATGAATCCAAGCATTGATCCAAGTATCTTTCAAACAATGGCAGGCAAGACCAGGAGTTGAAAGGACAATTTTTGTGCAACTGATATTTTGTTAAAAAGATGAAATTAAAACCGCACGAAATGACTGGTTTTTGTGATACACTTTACCCGCCATCGCAATAAACTTGCTGCTTTATTTTTTACTGAGGGCGCCCTTGATAAAAACTGTATAAGTTTATAAGTTATACCTCGAGTTGGCGAACCATTTATTGGCGAATATTTTCTTGCAAGCTTATTAAAGTGACATTTACACAGATAAATGTACATACATTTTTATTTATTTTTACAAATTAAAAGTGAATTAAAATCATTATGTGTACAATAACCGAACTATTAGCTTTTACATGTATACTAGTAAGATAATTTTTCCGTTTGTTGATTTTTGTTTACTTTATACCTTAACCGTAACTCCCAAGAATGTGCAAGTTCCTATTATAATGAAGGCATTCAGGACTAGGACTAACTTATTGAAATGATTTTCCGAAAAAAATCACGATTATGAAGACTTTTTCAAAGTTGTATTGACTTAATTCAATGTGTTATGATTTCCAGCTTGCAATTCCGACTTACATTTTTTTATAAAACTTCTATCACAAAACAACAAACTGTTTTAGATAACTTAAAAATTGTACTGGGAGAAAAAATTGTACTGTTTTGGGTTTTTTTTACGAAAAATTTAATATTTACAGGGAAAGGAAAATGTACATATAATTTACATTTCACAGAATGAAATTATCTTATTACATTAACCAGTTCGCATCAGAGAACGTTTATACACGAAAGTTTTTACGGAAATCAAAACGAATGACAGATAAATTCGCCACGAGCAAGTCCAGAAATATCTGTCAGCGACCGCCTCGCAGCGAGCGAGCACGGAAATATTAAGGTGTGCTACCCACAGATGCCAGCCTGAAACAGTCTCAGATCGAGGTTTGTTTACCCAGTTCGCGATGGGATTATTTTAACATCACCAAGCCGACGTGCAGGATTATTTGTAACGAAACTCGATCCGAGGCGGGTTCAGGCCAATAGTACCGGGAAGCGCACCCACGCATTTCTGGCTTTGCTCGCTGCTGACAGACATTTCCGGCCTTTCTCGTGGCGTGTTATGCGTCATCCGTTTATAATCTGGAAAAAAACTTTGCGTTTATATACGTCTTCCGGTGCGAACTGGTTAAATAATGTCAAAATAATTTGGGCACAAACTGGTTAAAAACAGTTCTTGAAAGATCGGTTCTTTCAGACAAATTCTTTGAACTTTCCCCTGGCGGTAACGACAAACTTCATCAAGTTGTTGCTTTCGTTCAGCTCATCCACCATTTTGTCCAAACCTTCGATATTCGGGTTGCAGTCTTTCACTGTGAAAAAAATATATAAGAAATTGGTGAGATTTCGAGTGTTTTCGTAAGCGCGGAATTATGTGGTTAGCAAAGCTATGAAATTGGGCCTAGGTCCATCATTAAAAGGTAGGATACACCATTGGTAATTGCTTGAATTATCAGGAATGAGTGGATTTGGGGGGATATATTTTATAGTAAATATCTTTAACTGAACTGTTCAAACTTTTACAATCATGGATGCCGAGGAAAGCAAGAAAAACGGCATTCATTTTCAACCGGCGTCGGGCAGTTGTTTTTATGTTCTTGTGGGTTTTTTTCGCGTTTACCATCCGGCAATCGTGAATTAATTTTTAGAAAATTAAATTTTTCAAGGCAATTATAGGATATCTAGCATAATAATTTTGCTGGATGCCTACAATCATTATTTAATTTCAAATAAGTAAAATATTTCTTAATAATTTGGTAGTAAAAAAAATTGAAATCCGCAAATAATGTATCCTACCTTTAAATTGATATGCAGGCCTGCTAAACTCATCAGAACAAATAGTTAAAAATCACTTGGGATTCTTTTCAATAAAACTGTCAGCAAAGTGGAATTCCACCTAATTCTGCGAAGGGCGAACTTTCCGCGGACAGATCTTTATTCATGGCTAACCAATTGATCCTGCAGAGTCTGCAGATAGTAATTATTGAAAAGAACCCCTAGGCCGTGTCTCTTGTTAGTGGCTATTGTCTAGGTTGTCACCCATTACAACTATGCCTTAGCAGGCCGACAATCGATGTAGCCGTAGCTCTAGAAACCCGTTTCGGACACGGCCTGCCATCCACATTCATACAATGGTATTAACTTGTTCAATCACTTACAGTTATATTTGTTGTTTTCAATCTTGATTGTGAAAAAGAACACTCGGTTGTGGTCTTTGGGATCGAGGTGGGTGAAGGCAAACTGAAGTTGCCCGTCTAGAGAAAAAATTAACAAAAATATCGGTTTCGTTATCAAAAACCTTTAAACATAAAGGTCAAATTGTATTTGTAGCCTATTCTGATTGTTAATGACAGCATAACGTAATTGACCATTTGCGTGTGGAATTTGAATAATATCTGGTACACTGACTTGTTCACATAGCTTGGCACAGTTTACATTTAAATTCTCCAGACCAAAGACACTGTTGCTATATCACGTGATTCGGGGCAAGCCTTACGCTGGCAACCCCCGGCTCTGGAATGGTCTGGTGTCTTTGTACCATTCTCAACCATTATGAACAATGTATCGGTGCTGAGCGTCTCTAACGTAACTATGCAAGAGCTTGCCCCGAATCACGTGATATAGCAACAGTGTGTTTGGTCTGGATAATTTAAAGTCAAACTGTGCCAAGCTGTGTGAACAAGTCAGTGTACCAGATATTATTTAAATTCCACACGCAAATGGTCAATTCGAGTACCGTCCATTGTGTAATGTAAATTTATTATTATTATTATTTTTCGAGATCCGGGCCATTTTTCAAACCGCAGTTTCCTCTCCGTGTTCGGCTTCGTTCATGCAGTTGGGAGATGGTAATGGAGCCGGAACGGAGCTTAAGCTGGGGTTTGGGGAAAACGGCCCAAGTGTCTTACCACCAATGTTCTTAAACTGAAGCCCCAGTCTGTCTTGGTACAGTCCTCCAGCCTTGTTCAGCTCCCTCAGTCGAGTCTTGGTCGCCTTTTCCTGAGCCTCAACCACTGCACAAAATAAATGTACAAAGCACCAAATTTAAAAGGATCGTATACGTTTGGTAATTACTCCAAACATTAATGGCAATAAAAACTTACTTGGTAAGAAGTACAGCAGCTTTGGATAGTATAATGCATTTTTAGAAACTTTTCACTTCGAAGTACTGCGGCTATGGAAAAAGATATCACTTTTTATTTGAGAAGCGTTACTGCAGTGACGTTTCTGTGTATTCCAATGCAGATTATTCTTCCTGCGTGGACATAACTGCTCCAGATTTTTGGCAATATCTCCAAATTGCCATCACCTTTTGAAATGAATTTTTACAGGTTAGTTTTATGGTATATATCTATAACTATATAGGATTGAAACAAACAGTGGGTTCCAATTACCAAACGTATACGATCCCTTTAACTAAGCAAAGTGGTATGAACATTTAAATATTGTTTATGGTTCTCACTTATCATAATAGTATTTCAAAACCTCAGACTGAATTTTTGTTGGCCTTTAAACAATTTTTTAAAACACCTTTAGAAATACATGTAATTCCATACACGACCTATATCAACTATCAGAAAGCAATAACATATCCTAAAAAGTCAAATTTAGCTCACAAAATATCAAAGCATTTACTGAGAGAATTGTTTAGACCACAGGGTGTCAATGATGTCCATGTATGAAAATCTTTCCAAAACTTCTCTTGCTATGGCTGTGGCTATGATTTGTCAGTGGCTAGGGCTCTTGAAAGCACAACTTCTAATGACAACTAGCCATAGCTTTAGCCATAGCCCTAGCCGGATTCGCAACAGCCTTACATTCTTTTTGCTGGTCGTATTTCTTGGTCTTCGTTTGTAGCTCCATCTCCTTCTGTTCTTTCTCGAACAGCATTTCTTGGCAACGGGCCGATTCCACCTTGATCTGGTCTCGCAGCTCCTGTAGTCTCTTCCTGTTGAGCTCTTCAACTGGACAACAAATTGACGAAATAGTCGTCACGTTATTATAAAGTGCGTACAATTCATAGAGCTATGTTAAAAACGTCATGGCAAAAAACATCTGCAGCTGAAACGTATATTATCGTATAAGATGTTGGGAAAGTGAGGAAATCTAAACGTCAACTCACCTTGTTTATTGCTCAGATCTTGCTGCCTCAAATTCTGCAGCTCCTTTTGGAGTGACGCAATTTTATCTGTTAACAAACAAATATGAACTTAAAAGCACTAGTGTAGTGCCTGTTCGAAATGCGCCCGTTCGAATCGCGCCCGTTCGAAATGAGTTTGTTCGCAATGCGCCCGTTCGCAATGCGCCCGTTCGAAATGGGCCCGTTCATTATGGGCCCGTTCGAAATGCGCCCGTTCGCAATGCGCCCGTTCGCAATGCGCCCGTTCGCAATGCGCCCGTTCTCAATGCGCCCGTTCTCAATGCGCCCGTTCTCAATGCGCCCCTTCGCAATGCGCCCCTTCGCAATGCGCCCCTTCGCAATGCGCCCCTTCGCAATGCGCCCCTTCGCAATGCGCCCCTTCGCAATGCGCCCCTTCGCAATGCGCCCCTTCGCAATGCGCCCCTTCGCAATGTGCCCCTTCGCAATGCGCCCGTTCGAAATGCACCTGTTCGAAATGCACCCCTAAGCCTCGGGTATTGCCGGGTGTTTTTTTAAACCTTCTGCCATTTTTACATATGGCCGCTGTGTGGCTCACAATAAGGAGAGAGTCCAGTAATATTTGAGCCACATTTATGGGGCTAATTAAAACCGACCTCTTCCTTGCTGGATTGTTGCTTTGTGGTCCCTCCAGTGTTGCTGTAGAAACTGCTGCAGCTGGTCCCCTGCAAAGCTATTGAGGAATGTATCTTGGACCTGAAGTAGGTTATCGGTTAACGTGTCGAGCTCAGAGGGTTCGCCGATGCCAGGGCAGGCCTGCGTTGCTGTTGCCATAATGCTGTTATTAAGAATGTAGAAAAAAATGTAATTTTTACGTCAAATGCTCTCTTTTTTGTACACCCGTGAACTGGCATTGTTACTGTAGTGTTAGCAACGTCACGCGGTGACGTTTTTCGAACATAATCTATTTTAGAGAAAAAAAATGGTGTAAAAGAGCAATGTATTGTATATAAAAAGAGTAAAATAGTAAGAAATGTTTGCGGCAAAGAACGTAGCGTTTTTTTTATCGTAAAATAGATTGTTTTAAAAACCACAACGACTTGTTCACGGGTCTACCTTTTTTGCTGCTGCATACAAAACCTCAAAAGTGAGTTTTTTTTCCTTTTAATTTTTTTTAAACAAAATTAAAGAGGTCGGCAAAGAAGAACAGTGGTTGTAAATACCGCCCTCTTGTGTCACTCAGTCATTGTCGCGATAGCGCGAGTCGACTTTAGCGCTAAGCTTCATTTTTACTCAGAATAGCAGCCACAGAATTACATCAAACCTCGCATATTACATTTATGTTAAACTATACACTTTATAATTCTTACCTGCGTATGCGTCAAGCAAACAGATGGAAATTAAGAGGACATTTAAAAGACAAATTGTACTCGTTCAGCAGCAGTTTGAAAATGGCGGAAAAGTCTGAGGTCAAAGTTGACAAATTAACACAAATAAAAGTAAATTGTTCCAATGAGAAAACATACAAATTCTGAAGAAACTATTTAAATAATTGTTTTGTTAGAATTATAAAAACAGTGATAATGATATTTATACGGTAAGAACATACTAATATTTAAAAATAACAAAAATATATATATATTGCTCTAATATTTTTTGAAAGAGACCGGGGTTAACTCTAGTTGACCCTAAACGTAATCAGTGGTAATCACTGGTATTTCCCAACAAAGTTTACGTCGAGAACAGTGATTTGAAAGACAAGTAAACCTACCAATTTACCCCTTTTCTCACAGAAATTAATCGTTTTCGGAAAGAATGGACGAAGACGATGTATTGACAACACTAAAGATTCTTATTATCGGAGAAAGTGGCGTAGGAAAATCGAGGTAGGCCTGTTTATATGTGGCTGTCAGAAAATTTTCAGAATAATTATTATTGTATTGTCAACATTGTCATTGCAACAAACATCAACATCAATATTGATTGTCAATTATTGTAACAGTCGTTGGCAGTAACACACATTTGTTTTGCACACAGTCTTTTGCTGAGATTTACGGATGACACTTTTGATCCAGAACAATCTGCGACCATAGGTAAATATACTTATTAACTTTATAATCAGCAATCACATTAATGCACATTATATATTTATGAACAAAAATCAATTCCTTCAAAACAAAAAAAGTTTTCTGACTATTGAACTATTCGTTTGTTATCATTGCCATTCACGCTTTGTCATATTTGTAGTTTATGTAAATATCTACTGATGTATCGTGAAACATTGTTGGATACTTACTACTAGTAGGGTGTTCAGGTAAAACATTATTCTTCCTCCAAAATGCTCAAACTATACACCAAATAAAAGGTCTTGATGAAAGAAATACAATGCTTTTTAAATCGAGAAAATCGGATAATTAGTTTTTGAGAAATCCTGTTTTATTTGATTAAATTCACCCCATTCGATGAAGACGGTCCCTACATACATTGTGTATATCCCTGAATGGCACCAAAACATGCCTCACACACGGCACGCGAAACGCGGAGCTCACACATACATTCGCGTAGCTGTCATGAATCTAGCTTTACAAAGTACACTTTCCGCCCGAATCTACGCACATTAGAGACTTAAAAATAACAGGTATAGTAGACAAGACAAGTAAACTTTATGTAAATGATAACTCCTACCTTGAATTTTGAGGATTTCACCTCAAAAAATTGAGTTTATTGTTACTTTTTTTCGTAACTTTCGTTCTAAATTGTTTATCGGGATCGAGTAAACACTAACGTGTTCAGTACCCCTTCGGGATCAAAATGAAACCCGTTCAACTGTCACTCCGGGGTTCGGAAATCGCGGAGAGTTAAAACTCCACGATGTGTATTTTTTTTTACGGGAAAATTCTGGGCCCGAACGCGTGGACGCGTGGATCGGTTTTTCTCGGGAAAAGTTGGGCGGAGCAAAAGGGCTTCATTCACAAAAAGTATAAGCTGTCGTACATCCACCCTACTGCTATTTTATGTGCATTATTCGATAGCTGAAAGTCAGGGGTTTCAAATGAAGGTTTTACTTGCAGTTTCTGACATAGAAAAGTCAATTTTGGGGATAAACATTGGTTAGATTTTCGGCGCACGGACAGTCTGTGTGTGGATGTCTTCAGTCGCGGTGAGTGAACTGAACACCCTACTACTAGTACTAGTAGTACTTAGTTCTACTCTTCTGAAAGATATCACAGTCTGTTATTGAATCTAAGGTTAATATGTCATTTGAAACAGGTGTTGACTTTAAAGTGAAGACATTGTCAGTCGATGGAAACACAGCAAAACTAGCAATATGGGTAAGTGTACCTAGAACTCGGTTTAGAGTTTTTGGACAAAGTTAATTTAACCCTAACCCTGCCAGACACAGCACAGTGCATCAGGTCAAAAAGTCTGGTGCACTTTGATGGATTTAGCTGTCAACAACAGTTTATAAACAACCACAGTCTAAGAATATGGGAGCTAATCTCCATTGAACAATGACAGAGATGGATCCTGCTGCGTTCTGTGACCACAGATTCTGAAGCAGTTTAAATTTAAGATTTTTGAAGTACTGATGGATCTCGCTGCACTCTGCAGCCAAGTCACTTTGACAAACGATGCGATCTGGGGCCAATTTCACGGAGCTGCTAAGCACAAAAAAATTGCTTAGCACAAAAAAGTCTTGCTCATTAAAAACAGGTTACCAGCCAAAATTATACGTGTTTTTTATGCTAAGCAAAAAACCAGTTGATTATCAATCAAAAACAGTAAAGATTTCGTGAAAATTTGGTCTGTAACCTTGTTTTTGCCAAGGACACATTTTCATGCTAAGCAAATTTTAGTGCTTAGCAGCGCCGTGAAATTGGCCCCTGATGCGCTTGGCAGCGTTTCTACCCAAAATACCCTGGAGGGTTAGGGTTAAGGACAGGGGGGGGCGGAGGGGGGGCCCAACAAAGTGCGCCACCAACGTTGAAATGTATCTCATTCGTTCTTCCACGCTCATGAGCCACACATCTCACACAGTAAATACGTACAGATCGCTACCGCGAAGCGCCCCATTGAAACACGTACAAATTTGCTCCGTGTATCGCTCTCCGAATTCAGTGATTCATGCAACGTCCGCAAAGCCAGGTACACAGGCACGATCTACACGAATTTGTTTTGGGGCGATGTCATTTTCTGCCATTTTCGTTCGAAAACAACACGATAAAACGCAAGGGGTTCACAGGCAGATTTTTTTAAAAATTCAGTATATCACTGCTACATCCTTTTTAAACGTATCCATGGAAAAAAGTGAGTGGGTTCGAAGCACGATTTTTCACAATTTATCGATTATTTTTGCCCTTTTTAGGGGAGGTATTTGTCAACGTCGTTTTAGTATTTGTGCACAATCTCTACGTGCATCAACGGTACGTCAACGCTTAATTTTTTCGACTGCTTTTTTTTATTTTCAATACAATTTTTGTCATTGGATGATAAAAATTAAGGTAAATAACAACCTTTTACAACTACAAAAGACAAGATGTTAAGATTGGATGCCAAAAACTCTTTATTTTTTGCGTGAGAAAATTGTTCCCCCCTATTTTGAGAATGGACGGTACGTCAGCGTTGCGCAATCACAGTCTCGAAGGGCCCCCCTCCGCCCCCCCCTGGGTTAAGGAGGTAGTTTTTAGTTAAGTGACTATCACTGATCATATCTGTCGAAATATCTTCATTACAGGACACAGCCGGTCAAGAGAGGTTCAGAACGCTAACTCCAAGCTATTACCGGGGCGCACAGGGTGTTATACTAGGTAGGGCGAGTAGGATTTCAATTGTTCAAGGTAGTTATTTCTGTTAAAACCTAAACAACTGAAAATAGATCTTGTTTATGTATCAGGTTCAAGTATCAATAATTTTCCTTCTTTTTGAAAGGTTAGTACATGTAACTCTCGGAATGTTTGTTTTTCATTAACATTTGCTCTTGTTTACACTCCAACGCACTTCAATATTCGCCCCCTAAAAAATGCTTGTGTATAATCCTCCAATGCACACAGCTTGAGTGTATTGGCATGTACCACTGACATTATGCAATAAACAACTCTAATAGAACAAAGGTAAAGGTAGTATACACCATTTGCAAAAAAAACACACAAAAAACAACAAATACTGAATTATTATGAAATGTCTCAAGTATCCTATGAAATCACAAAATCTGGTGTGCTGTGGTGTTAAACCCAAAAGTGGAAGTTCCAATGATTGCCGGCCGGCAATAATTGGAAATACCTGACTATTTTCAAACACTGCCCCCAGGTTATTAGCAATGCGGTTACACGTCCATAAATGGGTGCCAGCTAACTAGTCTGGTTTCCTAAACCTGATCATTCCCCAAAATATGTACATAATTGCAGTGTACGATGTCAGCAATCAGACGAGCTTCCAGCGGTTAGACCAGTGGTTGAACGAGCTGGACACTTACTCCACAAAAGGCGACATCATTAAGATGCTCGTAGGCAACAAGATTGACAAGGTGAGATTCTTAACCCCTGGACGCCGGTATTATAATTCATGAATAAGGATAAAACTGCTGCAAACTGCTTACTGGCTGGAATGACCTGAAATATACAAATCTCATAAGTTAAGAGGGCCTAATATTTCGATCTTAACAAGATCTTCTTCAACGGATTATTGCCTCACTCACTAGAATATTGCATGATTGTGCATCAGCCTTTGTCCAGTATCTACACTGCACAATAGAGCCGAGTGTGCAGCTGTGACACAGGCCATGTTCCACGGTAAAACACAGCTGGGGCCAATTTCATAGAGGTGCTTAAGCATAAAAATTGCTTAACCCTAACCCTAACCCTCCAGTGTATTTTGGCTAGAAACCCTGCCAGACACAACAGATTGCATACTTTGTCACATTGACTTGTGTGCAGAATCCAGCAAGGTCAAGCAGTCACCACAGATGCACTGTGCTGGATGCTGCCGCAGCCTGCTAATCCTGAATCCCCTGAATCCTGAATCCCCTGAATCCCCTCCCCTAAGTAGGCCAACGCCAACGCCGCTCCCCAGCGTTAAGAGGTTAACATGTTTTTAGCATTCAGGGAGCAAATGCGAGTTGTGCTTTTAAGCCCGCTGCACAACCTTCTCGATATTTTTAGTTTGGTTCCCGGACCTTTTTGCATTGGCAGGACAAGAGGGAAGTAACTCGGGACCAGGGCTTGAGGTTTGCCAGGAAACACACCATGCTCTTCATCGAGTGCAGCGCCAAGACGAAAGACGGAGTCCAGTGTGCCTTTGAGGAACTCGTCGAAAAGGTTAGAGATGAGATAAATATACGAGACACATAAAAGTGTATACAATGTATAAACTTGGCGCAGCAGTACTCTATTCGCCTTTTACCTCGGAGATCCAGGTTCGAACTCCACCCCTGGTTCACTGGTAGATTGGGTATCCATTACGTAGTTTATTCCATGTTTTTTTCTGATGGAGAATTACAAATCTTTGTCCACCTATTTCCAAAACAAAAAATGCCTTCTTTCTATAATATTGTTCATGCTTCCAAGCCTTTTTTAACCCTCGAGTGATTCGCTAGGAACCTTCGTCACTCTTGTGGAAGAACCAGCTCCTCACACTTGACCAGTTCGCGCCAGGATTATTTTAACATCACCGAGCCAAGGGGCGGGATTATTTTTAACAAAACTTGATCCGAGTCGGGTTCAGGCACACCAACGCAATTCCGGCCTTGCTCACTGCTGACAAGCATTTCCGACCTTGCTCGTGACGTGTTTATGCGTCATCTGTCTTGAATCTGGGGAAAACTTTGCGTGTATATACGTCCTCCGGCGCAAACTGGTTAAACAAGACAAGACCATCTGATCTCCTCACAGTATGAACAGGGTTGGGATGGGTAACTAGTCCACTGCAAGGCATTAATAATGCCTCTACCCAGAGGATTGCAATAGCCCAAGCTGGGCTCAAACCCACAACCTGCAAAATTACCCGCAGATCATGAATGCAGTGCTCTGGACCACTAGGCCATCGCACTTTTCCGAAAGAAAAAAAAAGGCAAACTACATGTTCAACTATCCAGTAACTCGATCGTGCACTAATCTCAAGCTTCCTTTGCTGTCATTGAATACCCCTGAATTTTCCAACATACCTTGACAAGATGCCTTAAACTTTTTTTTCCCTAAACCCCAGATCATCCAAACACCAGGTCTCTGGGAAAATGACACCAAGTCCGGAGGGGTCTCGCTAAACGGCAAAGCCGGGGCTGCCGGGCAGGGCTGTAGCGGCTACTGCAGTCTTATATGAAACACACTGACGTCGTCCTTCAAAGACTCTTAAACATCTCGGTTTTAAATTTGGCGGAATCAAAGATTGCCTGGAGTCTTGGGCTTTGACGTTCACAGATATCCGGGAAAACTTATGGAAATCATTAGGAAACTTGTGATCGACTTGTGACTGACTTGTGACTGACTTGTGATTAGCTTGTAATTGCCTTGTGATCAACTTAATATCGACTTGTGATTAGTTTGAGACTGGCTTGTGATTGACTTGAGACTGGCTTGTGATTGACTTGAGACTGGCTTGTGATTGACTTGAGACTGGCTTGTGATTGACTTGAGACTGGCTTGTAATTGACTTGAGACTGGCTTGATCACAGCTCTTACGATTACCAAATCGATAAATCACCAAATCATGGTGCAGATGTTAGTTTGTAAATAAGGGAATTCAGAACGAAATTTCTCGTGGTATAATTTTAATCATTGTGATTTTATTAGGATTATTTTAATGGTTTTCTTCTATAATTATCTTGTTTACCTCCTTTTGTTTCAATTGTGCAAGTAAAATTCTGTAATAACATGTATTTATTTTTTCGCAACTAACATTTTTGTTTTACGTACTCCTTTAAAAAAAGAAAAAAGAATTTGTTTGAGCAAAAAATTCCCCCGGTCTTAATGATAACTCTTTTAGCCTTGTTTAACTAATGGATCTTATTCCCTGACTTACTCCTTGAAAAAGACAGTGGGTTCAGTTTCAGTCACCTGTCTTTTTTTCGGCAACCCATTTAACCAGTATAGTTGTCTTGCATGTCACTGTATTATACATAGCTAGGAATTAGTATAAATTAACTTTTTGTTATGGATACTTTTATTTAACCATTTAATGTGAAACGTTTAAAATCTGGATTGCATTTTGTAGATTTCTCAATTTTTTGCAGTGTATGCGTCTGTTTATGCTTAAAACAGTAAGATCAATTGGAATAATTATACAGTGTCCAAATGTATATTGTAAATAAACGATTATAATGACGTAAGGCTGCCATTGTGTGCCCAATAAGTTTTTGTTTTCTGACACAAATCTTTTTTTTTTCTTCAAAACATTATAATTAACCCCCCCCCCCCCCCCCCCCCACACCCAAAAAACATGTACATTTTATAATGTTTACAATTTATGGGTATTCATAAACAAATTACACGAAAGAACATTCTTTTAGCAACAATATTTTTCAATATCGGAATAAGCCCGGACCGGGAATATGACAGCGCGCCCTCTGTTGAAGTTCTGGACGGCGTTTGGGGGGCGGGGCAAGACGGTCTTGCAGGGGGCAGATTTCATCAGCGCACGTACCTTTCTCTGAATCAGCTGGTTCTGAATGGTAAGGTTGATTATTCTGCGCCGATTTGAAATGTTCTGAGGCCACTGCTGCCTCGGGCCATATTAGGTATGATAAAAATTTAAAATCATCTATTCAATGCTCTGCTGAATTTAAATAACCACACCCAGTTGTTTACCGATTAAAGCTCAAGTCCATCCTCGGTTTCAAACCCTGACCGAATTTGGGCATACTTTTGAACATGTTTACAAGTGAGGGTCGGTCGACGCACATGGGGTTTTATGTTTACCTACCTTGGCATTGGAACCCGACCAAAATTACTTGTTTGACCATAATTTAAGCTATTGCCTGAAGAATAGACGATGTCACGGTGCCCTCTAACGTCACGTGTTTACATCTGTATTCAAATGTGCCCCGGCAGTGATGCGCACCCATCGTGTTTTACATACAATTTGCTTAAAGAGTGACCTCGCAGGCCAGATCGCCTTTGAATTATGTGACCTCTGATGTCATCTCTTAACCAAATTTATGTAAAACATGATGCGTGCTCATATTGACGGAACATTTGAATACAGATGTAAACAGAGGCGCATCGTCTATACGATAAGAAAACCACTACTGTACATCCTATATATTGTCCTTTGCTAGGCATACTCCTTTTGATGATGTACTAGAAACCCTTCTTGCAAACCCTTGCAAATTCTTGCAAATCCTAACACCCTGTGCTAGTATTAAACTGTGCACTAAACAGCTGGACTACACCAAACCCTTGGGTTGGAGTTTGGCTGGATGGAAATCGTTAGGTTAATTTAATTGTTTTTGAAAAAACGATGTGTAACGTTTTCAGTTATGCAGTGACTTTACACCCGGCCCCGTCTATTCACAGCGATTACAAGCTAAGCCAGTCGGGTGCATGTGCACACACAAAATCATTTGTGTAATGAGATTTATTAAATAAAAACATGATAATTGCTTTCACAGTTCTCGCCTGAGCACGCATAAGCTATCTACATGTACCTACCTGTATATGCATGCATAACAAAAACGGTGACTGCCTGGTAAAATTTTGGATACCGAGAAAAGTTTAGGTCTATTAATTTTTCAGAATTGTGCACACGACCATGACGATTTCAATCAACATTTGTACATTACCAGTAATATTAATTATCGCGCTACATATAGTTAAAAACATTTTTTACCTTACACTACAGCTGGTTTTTGTTTTTAGAATTTCATCATCATAATGATAAACGGGCTTCGGCGTTCATTGCAATAAATTCTTGCAGGCCTCGAACTGTTTTGGTGATAATTCATTTCCTAAAGGTCAACGTACGTAGCAAAAGATGCCCTTTATCTCTAGTCCAAGTGGGCGTCACACCCGGCAACACATGCAAATCAGCACCGCCGCGATTTCCATATTTGGCCATACGAAAGCTGCGCGGTCGCTAGGGACGTTGGCCAATTATGAGCTCTAGTTGTGAGTCTGCGCCTCGCACACCGCAGCGGGACTTTAGACAGTAAACACCCAGGTACAGGTGGTTTGTATACGCGCACATAATCTGTCGGCGGCAACAAAAGGTTTCGGGTGAGTAGGAGTTTGTTGATTTTTGTCTTGAAATATTATTATTGCCATTGTTGCTTTTCGATGATGTCAAGTAGGCCGAATACAATGAATTGATGTCACTATTTGAACAGTTGTGCTGTTGGGTTTTTTTGGAATGAGTAATTGTACTATATTTGAGGTGTATTTTTTTTCCCAGCAAAATAGCTATTTGTACAACTTTAAAATCCTTTTAAGGCGCTACAGCTCATTTGGACGTGAGTTATCAGCACAAGTCAAAAATTTGAAAGAAACCTATATTAGAAAATCAGCCTTCTCGGAAAACAAAACAAAAGGGCCTCCTTCCCTTTTCCCAAAAAATCACTTAAAAAAGAAACTTAAATTTGTTTACCTGGCCTAAAGCATCCCAAATAAGGTAAATTTTTGATGTTGGCCTATATTTGAGTTCAGTCGTTAGTGGCGGCATTGCCTGTGCAATTTTAGAAAACTTGTGGGGAAACTAAAATTGCGCGAGTTGGCACGATATAAATCCAGCTACAAAAAATTACTAAAACAAATATTGACAACCTATTTCCCTGAACGTCGCGTTGTCGTTCCCTTTATGTTGATGGAAATCTCTATCAAGGAATGCATTTTTATCTTTGATCGTAAATAACAAAACGGCCTGGTGTTTACAAATATAGATGCTTTATCCTACCCCGGCCCTCCCCCCAAAACGTAAAATAATAAATTGCTTGTTGAGAAAAAAATACGTTTTGCAATTTTTAGGCCAAGCTCTGTATAGAAATCGGTGCCGCTTCTAAATATTTTCTGTGCACCGACATTTTTTACCAAGCCTCAATACTATACTTATCACCTTCAATATTATTCCGATATCGTTTGTTTTCAAATAATTATGCAAACAAAATATGTAAAACAGCCAAGTTAAATAATAATAGATCAGCTGATTCAGAAGTGGCTCGTAACGATAAACACGCTAAGGAATTTCGCAACTTGCACGTATAGGCCTATATGTATAATACACTAATTATTCAAGACATGCACACGATATAGCGTATGGTGCGTCATCCTTGTTTGATCTATACTGAAACTCTCCCAGGGCCGGGAAGCTGAAATATGACTCAAGGGGAGCTGGCGCCCTTAAAAGATGATGGATGTCCCCCAAGGAACCTCTCTTGTGCTTGACTCACAACTCAACAGTTCGTAACAATATGCTTTGGGCCCACTCACTCCTAATGAGGCCGAGAACAATATTTGGGGGTCTTTAAAGAAACAATCATGGAATTTGGTACGCGGTCAGTCATGACAAAGATATTCGGCTACGGGGCCGGCGTCGCAGCTGATGTGTCCTTTGAAGAAATAGGTAATAGGCCTAACGAGCAATTTGTAAAATGTTTGGCATTGCTTGTTATTCTATCTATATTTCTTTAAAGGACAAATTTGAGATGGCCCTACAGCCAAAATATCTTTCTCACGACATACTCGGACTGTATCAAACATCAAAGGAACAATCCCATCGCATCATTTTATGGTACTACAAGTTTTACGAATTCACTAACGAATCATAACGGTAATAGCTGTCAGTGTCCCTTATGTACCGGGCAGTTTGTTCGTATAGGATCACCCCACAATGCGTATGAATGACCTAAATACCAGTATTTCATGTTCACAAATGTTTAGACACTTATCTGTTTGCCTTAGCCCTAATATATGATAAAGATCTGCACAATCATGTTTGATTTTAAGAGGTGACGACACATTACTACAATTGCCTGTATATTCCAAAAAACATGTCAAATTTTTCATTACAGTATATTATTTTAATGTAAGACATTTGTATATAAATCTAAACGTAAAACGCCAACCCTGAAAAATATATTGTCCCGGTGTTCAAATTTGTCGGTTCCGCTTGAGCAATTATGCATATTATTGGGGGAAAACAACCCCATAAATCACTCGACGCAATTAAACAGACCCGTACAATTTGCAAAATACAAGAAGTGTGACAACAATTTCGGCGTGCTTCTAGTATTTTGTATGCCAGGCAAAATAACATAATAGAACATATTATATTGTCCTTGGCTCTTGCTTAAGCCTTTAGAACAAAGCTGTTTGTCTCTTGTTTATAGGTTTTAAAAGGAAATGGTAATTATATTAAAGCGCGCGGAAATGGGGAATTTGTGGCCGTGTGGTGCCCGATAACGTAATTCTCCCTAATTTAAACCCATGGTCGAAAGCAGCATAATATAGCATTCCGTTGGATTCTTATAGCTTAATCAGCTTCGGCCTTTGTGTTGAGTTTGATGGAGATTCCTGTTTTGCTGCTAATTCGATCTAATTTAATTTCCACATTCCATTAACGCCAAGCGGTTGGCTGATTGATTGTATCTCATCTCCGGAACCAATTTCCCGGAGCTCGATCTCGCTACGAACATCTAACCAAAGAAAAACGGTGCACAAAGAAAAACATTCCATTGTTACTGGTACTTGGTACAAAATCCATTACTATATTGTTTACTTGTTCACAGTATCTGGCTGCATTAAAGGGGCAGACCCCCCCCCCCCCCCACCACAAAAACAAACAAACAAACAACAACAACATTAACAACAACAAAACAACAACAAAACCCAGACATCTAGATAGCATTATTAAGTTTTCAGAGACAAAACAGCACATAATAATTATTGTAGATCTCGTTTACAATATACAAACCCTATAGACCCCTTTATTAGTGTCCCAGCAGTGGGTTCTGTAAATAAAGATAGTAAACAACTTCACGCCACTTTTTTCTTCATGTATATTATGAAGGTCAATCAGAGGTCAAACATGTTGAAAAGGCGTGAATCTGGTACTGAGAAACATAGAGAAGACATGAATCTGGGACAGAGAAAGATTAGACTTTGTAAACAATCGATGTGGCGATGCTCGCCCGTACAGCAATGTGACACAATTTGCGTATTAAAGCATCCCAATGTTTTGTCTTATACTCTATGATATGCACGGTTGTAGTCGAGTCCCTGCAAGTCCGTTCACAAGTCCTTTCGTGAAGCCAGTCACAAGTCCTTTCATAAAGGCAGCAGTCACAAGTAACTTGATAAACAATGACAAAGGAATGCTTTTGTCAAAGCTGATTTGAATAGCTTGTGATTTGAATTGGAACTGAAGGACTTGTGATGGACTTGCAGGGACTTACAGGGACTTGCAGGGACTTGTGATGGACTCGACTACATCCCTGATGATATGGTCCGATATTTCAATGTTCTTACATTTTACATAACGCTTATCCAACATGAAGGTTCTTTTGCACCGAGCACATAAACGACAGAACACCATGTGTGACGACGACGTTGCCGCGCTTGTGATCGACAATGGCTCCGGTATGTGCAAGGCCGGGTTCGCCGGAGATGACGCCCCAAGGGCCGTTTTCCCCTCCATCGTTGGACGACCACGCCACCAGGTAAAGAATCTCCTTTCAATTTTGTGCCATTTAAAAAAAAAATACAAAGCATTTGACAAGGCCATTTCAGTTACCTGATTGTCTTGGTTTTCCCCAAAGGGTGTCATGGTTGGCATGGGACAGAAGGACAGCTACGTCGGAGATGAAGCCCAGAGCAAGAGAGGTATCCTGACCCTGAAGTACCCCATCGAGCACGGTATCGTCACTAACTGGGACGATATGGAGAAGATCTGGCATCACACCTTCTACAACGAGCTGCGTGTGGCCCCCGAGGAACACCCCGTGCTGCTGACTGAAGCCCCCCTGAACCCCAAGGCCAACAGAGAAAAGATGACACAGGTGAATAACCGTTTATTTATCGACGTGTTAAGTTATTACATTTACCCCAAAACATTTAAAAATTAAAGCCGAATGTCAATATGTTGTAAACTCGATCTTTGTATTACTTTCAGATCATGTTCGAGACCTTCAACACACCCGCCATGTACGTGGCTATCCAGGCCGTGCTGTCTCTCTACGCCTCTGGTCGTACCACCGGAATCGTGTTCGACTCTGGTGACGGCGTGTCCCACACTGTGCCCATCTATGAGGGTTACGCCCTGCCCCACGCCATCCTCCGTCTGGACTTGGCCGGCCGTGACTTGACTGACTACCTGATGAAGATCCTCACAGAGCGTGGCTACTCTTTCACCACCACTGGTGGGTTTCTTCTAGACCACATTGCATGCAATTGGACTGCCAAATGGTCAATCACTAATTTTATTTAACAAATTTGTGCCGACTCCTTTTCTTTGCAGCTGAGCGTGAAATCGTTCGTGACATCAAGGAGAAGCTCTGCTACGTTGCTCTGGACTTCGAGCAGGAGATGCACACAGCAGCCTCCAGCTCTTCCCTGGAGAAGAGCTACGAACTTCCTGACGGACAGGTCATCACCATCGGCAACGAGCGCTTCCGCTCTCCCGAGGCCATGTTCCAACCCGCCTTTCTGGGCATGGAGAGCGCAGGCATCCACGAGACCACATACAACAGCATCATGAAGTGCGACGTGGACATCCGTAAGGACCTGTACGCCAACACCGTGCTGTCTGGTGGCTCCACCATGTTCCCCGGTATCGCCGACAGAATGCAGAAGGAGGTAACATCCCTTGCCCCGCCCACCATGAAGATCAAGATCATCGCTCCCCCAGAGAGGAAGTACTCCGTATGGATCGGTGGCTCCATCCTTGCCTCCCTGTCCACCTTCCAGCAGATGTGGATCAGCAAGCAGGAGTACGACGAGTCTGGCCCAAGCATTGTGCACCGCAAATGCTTCTAAAAAGTGAACTATGAACTTGAAATATGAACTCTCTTATTGCCTTCAAGACATTCGATCTCCTGAAAAACATTCACACTGTAAAAATTAACTATTACGTAAGATGAGTTACCACCTCCGCTTCCATTTGTTCTTTTTCTGTTGTTTAATCTTGTATCTCGTAAAAATTATTTGTGTCTACACAACCAACCTTATTTGGCTAAGCAACTGTGCATGTGGAAACTGTTCCAGTTGGTCACACAAGTACATAACTAAGAATTCTGACTGGAACGATTTCTTTTTCTCAAAGCTAATAAGGCCAAGGCCGGGTCATTGGAAAACTGTACCGTCAAAGGCCCAATCTCGTAATACATGTATTGGAGGTCCATGTCAATGCCAGATATCGTATTCAAACCGTTAGTATTCGTCTGAAAAGGATATGTTGAATGAAGTTCACATTATTGCCTGGGGATAGACTACCGTGTTGGACTCGGCCACGTGTTATGTTTTGCATGGCAAGTTACTTTGGGGGTAAATATTCCACTAGTGCCTTATTGTTTTTTATCTTGGCTTGTCGATTCGCAAAAAAACAACTCACAATACTGAAGTATTCAGAAGTATTTTACTATAGTATTTTAAACTTGTTCTATATTAAAAAACAGTTAAAGAAATGAGTTTGTTTTTGATTGAAATAGGGGACGTAGGACAAAGGGAACAATGGGGTCCCCTATTCCGCAAAGGTCTCCGATTCAGACTCGTGTGCAAATCCTATGGCGATCATCCGAAAACGTTAGAGTACAAACAAAAGAGGGAAGACGGTCGCACAATGCCCCGTCCCCTATTGACGGCATTTACCCACTTGTGTGCGTTTGTGCATACTGGTGTTTCTTTGTGGGCATGTGATGAATGTTGTCTTGTAAAATATAAGGGAACATTCTTTTTTATAATAATAATAATTATAATAATTTGGGAGGCTAATCATCCTTACTCGCAGCTGGTGTGCTGAATTGCGAAGGACGCGGCTACAACGTGGTCGAGTCGCTGGCACGTAAAGGCGCCTACGGCAGCCGGCCACATCGACTCATATATGACTACTTAGCACAGCCTGAGATCGAAAGTGTTTGATTTTTCAGGAGGGAGGAAAACCGGATGACCTGGAAAAAACCCTCGTGGCACAGGAGAGAACCAATTACGCACAACTCTACTCACATATGGTATGGCCGGGAATCGAACCTGGGCCACATTGGTGAGAGGCAAGCGCTTTACACACAAGCCACCCATGCTACTTTACATATAGCTTTCCAGTGAAGCTTTATTGGTGAAATTATCACACCTGAAAAACAAATTCAATTGTTACCGTCAGCTTTTAAGTTTTTTAATATGAAGTAAACAATAACACAAGTTTCACAACAGCTGCCATATCGATGTGCAGAGGCACTCTTTTAAACTATATGTCCGATGACGATTGCCGATAACAATTTAAAAAACAAATGTTTTTACTAATCTACAGTGGAATTAGAAACATTAAAGTTTAAACCAGTTATTTATTTTGTTATACACTGGTATTTTATTGCAATTATATAATTATTGCATAATCATAGAAAAGATATAAAAATGTTCACTTTTTGGCTTGTTAAAACGCGGTAGTCGAGTATGCATGGCATAAGTATGGTGTACAGCAAAACAAAAAGCGACAGAACGTTTATTTAACATTTAACAATATCATATTACTTGGGTAGAGAGTTAGACAACCGCAGTTGACTTTCGACAATGTAAAGGCAAATTTTTGATAAGATGCGGCTCTCCATATTGCCTCCTGTTACCGACTGTAAAATATTACCACTTGAAAGGCGGAGGTTTTTGAATTGCCCGTATTTCTAAAACACGCATCCTTGGCTGCCTCCTACTCATGCAAACGTTGTCAACGTCCGCCAAATTACGCGAACAATGGCACAAAATGATGAACGTTTGCATTGCTCGCGTGAGTGGAACCAGCCTTGGCCTGGACGCTTGCTGTTATAGTTGGTTCCCGATCAGTTCTTGCATTTCTGATTGACGATATCTGCACCCTTTTCCTGGTACTCCTGCGCGCTGACCGCCAGCTCGGAAAACCCCTCCCACTCGGCCAGGAGGGACCCGCCCAACCAGGCCGACAACGCCCTAGTGGGCGGGGTCAGCACCCGTACCTCCGTCCCCTCGCCGGCCAGGACCTTCATCTCATTCCTCAGGCGGCCGGAGAGCTTTGAGATCAGCGTAGAGCCCCCGACGGTCACGATGGTCCGGTAGAGGTCCGCCCGGGCTGACTCGGCGCAGCGCTCGATGCTCCGATGCGCCATCTGATGGATGCCCTCGGCGATGGAGCCGGCCCCCTCTGGGTCTAGGAGAGAGGGCTGGAATAGGGGCTCCGTGATTCGAAAACGCTCCGTTCCTACCGCGATCACCTAGACAAGTGTAAAATGCGAAATACTCGGGTGGTTTTTGTTTCGAATCACCAACCGCCATTTCGTTTGTGCAGATGTCCAGTTCCAATAAAATTGTAACATCTTTTGCAAAACGAATTAACTTTTTGTTCACTTTGAAAGAGAGATTTTTCTATTTTAGTTTGGGTATTTTTTGAATATCTGGTATTTTTATAGTTCAATAGTAACTGATTAGACCATTATGTAATAGTCGAGCTGGGCTCAAAAGGCTCAGGTGAGGACGTAATTTACACTCGATGGCTCAGTCATCAATCTTGACTCGGATGTGAGAGGACTATAGCTAGCACTTCGGACCCAGCAAATATTTTTGAGCTTTTCAGTTTTGCAACGTTGCCAATTTAAATCTTGCCATCTCATTGTCCAAACTATAAAGGCCTACGGCCCTGACGCAGCAAAATAAAGTCATTCACTCATTGGCACGGAATCGCCATCTTAAAAACCAGAGCAAGACTATGCACTTACAAACCAATCACACTATGCTATAAGATCTCACCTGTCCGTCTGGAAGGGTGTAGTCTTCGGTCGTCGATCCAGCAAACTTGAACTCGTCCTCATAGGTACTAGCGACGTAGCTCAGCTTCTCCTTAATGGCTGTTGCAATCTCGCGGTCAGCTGATGGATTCCAAACGAGATAAAACAACAAGATTATTTGTGTTCGCCACTCGTGTGCATTTAGTGAGCAAGATGAAGTGCACAGTACACAAGACTGTATCTTTTTCCACAAATCTCCTTGAATTTGGAAACTTCAGTCTGGCACAAGTTCAACATTTGTTTTAGTAACACTTGGCCGTTTTGTCCAAGCCCGAGCTTAGGCTCTGTCCCTGGCTCATCATTGCCAAACTGAATGACGGCGAAGCCAATGACGGAGACGAAGCTGTGGTTTGAAAAACGGCCTAAATCTATCGCGTTGCCAACGCTTATGGTATCTCTCATTCTCAAGCAGGGTTTAGACTTAAAGGTCTTCTGGATAATTATGGAGACATATAAATGAAGCCGAAGTCAAAACAAGACCGAGAGATGAACAAATCTTCGACTTTGCTTTAGAACACCAAATCTATCGCCAACGCTTATGGCGTTCCTCAAGAACGGTTTGGACTTAAAAAGTAATATGGATTATCCTGGAGACATAAATACAGACGAAGTCAGAACAAAACCGAGAGATAGAAAATCTGGTGAATATGCGCTCTCCATTGTATTGTGACTTCGATGCATATCCCCGCTAAACATACTTCCCCTAAAGAACAAGATCAGGCTGCAACATTTTCGATTTGAACTAGTAAAAAGCAGGTGTGTCCCAAACTATACTATACCGACAATCTTACTTATTGAGATTCCCTCTCGCTCGTTGAGCAGCTTCATCAGGAGGCTCGTCATCTGTCGGCCAGACACAGCGTCTGTGGTCTGGATCCCTTCCCGGACTACTGTGCCGTCCACGACAGGCACGGTGCTCGCCATGCTATCCCCTATGTCGACCACCAGGCCTGTCGTCTTCTCCAAACTGACGAGAGAGAGGAACTGTTGCAGGGCGACGTAGAAGGACGGCACCTTGCATCTCTCAAACATGATCTGCAACATGTTCACATCAGAATGCTTGAGAAATCCGGGACGTAACATTTTTCAGAGATTTGACCAGAAACAGTCACCAGAAATTACAAGAGACAATCAGTATTGAGCCAACTACAGGCATTCCGCGAGTCCAACACAACTTCATCTCATACAACTCACAAGCAAGTATACAGACCATCCAAGAAGACTTGTGCAAGTCAATTGTTATGCCATGTCTCAACGTCCATATCCGGATGATATCCCATAGTAAACCACAAGCCAGTGATAATACCACAAGTGACTGGGGTCAGAGTTAATTCACTTTACGTAATACCAGGATGACCTGTGAGGCTTGCCTAACTTGTTGTGTCTTGATTTGAACTCTCCAAATGGAGGCCTGCATGTGTTAATGTTCAGCATTCACCCAGGTCTAAACGACTACATTAATGGTGAGGATCGAACAATTGAAGGTCCCCTTTGTCGCGTCATTTAGCACTGAGTCTATCGACTCGGATACTAACTCTGAAACTATCGATTAGATGTACCTAGCGTTGAAGTTGCCTCTCTTACAATTCTTCGCAAGTCCTATCAAAAGTCCTCAACTTAAGTCATCAGGTCTCAAATCAAGTCTCAAGCTATCTAAGTCCTCAAGAGTAACCACTAATATATAGGTCCCCACAAGTCATCAGGTCTAACATAAAGTCTCAAGCTATTAAAATCGTCAAGGTCAACAAGGACTCGTAGTAGTAGTTGGACTTGGCATTTGATGACTCGACTATCTTTTTCTCTTTTACCTCTGCGAGTCTTGCCCTGGATTTGTCCATCTCCGTCGCCTCCAGGGGCCCGTCTGTCAGCAGCACGGGGCACTCCTCAAGGGAGTCACACCCCAGAATATCCATGTAGGCGAACCTATGGACGTGGACCAGGTCATCCATGTTGGTGACGCGGTACTTGTCTACCGGGTAGCTCAGGTTCAGAGTGTCCCGGATTTCCATTGCATCTTCCCCGACCAGGATGTCCGGGGCGCCGCTGGCTGTTTCCGTACCCTTCAGGACGGTGCCACAAAGACAGTTTTGTAACTTTAAAAAACTTAGATTTGCTTGGTGGGGTGGGATTGTTACAAATAATGAATGTTTAGAGGTACATGGTTGATTTAAATTCAAGTAAATGTTACGGTAAAAGGGTTAGGTGGAGTTTATGACTGTTTCAGATTATAAGATGGTTTGACACATAATGCGAAGTAAAATAAACAAGAAGCATTTCGGGCGGCTCATTACAGTTTTAAAGTTATAAATCATTCTGGCAATGAAACCAAGGATCCCTCAAAAGCGCCCAAGGCACATTAGCTAGGTACAGTTTTAGGGGCAGTTTGGCAACGGTGATGAAGCCAAAAATGGAGCCTAATATACTAGCTGGGGTTTTGAAAACGGCCCTGTAGGCTAACCTCTTTTTCCCGTCCGACAACAGTCCGGAAAGTCTCCTCCGGTACATCACGACCAGAGATGCCCACTCGGGTCAGATAGGCCCCGCTGTCAATCACGACGGTCCACCTGTAACTCATCATTCACCTCTCGATACACTCAATATAGGGCAGCTGTTCAAGAACGCACGGTATTTGCATTGATATACAAGTATTATGTGCTGAACAAGCCGCTGTTTAGGCCTGCTAGTTCATGAAATTACGGGGCAAATGTGATTTCCTCTATCGGTTCCTGGAATCTACGGGGGTGTTAACAATAATGTCTGGAGTGCACAAAAGGTATGGGACATATCGGGTAGAGTATCTACAAGTTTAATCAAATACATATACAATGCAAATACAAGGTGGCAGAAGTGCACTACCATGCATTGTCAGTACCTCCATGCATGGTCATAGCAAACAATACAGGCGTGGAATTCTACGGAATTCTACTTATAGTGTATGCCATATTTCATATCTATAATATTGGTAATGACTGTGAGACTGTGATACAGTGTCACATTGATTCCATACATTTTTGTAACTGTTCCAAACCGTTAGTTGAAGTTCATGGCTGAAGCTTTTAGAAGTAACTATATATACGTACCAACAAACAATCCATTCTTGTTGTGTTAATGGCCGGATTTATTACTTGACGTTCAACAATTTTCACAAAAGGTTTCCTCATTTCAACTGAAACTTTCTCAACGGTAAGTTTGTGAAAGCATCAAAAAAATACCATATCATCGACAACACCGGCCATATGAATCTAGCTTAATTGAAACGTATTCCGAATAAAATATTAGTGTGATCGTTTCCTCATTTCCCATTCTGAACGAGTTGCACATCTAGAAAGGACCAGCAAAATATCATGTCTGGTGACACAAGGGATGCATTCTTATCGTGCGAGCGTAGTTGCCAACGTTTGCCAACTACGCGAACAATTGAATATGTATTGAATTGAATGTGCACACATAAAATCAGTGAACGTTGGCAAACTTTTGTATTGTTATTCGCGAGAGGGGACGCAGACCGAGCCTACAACATCATCATTAAATATCACAGACGAAATAGTCCAAATGACTACAATACACGTACATGTATACTTACATCAGGTAACCACTGCTCAATCTAGATAGCTAGACAGATGTACTGAGGCTAAACGTTGGATTCATGCGCATCCGGTTGGTCAGACTGCCAACAATGGCGAAATAGCTCTAGGCCCACAGCAACTTAACTTTCTATTGTACTTCACCTAATAACAACACTGCCCACCAACTATATTCTGACAACCTGAATGTATCCGCACGATCCACCTTGTCTTGCTTGTGATCAGAAACAACCTCGATTGGTTCACTGTCAATATGACTAGAAAGAACAAGAGACGGAAACGAAGCTGATCTGTATATTTTATACACACCGTACTCGATTGTAATACTAAACTACAGACCAAGCGATCCTGAAATGATTTCCGAATTCAGTATCCGGGTTTTGTGGAGACAAACCTTATGCGTTATGGGCGGGGTCAGAGGGCAGTGGTTAGTTGTATAGCAGTAACCCTTTGTGTAACTAATTAAACGAACAAGAACCACTGACCTCTATACATGGACAGATCATCATTGTTTCATTTTGAAGTGCAACATGGCGGACCCACGACGTGACTCTGTGAGCCAATGAAATGTCTAGGTGTTGGTACGATACGTATTACGTAATGTTTATAAATACAAAATGTACAGAATAAATCCGCTGACCTCCACACCTGGACATTTCATTGGCTCACAGCAGTGACGTCTCGGGTCCGCCATGTTGCACTTCCAGTTCGCGCTGACTTCAAGTGTTAGCACAGCAGAATATGGACAATGGTCCGTCCAGGTGTAGAGGTCAGTGACAAGAACCTCTGAGATTATGTACACGTACACAATGTACGTACTTGTAACGCATAAAGGATATGGTAAAAGGTGATGTGTTCATTGTGTTGTTCTACGAGATATGAATCTGCACCAATTGTGATAGTGTTGATGGTTACTGCGGCAAAAGTCTGGTACATTATAGGCCTATCACGGAGTCACACAACGCTTCAATTGGACCGTTGCGTACACGTGATATAATGTTTCGTACCGCGCATGCTCTTTTTTAAACATCATTATCAGATGCATAATGGCTGCCATTGGCATGTCCTATATATTTTAATTTGTGACATTTGAACTTACAGACTAGATTAAAATATGTATAACGTGTTTGTAGGTGTTGACACAGAGCTGTAACGTTAGTCAACGTGCACGTGGTCAAGGTAGAGCTGTGCGCATGTCCTTCCTGTTTTACTTCCTTGATTTTACTTCCCTTTAAAATAATCCTTCGAAGCTACGAATTAGAACAAGAAAAACAATGAATTCAAATCTAATGAAGTTTTTGACTTAAAATGTCTCAAAAAATATCCTCAAAGCCGCAAAAAAAGAGACCAATACAAATAGTAACGTCGAGGTTTTGAACCCACACTCTCCGATCCCTACGCCTTGAACCGTATCGACTGAGGTATCGGAAGGCAGGACTGGAGTCGATAATTATTAGCATTATATACCTTCATTGTATTATACGACTATAATAATTTTTGTAGAGTGTGCTTAACAATTCATCCATTTGGATGTCGTTTGGAACAAATAATTCACCACATCCACCGGCTCTTCTCCAGGGAGGAGCTGGCGGCATTTCCGTCTCGTAGTACAGGGCCGGCAACGTAGCAGGGCTTCTCGAACCGCAGACGTTCGACTGCATGTGTTTAGTGAAACAGCCAAGACAAATTTGTGTCTGTATTTGTCTAGTAATTATACCCCATAGATGTTCAGAAAAGTATAGAATCTAAATCTTAAACTTAGAGTTGTTAGATGAGACAGTGCACTCCATATAAAAATGTTCATACAGACTTAGCGTGAACGATGACTGGGCCAGACTCGTCGTACTCCTTCTTGCTGATCCACATCTGCTGGAAGGTGGACAAGGAGGCAAGGATTGAGCCACCGATCCATACGGAGTTCTTCCTTTCTGGGGGTGCGATGATCTTGATCTTCATGGTTGACGGGGCCAGTACTTCCAACTCCGTCTGCATCCTCGCTGCTATGTCGGGGAACATGGTAGAGCCGCCCGCCAGGACGATGTTGCAGAACAGACCCTGGCGCATGCTTTCCTTACACTTCACGATGCTGTCCAAAGCCATCTGGTGAATTCCAGGGCTATCAAACCCAAGAAGGTCCGGCTGGAAAAGGACCTCTGGGCAGCGAAACCGTTCGTTGCCGACGGTGACGACCCGTCCGTCAGGGAGCTCGTAGCTTTTCTCCTGCGAGGAGCTGAAATGCTCACATTCCTCCTGGAAGTTCCGAGCGACGTAGCAGAGCTTCTCCTTGATGTTACTAACAAGGTGGCGGTCGGCTGCACGTGCAGAGAAAGCGGAAACAGTAAACAAGCTTTGAAAAGAGGGTTAAAGTCGACAGCAATAACCCTGAGAATAATGTCGAGATAGCACATGTCGAGAATAAACTGAACCTCGACAGTGCCGAAGCCACCATTAAGCCGCAGGGTTAGAATAAAGTTTTATACAAATATGACTCAAGAAATAGGAAAGACAAGGGTTCGCATACTGCAGAGGCGAAGTAACACCAGACGAAACAACCTGGCTCATTTAATAAATAATATCATGCCGATTTCGAGTAGCTTACACAAATGATTCGTGAAGGGATAGCCACGCTTTTTGAGGAGTTCCCTCAGAAAGTCGGTCAAGTAAACGCCGCACAAGTCAGTGCAGGAGGTGGCGTGAGGCAGGGCGCGACCATCGGAGACAGGCACCGTGTTGGAGACACCTCCGCCGGCACTGACCACGAGCCCCGTGACGCGACTAGCGGCGTAGAGAGAAAGCACGGCCTGCGAGGCCAGGCACATCGAAGGAACGCCGAAGGTCTCGAACATGATCTAAATAAGAAAATCAAATTTGTTTGTGCTTGACCTTCAAGAAAGCAATTCATTTTCTCACCGTCACTGACCGACTTAATTACTGCATGGCCGTTCGACTTACTGCCTGACTATTAAACTAATCAACTTAATCAGTGACCCACACATCGACTAATCGACCATCTGACAGGTGGTCTGACTATATCGACCACCTCACAGCTGAACTAAGCAAGACATTTTACAAGCACCTGTGCCGTCTTTTCCCGGTTAACCTTAGGGTTTAAAGGGGCTTCAGCCAGCAGCACGGGGTGCTCTTCTGGGGCCACACTTAGCTCGTTGTTAAAGGTGTGATCCCAGATCTTCTCCATGGCGTCCCAGTTAGTGACGATGCCGTGCTCGATGGGGTACTTCAGGTTGAGGAGACCCATTTTGCTAAAGGCTTCCTTGCCAACATAGCCGTCTTTTTCACCCACGCCAATCCAGCCCTACAAAGAACACGAGCCGGTGAAGGAGACGTGGTTACCGAAGACAAATATAACATCTATTTAGATTATGTTATGCGATCGCCGATCTCAACAAATCATTGAGAAATTCGTCTTCTTTCACTCAGACTCTGAATCTAAATTTTGCTGAGATCTTTTCCGGGTCGTATAGGAATTTTTCTGATCAGAAATGACATCATTGTTCAGGGCTTTGTGACCCAGAAAATTGTGATTTTTGACCTAGAAAAGGACCAAGCAAATTTTGATTCAGGTTCTGAGTCAATCAAATAATGGAGGTAAAAATGATCCAGGCCGGGCTGACTTTTAGAGTGTAGCCGACAAAATGTGTATAATTATATGTGACCATTAATCTACATGATGCGTCTGAAGCTAAAAATAAAATAAAAATAGCCTTGATTCTACATCATGTTATTTTACCAAGTGATGACGTGGTTTTCCAAAGACTGAAGGGAAGGAGACTCTCGGATTGTCATCCCCTGCGAACCCGGCCTTGATCATGCTGGATCCAGGATCGATCACCACGCTGGGTCGACCGTCACGAGACATTCTCGTGTTGGTGAACTAAAGTTATACTGTACCTCAAACAAATGGTTCAGAAAATAGGCGTCCAGATTATCTACAGGTTTATTGCCTGTGTGGTTTTGGAATCGAGTGACTGTATAGAGCTAAAGCCCTGAGCCTTTATGACACCAGCAAGGTCAAGTGGAATTGTGTGGCACATTCAGTTCCTGTCCTATCGAACGTGGTATCCTAATGTTATTGATCATTGGAGATGGTTGTACGCGACTAGCTGTGCCACTCACTGACTGACCTGTGACTGCCACTTGCGAGACTAGTGGGGAGTTCTGGCGGGGTAGTTCGCGAGAGACGGTAAAGTATGGTGGCCCTGAAGGGACATCAAAGACGCGGTAAAGCCTTGGTACTACGTACAGCAGCAGCATGCCTAGCCTATTCATATTCACAAATCATACCCGGTCAACGAACCATAAACCTAACTAAACCAAGCTTTTATTGAGGGCGTCCGCTTCAATCGGTGAATTGCTGCACAGTGGGTCCTTTCCATATGGGCTCGGGCGGTCTGTTCTGACACGCAAAACTCGTTCGTGACTTCGTGTGTGTGATTAAAGAATTTTTATGAGTTTCAGTGATTTGTTCTGCCCAGCGGCGAGAGTTTTTTAAATTGTTTATCAAAGTAAAATCTTGGCCAGAAGACGACAGAACTAGCAAATTAAGCGTACACGTTTGACAACAGATTTTGTCTTGTCCTAGATATTGTATTCGTCATCACAGCTTTATAAAATAGAATTTGAATGCTGCCAACAAGCCTTACAATTCAAGATTATTTACACTTGCCCCTGGCCCAAATAAAAAAAAAAGAATTATGTATCATCACCAATACAAACGTTACTGAAGGATACCTTACTTAAAACAAGTTTTTGCTAATAATTAACTTTAAAACTTTTTCAGGAACACAGTGATTCTCTTGTACATAAATGTAAAGTATTAAAAGTTAAAGATATTTATTGTTCCCAACTTGGTACTTGTATGCATCAAATTAATAACTCTAAACTACCTAAATCTATCTGCTCAATGTTTACAACAAAATGCAAATATTCATCACTATTTTACAAGACAACGTACTGATTTTCACCGTGTTTTCTCACGTACTAAACTTCGTGCAAATACTGTAAAACACGAGGTTCCCAAAATATGGAATTCACTGGATACACCTTTAAAAAATATTTGCAGCAAATCATTGTTTAAATACAAATATAAGACTCACTTACTGAATAATTATCTATTATAAATCTATGATGAAATATGTATAACGTGGTTGCTGGTCATGTTAATGTCCCCTGTTACATGTAGTATTTTATAGATCGTTTATGCGGGTGTATAGGCGATCCGATTTAATTGTTGTAACTTACATTAATTTTGTATAACGGGTTTACTGGTTAAGTTTTGTTCTTTGTGGTAATTTGTGTGTCGTTTATGTGTGTATGCGATCCGATTGTTGTTATTTAAATTAATTTCGGTGGGGTCACTACTCGACAAGCTTTGCTTTTTAGAGACCCCCATCCACATAATTGTAATCTGGTTATGCTTTGTATGGTTTGTCTCTTGCTATGTGGCAAATAAAGCAGGGATGTAGTCGAGTCCATCACAAGTCCTTCAGTTCTAATTCAAATCACAAGCTATTCAAAATCAAAAGCATTCCCCTTGTCATTGTTCATCCAGCTACTTGTGACTGCCTTTATGAAGGGACTTGTGACTGGCTTTATTGAAGGGCTCGGAACTTGCAGGGACTCGACTACAACTCTGAAATAAAGTAAGATTGATTGATTGATACTGGCCATACCAACCTTCCATTAAGTTTAAATGTTTCAACTGTGTTTGTTGAACACAAGATTTTGCCCAAAATGTTCATGGGTGTTTTTTCAGTCCATAATACAAATTAAATAAAAACAGTGTGTAAGCTGTTCTTTAATTTGTCTTAAGGTCACCTCAAGTTTTCTAAGGGAGGAACAACGACCGAACAAAAGACACCGCCCTATAAACAAAGAAGGCCATGATGTGGCCAAAGGTAAAAACCAAATCCTAATCGGGATTACAGAGGACCAGTCAAATACAAATTCGCCTCATTATTCATGTCATCATAATTATGCGTATTAAGTTAATAACCTTATCTTTTGTGGTAAAATTAACCTAATGACTTATCAAAACGTATCGAGTATAGGTTTTAAACTATGATAGAGCCAGGAGTGGATTTGTTAATATGTTGTGAATTAACAGTATTCAAGTCATTTTTCAAATCCTTGCCAAATCAGTCATTAACAGTCGATTCGGCTTGTGTATAGACTACTTGGTGAGACTACTTGGTGTCACAATGGTGCACGATGCTTGGGCCAGACTCTTCGTACTCCTGCTTGCTAATCCACATCTGCTCGAAGGTGGGCATGGAGGCAAGGATGGAGCCACCGATCCACGCGGAGTACTTCCTCTCTGGGGGAGCGATGATCTTGACCTTCCTCCCCGGGTGGGCCAGGGCCGCGAGTTCCTTCTGCATCCGGTCGGCGAAGCCGGGGAACATGGTGGAGCCACCATCAAGAACAACACTGGCGTACATGTCCATTTGGGCTTCCGCGTCGCAACTCAGGACGCTTTCCTGGGCAAGCGAGTGGATGCCTTGAAGTTGAAGGACAGTCGCAGTCTCGCCTGCCTCGTACTGCAGGAAGGACGGCTGAAAGAGGGCCTCTGGGCAGCGGAAGCGCTCGTTCCGCACCGTGATGACCTGGCCGTCGGGAGCCTGGTAACTGTGCCCCGGGGACTCTTCGGGCATCGCCTTCTGCAACTCTTTGTCGTAGTCCAGGGCAACGTAGCATGACTTCTCTTTGTAGCCACTGAAGGCTGTATGCGGCACTACAACAGACAACAAAAATACAATAGTTTGCTTTCCGACCGGTTCGATCAGAACTCTATCCATGTGACAAAAATTGCCAGAAATTGCCAGAGGCCGTAGAGAGCGTTTTTGAGCGACTTAATTGGGGACGTCCCTTGCTAGCGGACTATCGTGGTGGGAAGAATGGCGAATTTGCATTCACGTTTGAAAGACTATAGAGATCAAAGAAAGGTCTCGGAAACTGATGCAAATAGATTCGAAGTTACTTATTGTACATGTACCTATTTAAAACGCTGCTATCAATACCAGCTGAGGTATTCAATCGTCATTCCGTAACCCTTTATCGATTTACAGTTTGATCATGTTTTACATATTTTGTAATCATTCTTCTAGTGAAAGGAAGAATATCACAAATTACAGTATACATGTGCATATCAAATAGCTCTTACTCTGCGCGGTAAAATTGTAACGCTCCATAAGCATCCGCTCCAAGTTAGACGTCAGGTCATATCCTCCGTAGTCCAGGCGACGTATGGCGTGCGACACGACGTAACCCTGGTCCACAGGCACGGCGTAGGATGCGCCGAAACCAGACGAAACGACGAGTCCAGTGGTGCGACCAGAGGCGTAGATCGACAGCACTTGCGGGAGGGCCACGTATATGGCGGGCGTGAGGAAGGTCTCGAACATGAGCTACAGTTAGTGTTTTAATTAAAGTACAGTCTCATTAAAACAATTATGGTCCTTGATAATGACCTGGGGCCAATTTCATAGAGCTGCTAAGCACATAAATTTGCTTAGCATGAAAATTTGTCCTTAACAAAAACAAGGTTACAGACCAAATTTTCACGTGATCTTTATTGTTCTTGATTGATAATCAGCTGTTTTTTTGCTTAGCATGAAAAAGCCGAAGAAATTTGGCTGGTAACCTGTTTTTAATGAGCAAGACTTGTTGTGCTAAGCAAATCTGAGCATAGGCCCTCAGCCTTGGGGGTTGATCGGTATGTGGGGAATATTGCTCATGGAGATTTTGGGCAAAGTATGCACCCCTGTATTGGGAAATAATAAATATGTGATAGCATTTCAGTGGTGGTAGCTGTATGGGTGTTATAATAGGCCGTATTATTGAACGTAGAGGGCGCTGTGCTCACGGTATTTGGGGGGTATAAATAAAAGTGACTAGGAGATAATTCACGTCAGTTTAAATATTCTTACAGCTCCAAAATATTTTTTTTTCTAATATTCAATTTTTAGATAAAAGTAAAGTTACTAAAACTACTTCAATGAACGCGATTTTGCCTGTGTTGGGTACCCAGAAAATGGCGTCTTACAGCGCCCTCATGCGGCCAAAAATACGGCGCAATTCACCTGTGCCATCTTTTCCCTGTTGGCCTTAGGTTCGAGGGGACCTTCAGTCAGCAAAACCCGGTGCTCCTCCGGTTTTACTTTCAGCTCCTCGTGGAAGGCGTGATGCCAGACCTTCTCCATGCTGTCCCAGTCGGTGTCGACGCCTTTTCGGATCGGGTACGACAGCGACAGGATGTGCCGCTTGCGTTCGGCTTCGTCGCCAACGTACATGTCCTTTAAGTTTTCTATGCCAGCAAACTTTTTTCAAGATGATATAAGATTTCAAGATTTGCATGGTGGTCGTAAAGAACTAGGTTTGCGGTAACACCATGTGGTTGAATCTAGTTTTAGGAAGAGAACCGTTTGAGCATGGACTCCGATCAGCATTCTCTCAAAGTTTTTGGAGACTATGGTATAGTGAGCCAAAGTCTAAAGCTGGTTTGTTTTAAAGATGAATGCCAAATTAGTCTTTGATGTTCTTGTCGTTTTTGTCAAAACGACGAAACTGCTTCAAGAATATAAAATGAATATAAATTATATCTGGCATAATAATAAACATGTTTAAAAAGATTGTTTTTGTCTATAAGCCTGCTTGCCTTTATTTCTTCCAGAGCTTTATCGCTGTTGCAACAAAACTGGTAAAGCACCAACATTACAAGATTCGTCTATGGCGTGCCGATCCAACATTCATTACTTACGCGGCGACATTTGAGAGTTATTAAACTAAAAAGAATTATTAGAGATATCTCTAAATAAATAAAGATAAATTTTCTCCAATTCATTTAGAGATACTGTATCTCTAAAATATCGCCGCGTAAGTAATAAATGTTAAATCGGCTCGCCATAGACGAAACTTATGAGACGTCATCACCAAGTTTCGGTGCATTACTAGATTCGCTGCATGTTTTTACTCACGTGAGGCCGTGGCTTTCCAACCATGGAGCGGAACACGACGCTGGGAGCGTCTTCCCTGGCCAGCCCAGCCTTGATCGTCCACGAGCCATTGTCAATGACGATGGCAGATTTAGCGCCGGTAGACATCGTGCGGATTAGTTGCTTTTCATTTCAAAAATTGAAAATTTAAGTGTCGTCCGGATACTACACGTGTTTTTACTTTTACAGCATTGTTAATCAGGCGAAGTGGTATCCAACTAGTACAACCATTCAACCAATCTCATTTCCATGAAAATACATCGATGAAAACCAATGACTTTACAGAATAAATGTTTTGATATACCTCATTCCAATGGCGATCTAACACTAATCTTAACTAACTCTTAATCCGTTCTTAATCCTTGCTTATCCTCCTAATCCGAAAATAGCCGAGTCTGCTTATGTGACTTGTTATTTTGGCTGAAATGAACCATTACTAATTCGAAATTTATTTTCGAATTGGAGGAGCCTATATCAGTACGAATCTAACTAATCTATGTTGAAACCTAAATTTTCGAGTTGAAAAAAAAAAGTAATCTCGTAAATCTAGGAAAAATGAAAATGTCTGGGAGAAAACTACGCATGACGTTTTCTCTATGGAAACCCCACCGGGAGTACTAATAAAATGCCAGGGTTGGAATAATACTAGACGCGGCGTGCCATAACTACAACTTACTTCCGGGTTGAACAATACAGCCAGGCACTTCAAACTCGGGACCGTACAACATATACACTGCCTACACAATGTACCGCGTTTTCGTTTACATACATCTATAGCGGTTTGAAACGGGGAATGACACAAAATGCTATTGCATGTTCGCCCGGCGTGGTATCGTAACAAAAAAGTCGATGGATATAGACAAGACAGATTTACCGTAACCATGGATGAATATAGGCGTACATAAACGCCATGATAATTATGAGTGATCCCAGCAGAGTGATCGGTAATTTGTATAAAGGTAAATTGTGATAATCAACTTACAGTACTGGTAATTGCTTCTGACGTAAACAAACTTATATCATCCAAGCGTCGTCGTTGGGCTATGATGTCACAGTCACAGACATACAATGCTTATATACCTTTAGCTTGATCTTGATTAGATAAGCTCCAACTTGGATCAATGACTCATTGCGGGATCGATAGCCTATTCAACAACAGGAAAATTTACGCGAGCTCATTAGCATGAAATGTACCCCCCCTCACTATTGTTTTTGAAAAAGGAGGCCGTTTGGTAAAACAAATTGTGGGATTGTGTGAATATAGCAAAGGATCAACTTCCTGGTTTTGAGCTTCAATCTGAGGGCAGACTCAGTGATACAATTACGGTTGAAAAATGGGTCCTAATTGTCCTAGAATGTGGAGGGATGCCATTTGTAAAATGGCTGCGTGCAGGCTCGGGAAGTATCACTTTTCGAGAGGTGAGTTTCGTTTGGTGTGAATATTAAAAAATTTAATTGGCTAAAAATTGAAAAGAAATGGAAAAATAAGACAATAATCTGATTGTTGTTTGATCTACATGCACACCGCACATTGTACAATTAACGTAAAGCTAGCTGAATTAGCTCCATGGCCGACCTACGCCCAATCCACACCCCTAGCTCTACCAACCTCTTCCTTGCCATTTATGATTTTTAAAAAAAATAATCATTACACTTACAGTATCTCTTCGAAACTTGTTCCTTCCTTACTCAACTTGAGTTCAGCCTGCGCGCGCGTATGCTGGACGCTGGCGCCCTCTATAATTGTATGAAGCGCCGATGCGCAAATAATTAATCACTGATTTTTTTTTTGGAAAGTGAATTATTATGTCTACTAATATTTGTACTTGAAAAAAGTGTTACACTGACTAAATACGTACGTTAGGCCTTATTACAGAAAGCAGTTTCAACAGTTTTAATCATTTTCGAGTTAAATTATTAACCTGTTTATAAAGCGATGTACCGTATTTGCTTAACAGGTTTTTTTAGTGCATGACTTCACTGTACTGAGGTAGGCCCTGTACAGCCGAGTGGATAAGAACACCGAACTCAAGCTCTGGTGTTTCTGTTCAGCAGAGTGTCGGTTCGAGTCCCGGTCGTGACACTTGTGTCCTTGAGCAAGACACTTAACTATCATTGCTTCTCTCCACCCAGTGATAAAATGGGTACCTGTGAGGGCAGAGATGGTTATTGTGATTGATTTAGCCTAGTAGCGCATATATTGTAGCACAGGCCGTATACTCCCCAGGGAGCTGAGATGGTTTAATGATTGAAAATGGCCCAGTAACCAGGGGTAATAATGTTGGAAGCGCTTTGAGATGCCCTTCGGGTGTGAAAAGCGCTATATGAATCCAAGATATTATTATTATTATCCGCAACTGGTCCTCGCGCTTCGGCAGCCAAGAACAGAATAAAAGGCGCCAGAAGAAAGAACAACTATATAGTACATGTACGTACATGTACATGCGAAGCCCAATATACAGAACGTGACCATACAGTATACGGTGCCGTCCACATTGCCTGTCTGAAATGCATTGTCCAAAATGCTATCCTTCTTTATTAATATCTCTTCTGTTCAGAAAACCACATAAAATAATAAGATGATTTGTTGCATATAAACCGTCCATGGTAAGGTAATTATGGAAATTGAGGTCGGTGTATATGCGCATGCATAAAATATAATACCCGGTTGAAACCCAGATTGCCATAAATGAGTCTACTGGTCACGGACCGGTGGTGTGCAGCTAGCTGGGATGCGGCACAAACGGCTCATCTAGGGTGTATCAATATCGAATTCCAATCATAAAACCTGCGTTTTAGTATAGTGTCTCCGAGGACAATTTGAAGGAAAATATGAGGGGTACCCCCTTCCCCTCCTTCGTGGTAGTCATTGTGTTCGCAGAATGTTATTTTGTTAGGGGGGAGTGGGGGGGGGGGGGGGGGGGGGGGGTTCGTAAGGTAACAATATTCTAAATAGTAATACTAATAGTTATGGGGGTCTGAGGGGGAAGTCCCTCTGTCTCATATCGTGCTGGGTATATCTGAGGTACATGTACTTGGGATGTGGCGCGGCCGAGGCACTTCTACATGTATAATAAAAATAATGTGCATGATAACGACGTTCACAGCGCTATACAATTATTATTACCCCGTTCATCATGGCCTTGCCATATGGCAGCCAAAACCAGTGGTCAATTCGTCTTCAACCCTTCCAGATGCTATAGGCACTCATGGATGAAGAGAGGCAGTTGTAGTTAAGTGTCTTGCTCAAGAGCACTAACACCATGATCCTGGCAGGGTTCGACCCCACGCACCATCACACGGGATGATTCTACATATCGTGTATTTAGGTATTATATATTCTCCCATAATATCACCGTTTTAGTTAAAATAAAATATATAAAATAAAATACATTAAGCAAAACGTATACAAATATATAATTCATACCTTTTCCCGTTCTACATTGAATAAAACCTGCGAACCACCAGTTTGCACGATTAGACTCGAAAATATAAAAGTATTAAATGCAATTTTTCGACCCGATGAGTTTCTAATTAGAATAATAAAATTATGAGATGTACACAACCGCGACTAATCTCCTGAATTTCTAATTAGAATTATCTAAGAACAGATGTTATACATTTTCTAATTAACATATCCACCTTAAAACCGCCATTGCGTCATGATCATTCATCTGTATAAGGTACATGTTTAAGGTACCTTTCGAGAAAACATGGTACTAAAAATACAGTTTAAGTTTCAATATAATTAACTGCCTAAAACTAAATTACATATGAAGACAAAACAAACAAAACCAAATCACCAATAAATTCTTTAAAAGAGGTTCGTAAAAAGCTTCCTTCTTATACCACGAAAACAACATAGTTCCACCGACTTCAAGGAAGACGGTAGTCGCTTCCGACTTAAACCTATATTCAACGTATATTATTGTCATAATAAGCAATAACTATTATATATTGTCAACGTGTAATCAATAAGCCTAACGAGAAATAACAATTATGGCAATTATAGGTTTGTAGCTCCCCACTATCTCCCCCCCCCCCCAAAAAAAAAAATATATATATAAAAAAAAATATATATATATAATTGTTTTTAAAGATATTGACTAATTTGGGAAACCACCAACATAAGGCTTGATAGCTCAGTTGGTGAAGCACATGAACGACAATCCAGAGGTCGCTAGTTCAAGCTCCGCCCCGTTTTTTGTTCAATTTTCGAAAGAGAAATAATATTTGACGATGACCCTTAAGTTAACTTGACACTTACTGTGATGCAAACCGTTCCCCAAATCAAATTTTTCATATTAAATAAATCCAAATGCATTATTGCACGAATTCCCACATATTGCACTAATTGCACTACTTGCACCAACTCATAATAATTATTATTGGAAGTTTATTATTAAAGCATTCAGAACTCAATTCCTTCCTTTTATTGGTCTTGCCCTTCAAATGTGAAAGCACCTTTTGATGATGCTGGGGCCAGACTCTTCGTACTCCTGCTTCCTGATCCACATATCCTCGAAGTTGTGCTGAGAGGCAAGGATGGAGCCACCGACCCATGCAGATCTCTTCCTCTTTGGGGGAGCGATGATCTTGAGCTGAGTTGAACGCGAAGCCAGGGCAGTGATCTCCTTCTGCAATCTGCTGGCCATGCCCGGGTACAAAGTAGAGCTACCTGCCAGTACGATGTTGGCATACAGATCCTTCTGCATGTCAGCGTCGCACCTCATGATGCTGTTGTTCGTCATTTCGTGGATGCCGGGGTCTCGCGCTCCGAGGAAGGATGGCTGGAAGAGGGCCTCTGGAAGCGTTCATCGTTGATGGTGATGATCTGTCCGTCTGGGAGCTTGTAGCTCTTCTCAAGGGACGAGCCCGATGCAGCTTTCTTCATCTCATCGTCGAAGTCCAGGGCAACGTAGCAGAGAGTCTCTTTAATGTCTCGAACAGCTTTGCGCTCATCTGTAAGAATGAAGTAAAGGAGTGCACAGAAATTAAGTACTAATTATGTATTAATTAAATTAAGTACTGTAAATTTCATATATACTCTCCTTTAATTGTTTACTAAAGCTTTGCAATGCAAAACCTGCCCAATACTGGTTCGTGTATAGTTCTTGTGACAACACTCGACAACGCACCAGTGGTATCTACAATAGGCAAAGTCTTGATCTCATCGTTAGTGGTAAAGGAATTGCCACGCTCTTTGAGAAGCTTCATCAGGTAGTCAGTCAAGTCACAACCGGCCAAGTCCAGACGGAGGATGGCGTGGGGAAGAGCGCTTCCCTCGTAGACCGGCACGGCATATGTCACCCCTTCGCCGGACTGCAAGACAAAACCGGTACGAGAGCGCTCGAAGGCGTAGAGCGCAAGCACCGCCTGGTTGGCCAGGAAGAAGGCAGGAGTGTTGAAAGTCTCAAACATGATCTGAAATTAACGACTATTTCTTTTTAAATTTTATACAAGATCTGAGGTATCTTGAATTCAGAAAGTGAATTACCGTAAAAGGTCACGGTTTGATCTTAAATAAGTTTCATGCCTTACAGTTAATGATCGGTGTTCTCTGGGGTCAAAACGACACTTCTCGGAATTTTTTTTTGAGGTTTTGACCTTGAAACCTCAGCAAAATTTAGATTTTGACTCCGAAAAAAATAATTTTGACCTAGAAAAGTACCGAATCGGTAGAACTCGTATACTGGGTACATGACTGACGGAGAGTTTTTAGAGCGTAATACATATTATAGGTCTAGACAAATTGAAAATGATAATGTAGCGTCGACCGTCGACAATTCTCGGTGCTCTCAGACAAGTTTATCGAACTCTCATCACCTGTGTCATCATCATAGAACGGGACACAGACAGAGGATTTTTAAAGCCAGTATTAACTTGTCTATTAAAAACTCTGCGGTCAACTTTCCACACAGATCAAAAATACAACTGCTTATTATATTAAAAAGTATCAACTTCGCTGCTTTGGGATATGGCCAAACGCGTTTAATGTTAGTCGAAAAGCCCCAACTTTAGTGATCTATTTTAAGATATCAATTTCCGGAACGCACATCACTATACAAAGACGCTATAATAGGTCAGCGCTCCGATCCGCAAACACTTCGCCGACGAACTCCTCCGCGATCTCCCACTTCCAAAGTTAATGTACAAGTGTCGAACACAAAGTTCTACAATGTATATACAAAATTCAACATGTTATTCATCACCTCTGTCGTCTTTTCTCTGTTGGCCTTTGGGTTCAGAGGGGCTTCAGTCAGCAGCACGGGGTGTTCCTCTGGGGCCACGTGCAGCTCGTTGTGGAAGGTGTGGCGCCAGATCCTCTCCATATCATCCCAGTCATTGACGATACCGTGCTCGATGGGGTATTTCAGTTCCAGTTCATCTCTCTTGCTTAAAAGGAGATCTTCTCCAATGAAGACGTCATCCTGTTTGACCTCTTGTTGGAGCTAGGGCCAACCCACGATCGCAACAAAAATGCAAGTGAATCAAACGATAGTTAAGGTAATAAAATTGTCTACCAACAAATAATAATAATATCCCCCACCCTCTACAAGCATACTTCAACTACCCCGAGGCTAAAACTACCTATACCAATGGTAGCATCTTTCTAGAAGAAAAATGATACCAAGATATCTTAATTTAGGCTAGTACTATAGTTTTAGCTCCAGACCATTTTGTGAAGTGAAGTCAGTGGTCCTTTTGCACAGACAATTAACTTAACTATAAACTAAACTAAACTAGTTATTTCTCGGTGCAAAATTACCCCCGACTGTGCTGGTTTAAATGTGACCTGGCAGTTTGGGGTCAAGGTGACACCTTGTCTTTGTGTACATTTGTGTGTGTGGCCATTTTGACCTGGAAAAGGTTTCATTTTGAAACAAAGATTTTACATAATTATGAAGCAATTTATAAACCTATATACATGGATATTTTTGTAAGATTTTTTTTTTATTTTTTTTATTTGTTCTCTTAAACTTATTGGTTTTGGTCTTCCCACAATGGACAGAAATTTTAATGAATTTATGTTATACCTGGCCGCGTGGTCTTCCAACGATGGAGGGGAAAATGGCCCTCGGGGCGTCATCTCCAGCGAACCCTGCGTTGATAAAGCCCGAGCCATTGTCTACAACCAGAGCGGTAACATCGTCGTCCATGTTTCTCGGGCTTATTAAATTTTAAAGAATCAAAATTACAGAAGAGTTCTTATGCAAGGAATATAGATCGTTTACTGACGATCGTTTACCGAGTTTTGACGACCGTGATTGGGAATCTGCATCTCCTCTTACACTTTACGATCCTCCAAACCCTGATTTTATATGAATGTTCGTAGAACATGGTAAATTCGATTTTTCTAAACTCGTAAAAGGGCACGTGTGATCTTCATGAAACTTGGTGGGTAGGTAGATAGTCTTTACTATACAACCACCGATATGACATCGCGACGCCATAAGTTGATTCTTTTTAAATGAATTTTTCAAGTATTATTTCGCTCGAAACGGCCGTTTGTCAATTTGACAAACATTTCAAGTTTTGCTTAAAACTTCACATTACCATTATCGTTAAGAAACGGGTTTTCGGGGACGACTTACCTTGTAACTGCGTTATACTGGAAATACTGTTAGGATTCAAAAATCGAAGGAAAATGTTATAGAAATCCACACAACAAGACGCTAAAAACTGAGCAAGTGTGAACTCGGAGCAGCCAAACCAGAAATGCGACTATTCTCATTTGCCTCAACCACCAGATGGTGAACAATTATTTTCTGTTGAATAAATGACAATATTTATAGTCATTTGTATGGTCAACTCCGTGGCATTATTTATTACTTGTAATCAATTTTAATGGAGCGTACTGCCATTTGCTGATCATGCACAACAATACAAATAATGAAAAATGGCGTGCGACCAGTTCAGTCTAGATAATGTAAACAGTTCAGATACCTACATTAAACCCGCGCGGCATAACGTCCATTTGTAATCAGACCGTTAATTTTATGTTTTACATAATTTATCACCGAATCTGCTCGCCGACGCTCGTTCAATGAGCGCACATCATGCATGAAGTACCAAATATCCTCGTTGCATACAAAATATATATTTTTACAGTTGCTTCTCACTTCCCTATTAACAATTGAGGAGTTAGAAGAATGGCACTCGGACCAGAGTGCAGACGTCCTCCCAAAAAGCGTAAATATACACGTACATGTACTTCGTTTTCGCAGTATGGACGGTGGCGCCACACTTTATTTTTTGAGGTTCGTATAGACGATGTGCCCTCTGTTTACATCAGGGCCCAATTTCATAGAGCTGCTAAGCAACAAAATTTGCTTAGCACAAAAAGTCTTGCTCATTAAAAACAGGTTACTAGCCAAAATTATACATGTTTTTCATGCTAAGCAAGAAAACAGCTGATTATCAATCCAGAACAATAAAGATCAGGTAAAAATGTGGTCTGTAACCTTGTTTTTGCCAAGGACAAATTGTCATGCTAAGCAAATTGTTGTGCTTAGCAGCTCTATGAAATTGGCCTCTGTATTCCAATGTGCCCGCCAGTATGCGCACGCATCATGTTTTACCTACATTTGGTTAAGAGATGACATCAGAGGTCACATAATTCAAAGGCGATCTGACCTGCGACGTCTCTTTAAAGGTAGTATACACCATTTGCAGATATCGAAAATATTTACTACCGAATTATAAAGAAATATCTTACTTATTTGAAAGTAAATAATTATTGTAGGCATCCAGCAAAATGATTGCGCTAGATATCCTGTAATTGTGAAAAATTGAATTTTATAAAGAAAAATTCGCTCTCGCCGGACGGCGAGAGCGAAAAAACACAAATAACATAAGAATAACGGCTCGACCCCGGTTGAAAACAAACGCTGTTTTTCGTGCTTTTCTCGGCATCCATTATGGTAAAACGTCGGAAAAGTCAGTTAAACGATATTTACTATGAAATACAACCCCCTAAATCTACAAATTCATAATAATTCAAGCAATTACCAATGGTGTATACTACCTTTAAGCAAATTGTATGTAAAACACGGTGTGCGCATACTACTGCCCGGAACATTTGAATAGGCCTATATATGTATAAACGTGAGGTCAGAGAGCACAGCGTCTATAGACTGCTGATAAAACAGGATCATGAAAATTTCGACAATAAAAATGTAATTAACCATCGGACAAAGGGCAATAACAGGTGTGACCTTTGGCGAGCAAAGAAGAGGTTAACGACGGTGTCACAGGGCTATCTTTCAAGTGGGTGCTGTGGGTGAACAGTACGAAAAGAGTGATTTTGCAGGCGGCTGTTTAACTCGTTTTACATTTTTTTATTTTTCCACAAAAATATAGAAAACAACAAAGAGTATGAACAAATAGTAAACCAATTGTACATCGGCAAAAATAATTTTCAAAAATACTTTAAAAAAATACAAACAAATGGACAAGTGACTGTCTATAGACAATATCAACCATTACAAAAAACAGATATCGATGGGGGAAAGTCGTATTGGAAAAGATTAACTTATTTGTAATGAAGTTCATCAAAATAGCCATTGATTTAGTTAACAAAAAGGGTAAACATTGCTTAATAAAAGTGCACTTGATGTCAATATCATGAAAAACATGCAGTTGGAATATTTCCATCTTCTGGACCAACGTTTGAAACGCCTTCCTCCATCCAAGAGCAATACAAAAAAAAAATAGATCCTTGATTTTAACAATGGAATTAAACCAAAGGAATTCCGACTATATCAATGATAAGTTTTGGCCAAGCATTTGTAATGCAACAATCCAGCCCTACAATCTGTTGCATTTAGAAGGGTAAAAGGTACACAAAAAACAAGTTCATTAAAGTTCGAGTTCACTGCACAATGCAACAAAATCCACTGTTGCATTTGACAGGTTGCTTAGAGAGAATACCCGTATGGGTTTAGAGTTTTGATTAGGAGAGACCAGCCGACCAGAAGCAAAAGGTGGTATACTAACCATTAATTTTGTATGTAATGTCCTATTTAGAAGCACTTGCGGTGCACGATGCTGGGGCCAGACTCGTCGTACTCCTGCTTGCTGATCCACATCTGCTGGAAGGTGGACAGGGAGGCAAGGATGGAGCCACCGATCCATACGGAGTACTTCCTCTCTGGAGGAGCGATGATCTTGATCTTCATGGTGGGCGGGGCAAGAGCAGTGATTTCCTTCTGCATTCTGTCGGCGATGCCGGGGAACATGGTGGAACCACCAGACAGCACAGTGTTGGCGTACAGATCCTTACGGATGTCCACGTCGCACTTCATGATGCTGTTGTATGTGGTCTCGTGGATGCCAGCGCTCTCCATGCCGAGGAAGGATGGCTGGAAGAGGGCCTCTGGGCAGCGGAAACGCTCGTTGCCGATGGTGATGACCTGTCCGTCAGGGAGCTCGTAGCTCTTCTCCAGGGAGGAGCTGGAAGCAGCGGTCTGCATCTCCTGCTCAAAGTCCAGAGCAACGTAGGCGAGCTTCTCCTTGATGTCACGGACGATTTCTCGCTCGGCTGTAATGACAACATAGACAATTTGTGGCACGTTTGACAACAATCACCCATGGACAATGCAAGTAGGCGGACAAAAACTCACCAGTGGTGGTGAAAGAGTAGCCACGCTCTGTGAGGATCTTCATCAGGTAGTCGGTCAAATCACGGCCGGCCAAGTCCAGACGGAGGATGGCGTGGGGAAGGGCGTAACCCTCATAGATGGGCACACAGTGGGACACTCCATCACCAGAGTCGAACACGATTCCGGTGGTACGACCAGAGGCGTAGAGAGACAGCACAGCCTGGATGGCCACGTACATGGCGGGTGTGTTGAAGGTCTCGAACATGATCTGAGAGTAATTAAAGTGATAACATTTACAACACCGATTTTGAAAATGGTTTGAAAAATGAACTAGTCGGGGTAAATATTTGTTTGCGTCAACTAAAATAAACGGTAATTCACCTGTGTCATCTTTTCTCTGTTGGCCTTGGGGTTCAGGGGGGCTTCGGTCAGCAGCACTGGGTGCTCTTCTGGGGCCACACGCAGCTCGTTGTAGAAGGTGTGATGCCAGATCTTCTCCATATCGTCCCAGTTAGTGACGATACCGTGCTCGATGGGGTACTTCAGGGTCAGGATACCTCTCTTGCTCTGGGCTTCATCTCCGACGTAGCTGTCCTTCTGTCCCATGCCAACCATGACACCCTTTGGAGAGAAAAAAGCGAGACAAAAATGTGAAATTCCCCACACTTACCTTAGTATATAAAAAAAAAACATGTACACAAATTGATTTTTTTTTTCATTATACCTGGTGGCGTGGTCGTCCAACGATGGAGGGGAAAACGGCCCTTGGGGCGTCATCTCCAGCGAACCCGGCCTTGCACATACCGGAGCCATTGTCTACAACCAGAGCGGCAACATCGTCGTCACACATTTTGTCTGTTTTTTTGTTCTTTTCAAAACTGAAAGCTGTGAAACAAAAAAGAATTAGATTATTATAGTCTGTTAGGAACAATAAAGATTTCAGTTGCGCTGAATTCAAGATGGCCGGGGAATGTAAAACAACCTTATAAGGAGTCCCGTCTCCTTTTATTTGACAGTGTTCTATAGTGCAATTTTAAAGTATTTCCTAACAAAATTGGAAACAATTCTTGGGTGTTTTTTACCTTAATATTTTGGCAGTGACTGACCTTCAATGTTCAATGAAAGTCAAGATGCATCATTCTTTTCGACAAGGAAATACAAAAAAAAAAATTACCTTAAAAAAAAATAAAGATAAAAAATCTTCATAAAAGCAAATACTCGCATCTCAATTTCAAACCCAATATTGATAGGTATATATGCCATGACGAGTGTAATCTTTTACCCCACAATTCGTCAAAAAACCAAGGATGGTTCTCTAAGAACGTACAGACTATTATAGAAAAAATGATTGCATATAGTCTAAACTTTGTTCAAGCAAAACAAACTGGAACTAAACTAAAAAAAATTCTTTGAAATCCATCTCTAACAACTTTGGAAAGTAAATGGCTCCTCTCTCCCCCACCCCCCCCCCCCCCCCAGAAAAAAAAATCCCCTATGACCCAATTTTAACCACTCAACCGTATATCACACAAACACTGAAGCAGGAATGCATGCCAACTATCACAAAGAGCAATCAGTTACGCTTCACTGCACGGACCAGGTCGATCATGAAGGCTTGGCGGACCACGCCTACATACAGTGTGTATTGGTCCCAAAAATGTACCTACCCAACTAGCTACAAGTACAATCAGCCAATTCACCCTAGGCCTAAACTCGACACAAGACTCACTGCGGCCGTTTTCAGAGCCTCACATCTTCAACAAAACAACCACGATTTGATTCGTTTGTTACTCCAAAAATTAAAAACGTAGAAAACTGATCAAAAACATGACAATTTAAAAAAGATGGCCAAAAGCTGACTCATCACAACTCGCAACTACATAGACTCGAAGCAATCCCGAGTGGTTTTTAGCCAACAAAACCACCTAACGAACAATTTATAACCTATCAAAGCTTCCCTCTCCACATCTGAGAAAAACAACTAGCGAGGGTTTATACTTTGTTCTCGTTCAGGCTATAAAACCCACCAGACACTCGCTAATAATTGGCGATATACTCTGACGCACAGACGTCAAAAAGCTTACACGGCATGGCAAACTACATGTATATGCAACCGCACCAGGGAAATAATTATTTCCAAACTAGAAAATATCTAGGTCGTCTAATTACAACGCTTAACATGCATGTCTCATTACTGGAAGAACAAAACCCAGTCAAATCACGTGTCCAACTAATTACACCATGGAGGAATAATTCCTCCATGATTTACACCCACTCTTGGCAAACACAAAACCATATTATGGAATTCCCCCAGCCGGTACCTCGGAAATATGTGGCTGGCGAGTCCTGAACAGGACGTAAATGCAGTCCCGCTCACCCTAAACCTAAAGTAAGGAAATTAATATATTTCCTGATATCTAAACGATCCTTTATTACACTCAAGGAACAACCAACTATATTAATTTGCCAACCCAACTTATTCCTGCCTAATTTACAGATTGGAAATGTATACCAAACCACTCTTAATATCCTTATAAAATGTAGATTATGGAGGAGGCCCACACATGCCCACCGTCGCCGTGTAATGAGCTGCACTACGGCCGGCCAGAACGACCGAGAGAAACCATGGAGGAATAAACTTACCGATGAGGAACTTGTGAGTTGGATGTGACTCGACCTGTCGGCAGCGTTAGAATGAACGAGAATAACAGGCCTACGTGTTTATACGTATATACGTGGTGGTTCACAACATCTGCACAGGGCGCGGCATTGCCGTATTTGGTCACAAATTTCAACACAATTTGCATAAAATCTGAATGACAAAAGGCGCGGCACCTGTTTTTATGTTCATTTGTTTGTTTGTTCCTTGTGCATAATTCATAACTCCAGGACAGTCGGTAGCAACCCGAAAAGCATGAATAGACCTTTCTGAGTCGCCGGTTGGCTGGCCCCATTTATCCTATTATAATGGTGATCAATGAATGGTTGGCACGTAGAATTTTTGCCAAGGACGGCCGGGTTGCCATTATATCTTTGTTCATACCGTACCACGGCACTAATAGGAGCTGGGGTCGTATAAGTTTGCAAATCAAAATAGGATTTTTTTTTTAAAGGGAAACAAAGTTCGAGAATTTGACTTGCAACTGTGCTTAAAGGTGTAGGCCTATACACCGTTGGTAATTGCTTGAATTATCATGAATGGGTAGATTTGGGGGGTTGTATGTTATAGTAAATATTGTTTAACCATGGAGGTAGGAAACCTTTCCGAAGTTTAACAATTATGGATGCCGAGAAAAGCACGAAAAACAGCGTTTGTTTTCAACCGGCGTCGAGCAGTTATTCTTATGTTATCTTTGTTTTTTTCGCGATCGCCGTCTGGCGATCGCGAATATTTCTTTATACAATTCTATTTTTCGGAATTATTACAGGATATCTAGCGCAATCATTTTGCTGGATGCCTAGAATCATTATTTACTTTCAAATGAGTAAGATATTTCTTAATAATTCGGTAGTAAATATTTTCGATATATGCAAATGGTGTATCCCGACCTTTAAGTGTACGACCCCGGTTCGTTAATGGTGTGAAAAAAATATCGCGGCCGGGTTGTGACTTTTGTTAACGTACCACTGACGAGCTATTACATATAGAATTATGCTGGAGGGCACTTTATACGCGTCGATATAATTATTAAAACCACGCAATTAAGCGAGAAATTGCTGTACTGTAGTGTATAATCATGGAGGAATATTCCTCCATGGTATAATGCACAGGATTATTAATCCGGATACGCGAGATCGAATCCATAAAAACACATTAAATTGTTTGAATTTTTTTAAGGTTTGTTATTAATTTGCAACTTTTTCTTTTTACTGATTTGTGGTTTGGAGGAATTTTTTTAAGGGAAATAAAGTCCGAGAGCCTGACTCGCATATGCTTAAGTATACGACCATAGCTCGTTAGTGGTACGGGAAAAAAAAGTCGCGGCCGGGCAGTTCGGGTTAGTAAACTATAGACTTGGAATCAAGTCGGTAATTGGTCGTTAGTCCGCCCGCGCCGCGACTAGCATTAATAATTGTACATAATCGTACATGTTTAATGTAAATGTTCCATGGTTAAACAATAAGATATCCTGTCAATCAATTTTAAAATGATATATTTCCATGTTTGATTAAAAGCACTTGCGGTGCACGATGCTGGGGCCAGGCACGTCGTACTCCTGCTTGCTGATCCACATCTGCTGGAAGGTGGACATTGAGAGGCAAGGATGGAGCCACCAACCCATACGGAGTACTCCCTCTCTGGGGGTGCGATGATCTTAATCTTCATTGTGGGCGGGGCCAGGGGTGTGATTTTCTTCTGCATTCTGTCGGCGATGCAAAGTGACACGAAAATAGAACCCAAACCGACTTAAACATTTCAGGTGGAAGTGTCGCCGACAACTCGGCGACGCAAACTACCTGTCATCGGCAAAGTTTAACCTGGTTCAACTTTGCCGATAGTTTTGCATAATGTCAACGCAGGACTAAGGCCGCGCATATTTATGCGTAGTCTGCGAACCAGGCTGTAGTTGTAGATACGATATGGAGACTAGAGATCCCAAGGTCACCTATACGTACCGTGGTCAATATCGTAGCCAGACCATGGTAAAAACGACTGAGATAATTAACTAACCAAGATGATGAACTTGGGAGTGTCCGTTCGAGCATGGAGGAAGGAAAACATGGTTCGAGACAGCTCTCGCTTCTTGCAAACAGATGCTCCTATTTTAAATCTGTTGTCACTTGACAGTCACTTGATGAACTTAACGTTTAACAAGCGGGAATACAATGTAGAAATCTAGGTGCACGATCGCTCGTACATGAACTTGGGTTGGGGCCACAGGACGCGGCAAATTTAATTGGTCAATATTTTCGATAGCTCTTATTTATTTGCCTAAAATCAGAATGACAAAAGGTGCAGCACCTGCTACACAAGATCTTCTTTTTACTGGAAAGGATGTTCTTTATGTTATGCATAATTCACAAGGGGAAGTCAATTACAGGACAGTTGGTGGCGCGCCAGGTCCATTGAATAGACCTTTCTAAATAGATTGGACACCATTGATCAACGGGTTGCTAAACTATATTATGGAAGGCCCAACACTGAATCCAACACTGCAAAACACGAAAGTTATTAAAGATTTGTTTATCGTTTATTAAAGATATAATATAATCAACAAACTTTACAAAATATCAAGAGTGTCAAGACGGAATATAATTTGGAAAAAATAACCACGTCTGATTCTGGTAAGGTGGATACTCGAGATAAACAACGCTGCGGTTGTTTGCGGCGCTATGATCTTTGGTTTTCAGCGCTTGCAGATGTAGGTATATATCGGAAACCTTTAATTTGTAAATTTCTTAAACTATACATCAGTTGTGACAAGAATTACCTTTTTATCAGAATTCTGCCTGAAAAGATGTCATATGATAGTGTCTTGCTGTGAACAATTAAATCACCACAAGAATGTCACCACAGGAATGTCTCGATCAAATTTATCCCCCTTCAGATAATTTAAAATATCACTGCATACTTTCATCTCTTATACAAATGAAGAAGAACAATCTCATTGAATAAATCTCATTGAACAAATAACTATTCACGAAATAACAAGAAATATACTTCTAGATCGAAGACATCTTTCAAGCACCGTTCATACCTAATGTTAAGAATACCGAATATTTTAAGTTTATTTTCCAAGTTTCAACAATCAGTTCAGTTATTTTAATTCGCTGGGGCCAAAGAGGGTGGCTTGTCAATGTCGTTCGTGCATTCTGGATTCAATTCAATATGCTGACAAAGTAAATCAAGCTTTAATTTTGTCTTCCAATATTTGTCCGTATTGTCCGATTTAGAAGCACTTGCGGTGCACAATGCTGGGGCCAGACTCGTCGTACTCCTGCTTGCTGATCCACATCTGCTGGAAGGTGGACAGGGAGGCCAGGATTGAGCCACCGATCCATACGGAGTACTTCCTCTCTGGGGGAGCGATGATCTTGATCTTCATGGTGGGCGGGGCAAGAGCTGTGATTTCCTTCTGCATTCTGTCGGCGATGCCGGGGAACATGGTGGAGCCACCAGACAGCACGGTGTTGGCGTACAGATCCTTACGGATGTCGACGTCGCACTTCATGATGCTGTTGTATGCGGTCTCGTGGATGCCAGCGCTCTCCATTCCGAGGAAGGATGGCTGATAGAGGGCCTCTGGGCAGCGGAAACGCTCGTTGCCGATGGTGATGACCTGTCCGTCAGGGAGCTCGTAGCTCTTCTCCAGGGAGGAGCTGGAAGCAGCGGTCTGCATCTCCTGTTCGAAGTCCAGAGCAACGTAGCCGAGCTTCTCCTTAATGTCACGGACGATTTCTCGCTCGGCTGCAGCGACAGAAATACAACTCAGTTTAGCATGTTTGATAACACTCGCGTCAGATGAATCACAACTAGACACTGACCAAAAATAATGACAGGCGGGACTTTCGGTGCTCACGCGAGAGGCATATGTGTAACATGTATAAAACTGTGTTTGAGGGTCGACCGGTCACAATTGTTTGTCTAATGGTATGAGCACAATAGACCATCCCTGGACATGCACACCAATATTGCAGCATTATGGCATATCAACACACACGGTTGCACCACGGTGCTCACGCGGAAGGCATGTGTGAAACTGAGTTCACAGGGTTAGGTTGAAGGGTGAACGAACTCTGTTTCAAACATGCTTTTACAGCTTATAGGGGTGGGGTACAAGGATAGTAAGAAGAAGAAAAAATCTGCGGATTTGGCTCAATTTCTTGTTTTAGGTATACACAAAAGTATAAAAACTTGTCTCACGAGTGAGATCCTTGGTTTGACGGAGGGATATTATTAAAAATGGCAAAACTTACCGGTGGTGGTGAAAGAGTAGCCACGCTCTGTGAGGATCTTCATCAGGTAGTCAGTCAAGTCACGGCCGGCCAAGTCCAGACGGAGGATGGCGTGGGGGAGGGCGTAACCCTCATAGATGGGCACAGTGTGGGACACACCGTCACCAGAGTCGAACACGATTCCGGTGGTACGACCAGAGGCGTAGAGAGACAGGACGGCCTGGATAGCCACGTACATGGCGGGTGTGTTGAAGGTCTCGAACATGATCTGAAAGTAATACAAAATATCGAGTTTACAACATATCGACATTCGGCTGTAATTTGTAAATGTTTTGGGGTAAATGCAATAATTTAAAACGTCGATAAATAAACGGTAATTCACCTGTGTCATCTTTTCTCTGTTGGCCTTGGGGTTCAGGGGGGCTTCAGTCAGCAGCACGGGGTGCTCTTCTGGGGCCACACGCAGCTCGTTGTAGAAGGTGTGATGCCAGATCTTCTCCATATCGTCCCAGTTAGTGACGATACCGTGCTCGATGGGGTACTTCAGGGTCAGGATACCTCTCTTGCTCTGGGCTTCATCTCCGACGTAGCTGTCCTTCTGTCCCATGCCAACCATGACACCCTTTCGTAGACAAAAAAGCGAGACAAGAAATTTGCAATTTTCAACACTTAAACTTAACACAACCTTAGTATATAGAAACAAATAATTATGCACAGAAATTGTAATGGATTTATTTTTTACCTGGTGGCGTGGTCTTCCAACGATGGAGGGGAAAACGGCCCTCGGGGCGTCATCTCCAGCGAACCCGGCCTTGCACATACCGGAGCCATTATCTACAACCAGAGCGGCAACATCGTCGTCACACATTTTGTCCTGTGTTTTTTCTGTTGTTTTCTAAACAAAGCTGTGAAACGAGAAAATAAAAACACTATTAGGGTATTGTATCCTGCCGCACAAAGTCTATAGAGAGTCGAATACAAAGTATTTTTGGAAATATTTGTCAGTGCCATATTCATGTATTTTCATCTTTTTGCAATTACTGACATTCGTTGAGATAATATATGATGAAAAACAAATTGGCATCAGTTTGGAATATTCTTTCGTTTCAACTTTTGAAATATTTTGAATGATAGCAATATTCTTCGATATTTTATATACATTTTTATTAAATTTTAAACCTCGTATTTATAGTCATATCCCACACGAGGAGTGTATTAAAACCTCAGAAGACACACATAATAGCTTTAAAAGAAGCTATATTATATGAAACATGTTCGGTGTTTTCCATTTCTAAAATATTAAAATCCAAACATTGCACAAAGTTAAACTGCCTCTTTAATGTAAACGCCTTGCAACAAATAACATCTTGCCAGTATTAATCAGATTTCAAATCGGACAATGAAGTATTATCAAAGTTGTTTCGTTTCCAAGCAAATCCTAAAAGTGACCGTGACAGAACAGTCGGCCTATCCCACAAACCCAACACCGTAATTCGTAAAATAAAATAGAAAGATTTAGGTCCACGTTTGCCAACACTTGAAACGTCTAAAGTCCAAATACGACCAACACCTTCGATCTGTATCTAAATAATATACACGGCAAGAAAACTACTTTTAAAATATCTATAATAAAACACCTCGAATGTTGCACCCCGACGCCACTTTTTTTTTTCGTACTTTAGTTATTGCAAATTTCAATAGAAAAAGAAACGAATCTGGGACTGAAAAACATTTCTAATTGGGAAGAATGTTGCACCCCGACGCCCCTGTTTTACACTTCATCTCAATGAAGGTCAGTCGGTGCAAACATGTTGAACTTGCACAAAGCTAGGACTGAGCTGAGACACATTTCCAATTTTGTTAAAAAAATACTCTCTACTGAACCGAGCCAAACCATCGGTCTACAAACTTATAACGACTAAACAAGTAAAAAGAAAAAATTGTACTGCGAGGAAGGAGAATTGTGGTGGGTCGTTTTGTCTTGGAGCGCGGTGGCGTAAGCCCGTTAGACCAGGCTGTAAATGAGCTAAGTATCACCTGGAAGGGGAATTTATCTCATGTGATTTTTCTAGACCAGAATTTCATGAGGAATAAGAATATCTCGTGTAAAAAGCCCAAATCATGAACGCACCCTCCAAAAAGGGGGGTTCCTTCCGGGTTGGGGGGGGGGGGCATTTTTTTAAGGAAAAATACCATAAGTTACATTTAAACACAAATAGGATAAAAACAAACTCTTATTAACCTCAACATTTAAACCCAGTTAGTTAATTCAGCCTTGTACATGTATGTTTGATGTGGTAACAATGTAGGGGTGGGGAGTAGTAGGGGTCTAAAGGACCCCCTATTTAAGAAATTCTTATTCTTCTGGCTATTATAGTATTAACAATAAATACATTTTAATTTGATTTTGGTTACTCAATTTTTGTTTTTATTTTTCACTTTTTCGCTATTTAATTATTTTACTTTCTATTTTTTTTAAAGGAAACATAAAGCCCTAGAACTTGACTTGCAAGTCAATCTGTATAAATTATGGTCGGCCCTGAAATGTGTATGAAGTTCTTTTGTATGGAGTTTTGTGTGTGCATGGGGGATGTGCACGGTTGTAAGTGGTTGTACATAGGGTGTGCATGGTTGTTAATGGTTGTAAAGTGAAGTTAAAGCTTTGAAACTAACGACTTGCTCAATTTACAGTGATGAACAATTTCAACTACATGTATATAGTTTTTGATACTGCCATTCAGATACTGCCGTCGTGTGCCATTTGAGGAAAATTTCGAGTAAAAAATTTCCGCCGATAATTCTTTCGGTAAATATTTTGACAGCAAACGGATGGCGGGCCACGAGTGTCACTCGGGCCGGTGGTGGCAGGATCGGTCTAATGCAATTTGTTGGAGTTGGGCGAGTTCGGTCTGGAACGGAAGAGGCACTCGATGCTCGCAAAATAAACCCCATTCATCATTTTGGTTTTAAGGCGGGAAACGAGGCCCCAGACTTTTGATGGAGCAAATGTTGTTTGGAGAAACAGAGTAAAATTGGCATCAAATGCGAAGGAAGTTGGTGCATGCAGTTTATAGACCAGGCTTTAAATGAGCTAGGTATCACCTGGGAAGGGGAATTTATCTCATGTGATTTTTCTAGACCAGAATTTCACGAGGAATAAGAATATCTCGGGTAAAAAGCCCAAATCATGAACGCACCCTCCAAAAATTCCTATATTCATATAACTGGGTTTAAATTTTTAGGTTAATAAGAGTTTTTTTTATCCTATTTAGTATTTGTGTTTAAAAGTAATTTTTTTTTTCCTTAAAAAATTGACCCCCCCCCCCCCCGGAAAGAACCCTCCTTTTCAGGGAGTGCGTTCAGGATTTGTTTTTGTTACCCAAGATATCTTATTCATCATGGAAGTCCGGTCTAGAAAAATCACATGAGTTTAATTCCCCTTCCAGGTGATACCTAGCTCATTTACAGCCTGGTCAACGTGCCCCGGCACCATCATCATAGTAGCGCAGCCGGACCATACATTTTTACAATTTCAACGGACAGAAATGTGAAAGTTACAATAAATATTCTTCATGGCCATTACTAAAAAAAGCCAAAACGAAAGAGACTATAGATGTACTTACGGTTCAAGTCAGTTATTTGCTCCTAACTAGAAGTTGCTTCTGACCAGTGTCGCGGTCTGAGTTAGAAAGAACGGGATTTATATTTGGTGCAAATGATATGGCACTTGTGGCTACAGGGAGCGGCCTATTTCTAGCTCCGTATTTGGTCAATTTTTTTAAGCGTATCTATTTGTAAATAATCAGAATGACAAAAGGCGCGGCACCTTATGTGTAAACCTACTGCGGCACGGGGAATGGCCTTCTTTATGCTCATGCATAATTCATGAGGGGCGGGGCCATTTTATAACAGGACAGTTAGTCACGTGCACGATAGGTTAGTCATTATAGTAATGAAAGATACATTTTGTTGAAGGGGGGATTATTGGTTTCCTGGAAACGCTAGTATTGGACTGGGAGTGAACAACTAATCTGATGCGCGAACTTTTGCCTTGCAATTAGCCTTAAAAAAATGTAAAAGGCGAGAAACCAAGGGGGGGGGGGGGGGGGGGGGGGGGGGGGGGGGGGTGAGGATGGCGCCCTAGTTGTCCTCCATCTGAAACTATAGGCGGTGCTCCACTTTAAACTGAATTGACCGTTTTGATTACAATTTTCGGACCCCTCCGGAAGCATTAGAAACAATCTCGCAACAACAGTTGTCATAAATTTAAACATCTCTTATTTTGTACGTGGGGAGGGACCAGAATTTAGATTTCCCAACACCGCCCCACTTGTTAAATTTCCACTTGCGTTGTCAAACACTAATACATGTATATCTATGCCAATTTGTCCCTTTATTCAAAACCTTTATTTCGCCAAAGACTGCTAAACCGCCCACCCCCCCCCCCCCCCCCCCCCAAAAAAAAATGAACAAGGAAATTACAACTTTATTTGTTGGCCTTCAGTAGAAGTCAAACAATACACAAATCAACATGCTCTCACCAGTAACAATTTTTTTTTTGTATCTAAATATACAAGTTTTAAGTTATAAAGAAAATTGGCGGCGTACATGGTGTCCATCGTCCACTTTTTGGCTTCATACCTCATTCCCCAAGTTGACCTACTTTGGGGAGTATTGTTGTATTCCCGCGATGAGAACCCAAAATAATGGGGCTAAAAGCCACGTAATTGCTAAAGCAAATTACAAGCCGCGTGCAAAATGTCGACGTTGGAAATTTCAACACTTCAGTTTAGCTTTAGTACCAATAGAAGAAAGTACCGACTTGAAAAAGGTCCAATTTTACTTTTTTTTAAATTGAGAATATATAGTACGTTAACGACAAAGGTTTTTAACGAGTCCGGCGTGATGATTTACCAAGACTTGAAACCCGCGGTTTATGTTTTCAGTCTTTGGTTGTTTTTTACAGTCAGTTTAGAAACACTTGCGGTGCACAATGCTGGGGCCAGACTCGTCGTACTCCTGCTTGCTGATCCACATCTGCTGGAAGGTGGACAGGGAGGCAAGGATGGAGCCACCGATCCATACGGAGTACTTCTTCTCTGGGGGAGCGATGACCTTGATCTTCATGGTGGGCGGGGCAAGAGCAGTGATTTCCTTCTGCATTCTGTCGGCGATGCCGGGGAACATGGTGGAGCCACCAGACAGCACGGTGCTGGCGTACAGATCCTTACGGATGTCCACGTCGCACTTTAGGATGCTGTAGTATACGTTCTCGTGGATGCCAGTGGTCTCCATGCCGAGGAAGGACGGCTGGAAGAGGGCCTCTGGGCAACGGAAACGCTCGTTGCCGATGGTGATGACCTGTCCGTCAGGGAGCTCGTAGCTCTTTTCCAGGGAGGAGCTGGAAGCAGCGGTCTGCATCTCCTGCTCAAAGTCCAGAGCAACGTAGCCAAGCTTCTCCTTGATGTCACGGGCGATGTCACGGGCGATTTCTTGCTCGGCTGCAAGAACAGAAATACAATTTAGTTTATCATGTTTGATAACACTCGCGTCAGATGAATCACAACTTGGGATACTTTTGCTTAAAAAATGGCAAAACTTACCAGTGGTGGTGAAGGAGTAACCACGCTCCGTGAGGATCTTTATCAGGTAGTCGGTTAAGTCACGACCGTTCAAGTGCAGACGGAGGATGGCATGGGGGAGGGCGTAACCCTCATAGATGGGCACAGTGTGGGACATACCGTCACCAGAGTCGAACACGATTCCGGTGGTACGACCAGAGGCGTAGAGAGACAGCACGGCCACGATGGCCACGTACATGGCGGGTGTGTTGAAGGTCTCGAACATGATCTGTAAGATTATAAAGGTTAAGTTTCAAACGCATACAGCTACAATTTTAAAACATTTTGGGCAGTTATAATTTTAACATTGGCGTCAAGTAAAATAAACGATTATTCACCTGTGTCATCTTTTCTCTGTTGGCCTTGGGATTCACGGGGGCTTCAGCCAGCAGCACGGGGTGCTCCTCTGGGGCCACACGCAGCTCGTTGTAGAAGGTGTGATGCCAGATCTTCTCCATATCGTCCCAGTTAGTGACGATACCGTGCTCGATGGGGTACTTCAGGGTCAGGATACCTCTCTTTCTCTGGGCTTCATCTCCGACGTAGCTGTCCTTGGCCATGCCAACCACGACACCCTTTCGTAGAAAAAAGCGAGACAAGAAATTTGAAATTTCCCACACTTAAACTTAACACAACCTTAGTATATAGAAACAAATAATAATGCACAGAAATTGTAATTTAATTGAATTTATTTACCTGGTGGCGTGGTCTTCCAACGATGGAGGGGAAAACAGCCCCCGGGCCGTCATCTCCGGCAAATCCGGCCTTGCACATACTGGAGCCATTGTCTACAACCAGGGTCCTTATTCACAAAGCACTCGCAAAAATTGCTTTGCGGGGACCCGTAAGTGAATGTTTAGGCACGTAAGATTTGCGTTAAGTGGTATTCACAAAACACCCTTTTAATGAGTTCTTCATCTTTGTAAGAATCTAGTGGCTGAAACCGGTCACAGAAAACCCGCTGGCGCCGAAGAGCACGTTGTTCAACTTTCTGATTCAAAAATACCGCTATTATGAGCGCCGCTATTTTGACGCTCGAGACAATCCACGCAAGTTGCGGGATGTTTGCGGGACGTCTGGAGCTGGAGGTCCCGCAGATTTCCGAGTGGTTTACGGGCACACGTGGTTTAAGGGTGTTTTGAGAATAACCCGCAAGTGCTTACGGGAGGGTTGCGGGGAAGTTGCGTGTCCGTAAATCGTTGCGGGTGTTTTGTGAATAAGAACCCCGAGCAGCAACATCGTCGTCACACATTTTGCCTGTTTTTTTTCTGTTGTTTTCTAAACAAAGCTGTGAAACAAAAGAAATACCACACCATTAGGGTATTATTATACTAGGTTATTTTGTAAAATATGTAGTATCCTGCCGCACAAAGTCTATAGAGAGTCGGGTACAAAGTATTTTTGGAAATATTTTCAGTGCCATATTCATGTATTTTCATCTTTTTGCAATTACTGACATTCATTGAGATAATATATGATGAAAATATTGTTTTGCATCAGTTTGAAATATTCTTTCTTTTCAACTTTTGAAAATTTTTGAATGATAGCAAATAATCTTCGAATTTTTATATACATTTTTAGTTAATTTTAAAACCCGTATTTATAGTGATAAAAAAAATCTTGCCAGTATTATTCAGATTTCAAATCGGACAATGAAGTCGGAACCTAAATATTATCAAAGTTGTTTCGTTTCCAAGCAAATCCTAAGAGTGACCGTGACAGGACAGTCGGCCTATCCCACAAACCCAACACCGTAATTCGTAAAATAAAATAGAAAGATTTAGGTCCACATTTGCCAACACTTGAAACGTCTAAAGTCCAAATGCGACCAGCACCTTCATAAATTTTGTTCTCGATCTGTATCTAAATAATATACACGACAAGAAAACTACTTTTAAAATAGCTATAATAAAATAACCCGAATGTTGCATCCTGACGCCACTTTCTTCATCATATTCCAATTATTGCAAATTTATTGAAAAAGCAACGAATTGGGGACTGAGAAACTTTTCCAATTGGAAAGAACGTTGCACCTCGACGCCATTATTTCTTCTTCGTATATTGTTACGGTTTTTGTATTGTTTTATTCTTCATGCACCCCTTTAATTGAAATGGACGTGTCCTATTGATGTTTACGTTTGGGGAATTTTAATTATACAGTTATGTGGCACAATCTGGGAATGTTTGTAATTGTTCCACTGACTAATGTATAGACCATGTGCCCTCTGTTTACATCTATATTCAAATGTGCCCGTCAATATGCGCACGCATCATGTTTTCATAAATTTGGTTAAGAGGCGACATCAGAGGTCACATAATTCAAAGGTGGTCTGACCTGTGGCGTCACTCCTCAACCAAATTTTATGCAAAAATCGATGTGTGCGCATATTGCCGGGCACATTTGAATACATATGTAAACACGTGACGTCAGAGGGCACATCGTCTATAAGAGGATAAAACCGTGAATATAAGGACATGACAGCAGCATTTTATAAGGCGTCATGATGAAGGGCTGGTCCATGTACATGTACATCCGACCATAGATGTTATCTACTTGCGGGACCGGAGTTCGGGGCTTATCACATTGGCGCCAATGGCTAACGAACTTCGTGTCGGGAACCTGATGCCGAGGGTCGTCTTGCTTGCTTGGGCCTCTCGGCTATTCGGGGAGTTCGGTTGCCGTATGATTCAAACAGCGAACTTTCGCAGGACCGATATCATGTCGCATTTCGGTGATAACTTTCCGTTATTTGTTGACTTTTTGTTTTGCGGCTCTGTCATCATAGTGAGTAGCGTAGCCGGACCATACAGTTTTACAATTTCAACGGACAGGAATGTGAACATTACAATTCTTCATTGCCATTACTAAAAGCCAAACCGAAGGAGATTAGATGTACATGTACTTACGGTTCAAGTCAGTTCTTTGCTCATTGTAACTAGCACTGGCAGTTGCTTCTGACCTGATGTCGCGATCCGAGTTAGAAAAAACGGGATTTATATTCGGTGCGAATGATATGGCACTTGTATTGTGGCTACATGGAGCGGCCTATTGCTAACTCCGTATTGGGTCAAAATTTTCAAGAGTTTTTATCTATTTGAAAATAATCAGAATGACAAAAGGCGCGGGCACCTTATGTGTAATACCTACTGCGGCACGGGGATCAAAGGACCTTCTTTATGCTCGTGCATAATTCATAAGGGGCGGGGCCATTTTATAACAGGACACACGATAGGTCAGTCATTTAATATAGTAAACAGTTGCGCTTCTCAGCTCTCTGCTGCATGCTCGTGCATAATTCATAAGGGGCGGGGTCATTTTATAACAGGACACACGATAGGTCAGTCATTCAATATAGTAAACAGTTGGGCTTCTCAGCTCTCTGCTAGCTGCATGGAATTGAAAAGATACATTTGTTGAAGGGGGAATTATTGGTTTCCCGGAAACGCTATAATGGACTCAATCTGATGCGCGAACTGTTTTCCTTTTGCATATCCTGACGCCTTTTTTTTTCATCATCATTTCAATGAAGGTTCGTCATTGCACATTAATGTTCAAAAGATAATCTGGAACTAAAAAACATTATTCCCAATTTTGTTAGAAAATACTTTTAAAATGCCCTGGACTCTCCAAACACACAACCACAAAAGTGGCTTGCGCACTACGTCTGCACATTGTATTCTTACACCAAAATGAATACCTTTAATTAGAGTTTCTGTAAATTATTGTGCCGCATGATTTTTGGAACACTTTGGTATCAGTTTGGAACAAACGATCCGAGAGTAAAAAAAAAGAAAGAAAAAACCCCTCCCATCTTTAAAAAGGATATAGGCCTAATTGCAACCTTGCTATGAAAAGTTGGTGGTAAATTTTGAGGTCAATGTAATATAGAGGGCTCTCTACTTTTTCCAGTTTCAGGCTGTTGTGGTTGGGTGGGGGGGGGGGGGGGGGGGGGGGGGGGCTGAAAGCACGCGAAATATCCTTCCAATTGACCCAAGACTTGATGGCGTTATAGTATAGATTGTGCGTTTTTCAATGGGTGCCAGGTCAGGACGCCAGACAATTGTCCCTAAACCTGACTCCCACGTAAATAAAGTGGTTTAGCGTTTGAAAGTTGTTACTTTTTTAAAAATCAATTCCAACGAAAACATGCCAGCTGTATTGATTACAAATTGCTCACATCGTTTTCGTAGAGGGCGCTGTTAAAACCTGTAAAGGCCGAATTTAAACACCCCTTATAATTTGTACGTAGGAGGCACCAGACTTTAGATTTCCCAACACCGCCCCCTCTTGTTAAATCCCTTCTTGCAATGTTGTCAAACACTAATACATGTATATTTATGCCCATTTTTTTTCAATCTTTCCCTTTTATCATAAACATTATTCGAAACCTTTATTTGGCCAAAGCCTGCTATACCGCCGCCACCCCCCCCCCCCCCCAATTCGCCAACGAATCAAATTATTCAAAATAAAGGACTAGGGATTCTCAAAATTTACAAAGAAATTACAACTTTATTTTTTGGCCTTCAGTAGAAGTCAAAAAATAGTACACAAATCAACATACTCTCACCAGTAACAAAAATTCTTTTTTATCTAAATATACAAGTTTTAAGTTATAAAGAAATTTGGCGGCGTACATGGTGTCAATCGTCCACTTTTTGGCTTCATACCTCATTCCCCAAGTTGACCTACTTTGGGGAGTATTTGTTGTATTCACGCGATGAGAACCAAAAATAACGGGGTTTAATTTGTTCAAAGCCACGTAATTGCTAAAGCAAATTACAAGCCGCGTGCGAAATGTCGACGTTGGAAATTACAACACTTCAGTTTAGCTTTAGTACCAATAGAAGAAAGTACGGACTCAAAAAAGGTCAGATTTTACCTTTTTGTTTAATTATGGGTTAATTATTTTTGTTTGCCCGTTTAACCTTCGAGGCATGCAGTACGTCAAATGAACACGGACTATTTGGGTGTGCGCCTTAACTCAAATTCTTAGGCATAGAATGAGTTGACATTGAGATTATAATAGCACGTTAACGACAAAGGTTTTTAACGAGTCCCGTGATGGTTTTGAAACCCGGTTTATGTTTAGTCTTTGGTTGTTTTTTACAGTCAGTTTAGAAGCATTTGCGGTGCACAATGCTGGGGGCCAGACTCGTCGTACTCCTGCTTGCTGATCCACATCTGTTGGAAGGTGGACAGGGAGGCAAGGATGGAGCCACCGATCCATACGGAGTACTTCCTCTCTGGGGGAGCGATGATCTTGATCTTCATGGTGGGCGGGGCAAGAGCAGTGATTTCCTTCTGCATTCTGTCGGCGATGCCGGGGAACATGGTGGAGCCACCAGACAGCACGGTGTTGGCGTACAGATCCTTACGGATGTCTACGTCGCACTTCATGATGCTGTTGTATGTGGTCTCGTGGATGCCTGCGCATTCCAAGCCGAGGAAGGACGGCTGGAAGAGGGCCTCTGGGCAACGGAAACGCTCGTTGCCGATGGTGATGACCTGTCCGTCAGGGAGCTCGTAGCTCTTCTCCAGGGAAGAGCTGGAAGCAGCGGTCTGCATCTCCTGCTCGAAGTCCAGAGCAACGTAGCAGAGCTTCTCCTTGATGTCACGGACGATTTCACGCTCGGCTGCAAAGACAAAACAAACCCCATTATTTAGCATGTTTGACAACAATCGCCCCGAGGGAATTGCAATTTGGTGGACGTTTAAAAAAAAATTAAAACAAACAAAAAACAAACAAACAAACAACTCACCAGTGGTGGTGAAAGAGTAGCCACGCTCTGTGAGGATCTTCATCAGGTAGTCAGTCAAGTCACGACCGGCCAAGTCCAGACGGAGGATGGCGTGGGGGAGGGCGTAACCCTCATAGATGGGCACAGTGTGGGACACACCGTCACCAGAGTCGAACACGATTCCGGTGGTACGACCAGAGGCGTAGAGAGACAGCACAGCCTGGATAGCCACGTACATGGCGGGTGTGTTGAAGGTCTCGAACATGATCTGAAAGTAATAAAAATATCGAGTTTACAACATATCGACATTCGGCTGCAATTGTTTAATGTTTTGGGGTAAATGTAATAACTTAACACGTCGATAAATAAACGGTAATTCACCTGTGTCATCTTTTCTCTGTTGGCCTTGGGGTTCAGGGGGGCTTCAGTCAGCAGCACAGGGTGCTCTTCTGGGGCCACACGCAGCTCGTTGTAGAAGGTATGATGCCAGATCTTCTCCATATCGTCCCAGTTAGTGACGATACCGTGCTCGATGGGGTACTTCAGGGTCAAGATACCTCTCTTGCTCTGGGCTTCATCTCCGACGTAGCTGTCCTTCTGTCCCATGCCAACCATGACACCCTTTGGAAGAAAAGAAAAAAAAGAAATGAGATTGAAAAAAATGAAGAATTAAAATTGTACGGCTCCAATAAATATTATTTAGGAACAAAATATATTTAGGAACAAAATAAATATGCACAGAAATTTTACCTGGTGGCGTGGCCTTCCAACGATGGAAGGGAAAACGGCCCTTGGGGCGTCATCTCCAGCGAACCCGGCTTTGCACATACCGGAGCCATTGTCTACAACCAGAGCGGCAACATCGTCGTCACACATTTTGTCAAATTTTTTGTTTGTTTCACACACTCACAAGAAAAGCTGTTAAAAAAAAGAAAGAAATGCATGTTAGTAATTTATTACTGTCATTATAATTTATGAGCAAACCAAAACAAAAAAAATCTCGATACAAATGTTCATATATCTACCTGCCGGCCGGTAAAAATGGGTTTGCCCAATCTATAAAAACCACAAGTTGCTAAACAAAATATCTGTACATTTATTATCGCCAGCACTTCCTTGCTCAACCAGGGTATTTTTTTTAGGAAGCAGGCGACATGGCATTATATTTATAATGCCTATTGTGTCAAAGGGTCCTGAAGCGAACGAGGAAATCATCTGGGATCGGGAGCGACCGCAAGCAGAGACGTGACCAAATAAGGTTATCATCAACGCCCACTGATGAATATTCGATCATGCTAATCACGCACCATCTGCTAGCCAATGACGAGCCACCACAAAGCCGGGCCATGGGGCGTGTCAAGTAGCGTTCAACGCGACAGCCACGTGCTGATCAGGGAAGCTAAACAGTACAGGTGGTGGCTGTCTGTTTTTAAAATTTACCCGGGCTTTAAATTTTCTAATAAAAAAGGGGCGTTGGCGAGTCAATAAAAGATAGTAAGTCGGGAACATTTTGAAGCTTTACAGACATTTGCTCGCATAATACTCCTAATCTTTGAATTCCAAACTTACAATGTCTATAGTAGTACTACTACTTGTACAACGGGTATACTATTTTTATTTAGGTTTTCTAAATCTTCACGGTTGAAATTGTCAAAAATGTCAATTTGGTGTTTTTTTCGTCACATCTTTCTCCGAGTCTGAAGATGATCGGCAGAGTATTAAATGACAATGTATTCAGATTATGGTTGCGATAGACTGGTCTACAATATGATCAGACAAACGCAGCGAAATGAATCGTACTTTCCATGGCCTACAATTACAATATGGCTACACGATTGCAGGTGAATCATACAAAACGAACGATATATTATTATAATTTCAGTCATTTTCTACAGAAATACAAGAGCGCATATCTGATGCATTTTACAATCTTCACACAAAGCTGTACACTATGTATTCCCTGCTTGACTCTAGCAAATCCTAGTTCCATTACCAATTTAAAAAAATTAATCAAACAGGATTAAATGAACACATTTTACACGTTTACTCTCCACTATATTTTTTTACACAAATCTAAAATCACGGCAACACAAACTGCTTTTCTCAAAGAATGCTCACATGTTAGTCCTTCACTGCAAATATATTAATTTTGTTACTGTGTAAGAAAAAAACAAACGCCAAAATATGGTCGAACTCACCAAGAATAGGATCCCCGAAGCACGTCTACTGTTCTTGGCACCAAATGACAGAATAACAGGTGTCTGATGAGCCGGCTTAATATATGCGAGCCGC